>PVHT020000230.1:2662946-3050617 GCA_004024745.2 Catagonus wagneri | reverse complement strand
CTATTTTTTTTTAAGTGTGAGGCAGGGGGTATATGTGAAACCTGTGTACCTGCCATTCAACTTTGCCGTGAACTTAAAACTGCTCTTAAAAAGTCTATTTTTTTTTAAGTGTGAGGCAGGGGGTATATGTGAAACCTGTGTACCTGCCATTCAACTTTGCCGTGAACTTAAAACTGCTCTTAAAAAGTCTATTTTTTTTAAGTTGGATCTGGTTTAATAGAGTAGTACAGTATTGATTAAGGTCCCCAAGAAGTTATGGCTCTGGGTCACTGAACAAAGGCAGCCTAGAACTGCAATTTCCCCCACAGCAAAAATCGCTTTGGTTGCAGCGATACACAAAGTAGATCTGTATGGAGTTCCCGTCGTGGCTCAGTGGTTAATAAACCCAACTAGCATAAATGAGGTTTGATTCCTGGCCTCACTCAGGGGGTTAGGGATCTGGCATTGCTGTGGCTGTGGTGTAGGCCGGCAGCTGTAGCTCCAGTTTGACCCCTAGGTGGGAATTTCCATATGCCGTAGGCATGGCCCTAAAAAGACAAAAGATACCCCCCGCCAAAAAAAAGTAGATCTATATGGAGAGGTATTTCTCTAAGTACAAAAGAGCACAGGAACTCGGGGCATAACAAAAAGCTTTAAAACTTCCGTCCAAGGCTCTATATGTTACTTGTCCTCACCAGACTATCACTTATTATTCTGCTAGGCCATTATTCCCTCATATTTGTAGCAGAATTTCCTGGGATCTCATACTGCATACTCATACGCAGGCATAAACCACATATCTCCAGCCACCTGGTTACTACTGTACCCCTGCTGATTCCTGATATCACTGATACCCAGACATACTCACACCACGTAGTGACATCACTGATTCCCAGACGTACTCACGCCACGTAGTGACATCACTGATTCCCGGGCGTACTCACGCCACATAGTGACATCACTGATTCCCAGGCGTACTCACGCCATGTAAACCCTACCATGTCCTCTTACTTTGCAACTCATTTTGTAGTATAAACAAGCTCAAATTCAGTCTCATTGGGTGGAACCATGTAATTCTAGTTGAGATCACGAGAGCCTGATATATACATTCTTATAATATTTCAATAAACATTTTAATAAGCATTTTTCCTGTGACAGAAACTCTGTGTTGGGGGCAATGGATCACCCCAAAGGACTGATTCTTGAATCAGTTAAGATGCTTTCAGCAGCAAGTAATAGAAAATTGTGTGGCCTAATAAGAAGATTTATATTCTCTTTTAACATGACACTCCGGGGTGGGCTGTCCATGTGACTCAACCACATCATCAAGGATTCAGACTTTTTTCCATCTGTTTTGCTTCTCTTAGGGTTTGGCTTTGTCCTTATGTCATCCCACCCTGAGGAGACAGCCGGTCCAAGTGTCCCCGCTGGATGCAACATTGTCTAGAGAAAGAAAAGAACCATCTCTTGTGATATCTCCCTTTTAGGAGGAAGAGAATTTTTCTCAGTAGTCTCCAGCCCTTTTACATCTCATTGGCCAGAAGGAAGTCACAGACTCTACCCTAAAATGATCCTTAAACAGGGGAAGGTGATATCCACAAGAGACCCCAGCAAATCAAGAATCTCCATGTAGAATAGAATTGCTACAGGATTCAGTTGGGGTTCTGTAGTGGAAATGGATGGGGGGATGAATGTTGAGTTGGTAACCAACAGCTTCGGGTTGAAGACACAAATATTTATAACAAGATGTTAAAGATAAGTTTCCTTTTCCTCAGAAATTTGGGTGAGGCCTGAGTAGAGGACACGTCTGTGCACCCTTGACCCCTTAACGGGTCTAGCCTCATACTCAACTTCTTTCTGACTATGTACTCTTTGTGTATTCATGGGTCTGGCTGCCTTTGTTCAGCAAAAATTTTCTGAGATCCGTTTATTTAAATTTGCAAGTATCAATAGTTTGTTCCTTCTTATCACTGTGAAAAATCACATATTTGTTTATCCATTTATTGGGGAAGATTACACCCCAGCAGCATTTACTGTTTAGGAGGAGTGAGCGTATCAGGTCGTTTCCAGACAGCAGGGTTTGGTCCCGGGGACTAGAGCTCTGGCGTGCTCCCACTGCAGAGGGATGACCCCTAAGGCCAGGAATGTGCTGAGAGCAGACAGCAGAGTGCCAGTGGTCTGGCCTGGATGCAAGCTGGACTGCCTGGGGGACGCCTGGGGCTTTCCTAAGAAGGTGAGAAAGGGCAGATTTCCCTCCCCTAATCCTTGTCATCAGGATTCCTTTTGTTCTGAGGTTTTTTGGACTGTGCATCAGGAGCAAGAATCCAAGTTATATCATGGGCTGCTGCAAAGAGATTTCTCCCTCCTGCCTGACACAGTAGTGGAAAACAGAAGGCAGTGGGAAACAGGGAGGTTCCCCTCCTGTCTCAGCCCAACGGGGTGCATTATTAGCAAACTCTTGGCCTTGAGGTTAGGAGTCAAGTCCAGTATATCTAATTCATTTCCAATTTTCTGTTGGCATTACAGTAATCCTAGACTTCAGCACATCCAGAACTATGAGCTAAACATTTAATTCCTCGGTATATTTAACTCATGTGATTATGAGTCACTGTTAATACATTCAGCAGATATGCTGGTCTCCAAAGTCAGGGTTTTAATTGTTTTTTTTTTTTTTCCTTAGTAATTTGTTCATGTCTGCATACCAGCCATCAGGCTTGGCTGATCAAAGCCATCTTGAAATATTTAACTTATGGTTCAATGTAGGACTAAAACATGTCAACTATTTCTAAGATCTCTATCCAGAGACACAGATCACTCATCAAAGTTAAGTACCAAACCAAGTTACAGCAGAAAATAAAACAGGAGTTCCCACTGTGGCTCAGTGGGTTAAGAAGCTGACTAGTATCCATGCAGTCAAGTTTGATCCCTGGCCTTGCTCAGTGGGTTAAGGATCCAGCACTGCCTCAAGCTGCAGTATAGGCTGCAGATGTGGCTTGGATATCATGTTGCTGTGCCTGGCAGCTATAGCTTTGATTTGACCCCTAGCCTGAGAACTTCCATATGCTGCAGGTACAGTCCTAAAAAAAGAAAAAAGAACCAGCTATATATTTTATACATTAATATTATAAATGGTATGAATGAAAATTCACGTCATGTAGGAAATTTTTATGCATGTAGATACAGGCATATTGTGTCTTTTACAAAACTGAAAAAAAGCTAATATTTATCTGATGAGCAGTAATTATGAAAATTCTAGAATAATATTGAAGATAATGGAATTCATAAAGCCGCTTATCTTTATATTGATATATATCTTGAACTGCAATAAATCTTTATTTACCTGAAACATCAAATCAGTTAAACAAGTAATAGAAGTTAGTACTCAATTTTGCGGAAGGGTGGGAGTAATATCTCTCATTTTGAAATCATACAATACAGAGTATAAAGCAGAAGGCAAAAGATTTCCTTGTTATTAAACTCACTATAATCGTACTCCTCTAAAATAACTGTTTTTTTCCCCTCTACATCTCAGGTTGACAGCTGCTGGTGTCTGAGTGGTGGGTTACAGTCTGCCATCCCAGTTGCCCTTGGGACCTCATCATGGCTCTGGTCTGGTCCTTGTCCTGCAGTGGGTGGTTGGGTGGGTGCCACATGTGTGTGAGGACAGAGGAAGAGTGGTAACCACAGGATGCCCAGTCTTGGGGTAGAACGGAGAACAAGGATGTACCCCAGTGGAAGGAGTTGCTAGTTAGGGAGCTTGGGATGGACTTAATGTATGGCTGAGGCAGCCCTCGTGCCAATCTAGTACTGCCAGCACCTTGCCGCAGACCTTTCACCACTCAGCCCCAATATCCCTGGGAGCTACTAGGTATGGAAACCTTTGTGAACTGCGGGTGGCTGGGTGAGTGCTCAGAGAGACCCCCTTCCCCACAGGTGTGCCCCTAATTCTTCTAGTCATTAAGCATACTCACATGACAGATGTGAATATAAACTAGAGTGACTGTGTCTCAGGTTGGAAGAATCAATAATGTCAAAATGATTGTACTACCCAAGGCAATCTATAGATTCAAAGCAATCACTATCAAATTACCAATGGTATTTTTACAGCACTAGGAAAATTTTTTTAAAATTTGTATGGAAACACAAAAGTCCATGAATAGCCAAAGGAATCTTAAGAAAGAAGAACAGAGATGAAGGAATCGGGCTCCCTGACTCCATAGTATTCTACAAAGCTACAATAATCAACACAGTATGATACTGGCACAAAAATATAGATCAATGGAATAGGATAGAAAGCCCAGAAATAAAGAAATGTATATATGGTCAATTAATCTATGACAAAGGAGGCAAGAATATACAATGGAGAAAAGACAATGTCTTCAATAAGTGGTGCTGGGAAACTGGACAGCTACAAGTAAAAGAATGAACTCACAATATTCTCTAACATCATACACAAAAATAAACTCAAACTGGATTAAAGATCTAAATGTAAGACCAGATACTATAAAACTTCTAGAGGAAAACACAGGCAGGGCACTCTTTGACATAAATCTCAGGAATATTTTTTGGCTCTATCTCCTAGAGTGATGGAAATAAAAACAAAAATAAAAGGACCTAATTAAACTTAAACGCTTTTGCACAATAAAGAAAACCATAAGCAAAACAAAAAGAAAACCTACAGTTTAGAAGAAAGTATTTGCAAGCAAAGCAACTGACAAGGGCTTAAATGCCAAAATATACAAACAACTCATATAACTCTGTATAAAGAAAACAAACAACCCAGTCAAAAAATGGACGGAATATTGAAAAAGACATTTCTCCAAAGAAGACATACAGATGGCCAAAGACAACATGAAAAGATGCTCAACATTGCTAATTATTAGAAAAATGTAAATTAAAACTACAATAAGGTATCACTGTCAGAATGGTAATCATCAAAAAGTTTACAAATAATAGGGGTTCCTACCATGGTGCAGCGGAAACGAATCCAACTAGGAACCATGAGGTTGTGGGTTCAATCCCTGGCCTTGCTCAGTGGGTTGGGGATCTGGCATTGCCGTGAGCTGTGGTGTAGGTTGCAGACGCAGCTCGGATCCTGAATTGTTGTGGCTGTGGTGTAGGCCAGCAGCCACAGCACTGGTTAGACCCCTAGCCTGGGAACCTCCATATGCTGCGGGTATGGCCCTAAAATGACAAAAAGACAAAAAAATAAAAAAGTCTACAAATAATAAATGCTGGAGAAGGTGTGGAGAAAAAGGAACCCTCATTCACTGTTTGTGGGAATGTAAATTGGTGTTGCCACTATAGAGAACAGTATGGAGGTTCTTTAAAATATTAAAAATAGAGCTGTCATATGATCTCACAATCCTACTCCTGGGCATATATCTGGAGAAGGACCTAATTTGAAAAGATACATGCACTCTAATATTCATAGCAGCACTATGTACAATAACCAAGACCTGGAAGTAACCTAAGTGTCCATTCACAGATGAATGGATAAATAAGATGTGGTACATATACACAATGGGACATTACTCAGCTATAAAAAACAGCGCCATTTGCAGCAACATGGATGGAACTAGAGATTATCACACTAAGTGAAGTAAGCAAGACAAAGACAAAATCATATGATATGATTGCTTATATGTGGAATCTAAAAAAAATACAAATGAACGTATTTACAAAACAGAAATAGACCTCCCAGACATACAAAACAAACTATGGTTACCAAACGGGAAGGAGGAGAGGGATAAATAAGGAGACTGGGATTAAAATATACACACTACTATATATAAAATACATAACCAACAAGCACTACAGTATAGCACAGAAAACTCTTCTCACTATAGTGGAAAAGAATGTAAAAAAAAATTATATATATATATATATATAATCACTTTTCCGTACACCTGAAACTAACACAATATTGTAAACCACCTTTTAATAAAACTAAAAAAATTAACTAGGATTATTATATACATGTGATATTGTGACTTACATTAAGAAACGTATTTGGTCTTTGTCCCCATTTCTGGCACAGAGTTCCTAAATCTCTTGGATTTTCTGAGTTGATAAGAGCAATAAATGTGTCTTAGTAGTCATAACAAACCCCTTTCAAGCACACACGTGTTTATGTTAGTGAGATTGAGACAGGCTGGGACCTGGGACCCTTGGCTTGTACCTAGACAACTATCTCCTTAAGGAGCAAAATACATAAACCCTAAGGGACTAAATACAACTGTGTGCATGCACAGTTCGGGGAAATTGTGGGGTAAATTATGAACAATAAAATACTGAAAAACTAAAAAAAAAAAAAAAATTGCCACTTCTGAAGAGCCAAGAGTACAAGCAGGGTGTTGGGAACACAATCAGGGTACTGCACATGCCCCCTGCACACCATACCACCAAAGGGGTGGGCAAACCACCTAAGCCACCCCTCTGGCCCAACCGCTGGACCCACCCCTACCCTCATGCCATATAGGCATGCTCACCCTGTCCCCCTACCGCCCCAGGAAGCAAAGGTGCAAGGGAATCTGCTGTTTGTTTTCGCTCCCCTCTCCTGCAGCAGGAACAACCATAAAAGACTTGCCTGGCCTCTCATCAATTTCTACTGACTAAAGAAGGCCAAGAATTCAGTCAGTAACAAGATGACTTTTTGAAAGCACCTAAGAATGTGGCTGGTTGCCAAGAGAAACAACCATAAGATTAAAGGGTTGGAGCTTTTAGCCTCCCCCCACCCCGCCCACCCCCCTCCCCCCAACCTCCACTGGAATGGACCTCCCTCCAATGGAGGTCTCTGGAATTCCACCCCCACCGCAGCCCCTTTCCTCTTCCCTCCATTGGAGGAGGGGGAGAGGGGATGAAGGGTGAACCAATCACCACTGGCCCGTGATTTAATTAATCCCGACTACATAATGAAGTCTCATACTCCCCCAAAAGGATGGGGTTTAGAGAGCTCCTGGGTTCGTGAGCACATGAAGAGCGGTTGCTCAGACCTTTTGGAAGCACTCTCTTCCCACATACCTTGTCCTATGTACCTCTCCATCTGTTCACATACGTCCTTGATAATATCCTTTATGATAATGTTATTATATTTATATTAGTGTGCAGGCAAGTAACTGTTTATCAGAGTTCTGTGAACCACTTCAGCAAATCAACCAACTCTTAGGAGGGTTCATAGGAACCTCCACTCTATAGCTGGTGCATCAGGAGCACAGGGGACAGCCTAGACTGCTGAAGTGGGAGGCTGTCTTCTGGGACTGAATTTATAACCTGTTTCCATCTCCAGATAGATGGGGTCAGAATTGAATTAATTGCTTGGTGGTATTGAAAATATACATACATTGGAACATAGTTTCTATAAACTGCTTTTTTCACCAGTGATAGTTCCTGGACCTCTTACCTTATGAATATTAATAGTTCCTCCTTGTTCTTTATAATATTTTCACAGTATTCCATTGAATGGAGTGAGTTATATAACCAGTTGCACATTTGTAGACACATGTTTCTGTTATAAATGATGCTTCAATTAATATAATTGAATATTTTAGCATAATGCTTATCCCTGTCTGAATTTATCTTGTTTGTTTATTCAATTACTTGTTTATAGTCTGACACCACCTGGGATACCAGCTCCGTGAAAGCAGGGGCTTGTCCCTTGTTCCTCATTATATCCCTAGCACCCAGGACAGTTAATATGATTTATTATTACTAGGAGCACATGGAGATTTTTAGATCCCTTCCTTGAGGCAGGAGAGCCAAGAAGAACTTGGGGTAAGGTAGCTACTTCTGGCCCTCTCTTTGCCTAGTCCCCTCAATTAGCCATTTAGAACTTTTTCCTGCCTAAGGAGGGCCCTTTTGGAGGTTTGTTTCTTTAAAACCTTCAAATATTCCAGTCTGAAAATTAGGAACCAGTTAAGGTCTCTAAAATTCCACCCCCACCCCAGCCCCTTTCTTCTTTGCAGCTCATCTGGCTGCATGGGGTGGGTTCAGTCGCTCACATCCCTAGACCTCTTTGCTCTTGGGGGAATCCGATGGCTTATTTGCCATCTGTGTACCTTCTTAGGTGAGGTGTCTATGAGTCTTTTGTCCACTTTTAAATCAAGTTGTTTGTTTTCTTAGTTCGAGTTTTAAGAGTTCTTCATATATTTTGGTTAACAGTCTTATCAGATGTATTTTTGCAAATATTTTCTTCCACCTTTTGGTTTTTGTCTTTGAATTCTCTTGACTGTCTTTCACAGAGCCAAAGTTTTTAATTTCAATAAAATTCAGCTAATCAGTTACTTCTTTCAAGGATCATGCCTTTAGTGTTATATCTAAGAACTCTTCTCCAAACCCATAGTTTTGTGTTTTACATTTAGGTGTATGATCCATTTGGACTTAATTTTTATGAAGAGTTTAAATTCTGTGTCTAGAATCAATTTTTTTTTGTTTTGCATGTGGATATTCAGCTGTTACAGCAACATTTATTGAAGTATGTGAGTTTTTTGTCTTTTACCCAATCATGTCTGATTAGCAACATAGGGTTTAAAGAAAGCAAAACAACTCTTTTTTCATTTGATTTACCAATAGATTTACCAAAAATCTCTTTGGTTTGTCTGAGTAGCTCCTCATTTAGTTTTACCTCCCTAATTATAGACTGCATGCTAAATTGTTGTGTTTGAGGATCTCTAATAAATAATACGTATGTCTGAAATCAGTCGAGAGACTGACACAGAAGTCAGACAGATGAAGATACAAATCTTACTTTCATTAACATTAAACCCACTACTGGAGAAGTGTGGCTTATTGTGAGAGCCACATGGGCTTGCTGGTGCTCCATGCCTTCTGATCCTCCACAATTTAGACCTGAGAACCAGTCACCAACCCACACATCTACGGTCAATTAATCTTCAGCAAAGGAGACAAGTATATACAATGGGAAAAAGACAGTCTATTCAGCAAATGGTGCTGGGAAAGCTGGACAACAGCATGTAAATCAATGAAGTTAGAACACACCCTCACACCTTACACAAAAATAAACTCAAAATGGCTTAAAGACTTAAATATACATGACTCCATAAATCTCCTAGAAGAGAACATAGGCAACATTCTCTCACATCATTTGTACCAATGTTTTATTGGTCAGTCTCCCAAGGCATAGAAATAAAAGCAGAAATAAGCAAAGGAGATCTAACCAAACTTAAAGGAAATCACAGCAAAGGAAATCATAAACTACATGAAAAGACAACCTACAGACTGGAAGAAAATATTTGCAAGCAATGTGACCAACGGGGCTTAATTTCTAAAATATACAAACAGCTGATACAACTCAATAACTAAAAAAAACATAACCCAATCAAAAATGGGCAGAAGACCTAAATAGACATTTTTCCAAAGAAGACATACAGACAGCCAATGGGCACATGAAAAGATGCTCTAGTTATTTGAGAAATGCAAATCAAAACTACAACAAGGTACCATCTCACACCAGTCAGAATGGGCATCATTAAAGTCTACAAATAGCACATGCTGGAGATGGTGCGAAGAAAAGAGAACCATCCTGCACTGTTGGTGGGAACATAAATGAGTCCAGCCACTACGGAAAACAGTAAGGAGTTTCCTCAAAAAACTAAAAACAGAGTTGCCATATGACCCAGCAATCCCACTCCTAGGCATATATCCAGACAAAACCATAATTCAAAAAAGTACAGGCACCCAGTATTAATAGCAGCACTATTTACAATAGCCAAAGCATGGAAGCAACGTAAATGTCCACTGACAGATGAATGAATAAAAAAGATGTGGCGTATACACAATGGAACGTTAGCCATAACAAAGAATGATATAATGCTATTTGTAGCAATGGACCTAGAGATTATCATACTAAGCCAGACAAATACCATATGATATCACTTATATGTGGAATCTAAAGTATGACACAAATTAACTTATCTACAAAACAGAAGCAGACACACAGACACAAAGAACAGACTTGTGCTTCCCAAGGGGAGAGGGAGTCAGGGAGGAATGGATTGGGAGTTTGGGATTAGCAGATGCAAACTATTTCATATAGAATGGATAAACAACAAGGTCCTACTGTATAGCACAGGGAACTCTATTCAATATCCTGTAATAGACCATAATGGAAAAGAATATGAAAAATAATATATATACGAATAACTTTGCTGTACAGCAGAAATTAACACAACAGTGTAAAGCAACTATACTTCAATACAACAAATTTACAAAAAGAACAGATCACCAAGGGAAAACTGGAACTTGCAGAACAGACACATTTTCCTGAGTGTCCATGCTGGAGGATTGAAGTGGGGTTATCTTAGAGGTTGCTATGTGGTGTTCTAGCTTACTCCCATCAACCTCCCTAAAAAACCCCACACACATATTTAATATTTAGCAAGTTTAAAACCTATAATGCCAAGAGCACACTTTGTTTTGCCTTCATAAATAAGCTCTTATAACCAGGAAATACCCATTTCCAAATCCAGAGTGATATGGAATAAGTGTCTCAGCAAAGGTATGTCTTGAGTCCCATCCCATGCGGAACTTGGCTGCAGCCTGGGGCACAGACGGTGACTGACTTTGGGACCTCACCCGCACTCCCGGAAAATGATAAGGAGGGGCTGTAGCACCTGCCTCTTAGGATGAACACTATTCATCTTGGACACTGGCCTCTAGTTCTGCATAAACCACAAAATTGACACAAAATATACAAACAAAATAGCTCCTGGGCTTCCTGATTTCAGGTCTATAGTGCATATATAATGTTTCCAAAACATCACTTACATTGTCTTCTTGGCTGTTTTCTAGAGCTGAATGGCAGGCCCAACAATGGGAGGCTCTGGCCATCTCCCAGGCCACAGCTGGGCCTTGTCTTTGCCTGATGGTTGTAGTATTCCTATTGGCTATTTAGTTCTCTTGGTTAAAAATAATGAATCTTTACTTTAAGTCTCAAGTGGTTAGAATGTTATTTTTGCTCCTGGCAAACAAGAAAAGTTGACTCACCTGATCTGGAGGGAAATGACCATGTCAAGTGCTAAAATCAAGACCTAATCCCTTAGCAGTTTAGGCAGGAGGCAGGTACAGACAAGAAACTCATTCCCCTCACAGTCCAGGTGAAGTTTGGAACTACTCGGTCAGCTGAGAACTGTTGATCAAACCTGGACGGTTCCCAGAGACCCAGCCATGGCTGCTAGGGCAGAGTCAGCCGTAAACGGCCAAATTCCCTCTCAGATCCGTGGGTTCCCATTCCTCAGCCCAGAGCTCAGGAGCCTGGGCTGGAAGCATGGCTCTGATGGGTGTGGGAGAATATACAGGGAGTCTCTAGAGAAGAGCAGGGGTCTGCCTTATTCAGAAAGCCACAAACGCCTTAGACTCTCCTTGAGACCCAGATCCCAGACTCTGGTATTCACTGTTGGTCAGCTTCTCAACCTGAAGTTCATGAATATAGATGCAGACTGAATGGTGCAATTAGCCACTTCTGGGCACTTGAGGTGGTGGTGTTCTGTGCTGAGGGGTGGGGGTGGAGGGAGTGGGGGGTTGAAAGGATCTGCCATATTGGTTGCTCAGCTGCATTCAGCTTACTGCAGCCTCTCTTCCTTTCCTTGTGTCCCCGCCATATGACACCCTAGGGGCTGGACCTCTGGCCTCCTCTGCCACCCGGTGCTGGATCAAGTCAGCAGGCCTTGGCTTTATTTGTAGGGATGGGTGTAGAGTCTGGGGAGGGACAGAAAACGTGGATGTTCTCAAAGTCCATGAGGTGACTGCAACTAAAGAGAAGGTTGTTTGGGGGAAAGAAGCACAGGAGGGAGGAAGCAGAAGGAGTCTGAGCTGGATGGAGTCTGGCTTTTCTGGATCTCAGTGCTGTGGGCTGCCCCTCCCTGGCCTGCAGGTGTGCACATCAGAGACACAAGGACCCTTGCAGCTAGATGTGACTGGACCCATGGTCCTTAGCTAGATATGCACTTAGCAGATCTTTTAAAAAATTAATTCTTGAAAAAGATAAATATATGGTATCACTTATATGTGGAATCTAATGAAAAATGATACAAAAAACTTTTTTATAAAACAGAAACAAACTCTCAGATTTCAAAACCAACCTTAGGGCCACCACAAGGGAGGGAGGAATGGGAGGATGGGAATAACATATACACACTACTGTATAAAATAATTAACAGGAACCTACTGTATAGCACAGGGAAATCAACTCAATAGTCCGTAATAACCTATATGGGAAAAAAGAATGGAGATACACACACACACACACACACACACACACACACATAAATGATTCACTTTGCTGTACACCTGACACTAATACATTGTAAGTCAACTACACACCAATAAAATTAAGAAACATGTATTATTTTTCTAAAAAATTCAATTAATTGTGCTGTGTGACATATTAACAGCTCCTCCTTATAAAAATTTAAACATTACAGATCAGGCTAAAGTCTGCTTTGATCATCACCTACGATGCTGATCCCCTCCACAGAAATAACCCATGTTAGTTAGCACATTCTCCAGAGTCCCTGTTTACGCAACCAGAGAAGACACACAGCATCATTTGGTGGGGTGGGGGTTGCTCACACAGGTGGCATCCTTACGCATTTAGATACACGGCAATATAACAGTAGGAAACACACAGACTTATCTGTGAGGTGGTGGTTGTTCACATATCTGGTCTTATTCTGTAAGCACAGTTTTGCCGCTTGCTTTTTTGGGCTGAAGGATTTTTTGGAAAGCTTCCATGTCAGCGCCTTCGGATTTCATGCCTTTAAACTGCTAATTCTTTAGCTGTTCTTACCTCTTGCAGGTGTGGAGTCAGCCTCTTCCGTCATGCTGTATACTTGCTGGGTGGAGAGGACAGGATTTTATATTGTCTTCAGTCTCTTCAGGGTGTCCAGAGTAGCCAGACTGCCTCGCCTCCAAAGTCTTTAAGGCACCCTCCCCTAGAGACAGGCTGGGACCTGGGAGCCTTTGTTGCAGTGCTTGCACCTGGACAACATCTCCTCAAGCTTGCACTTGTGCAGTTGGGGCAAATTATGAACAAGATACAAAAAGACCAAAAACCCAACCGCTACTTCTGAGGAGTCAGGAGCAAAAGCATGGTACTGCGCATGAGCCCTGCACTAGCACCACCCGGGGGGTGGGCAGACCACCTAAGACGCCCCTCCCACCCGCTCCCTGGACCTGCCCCTACACTCACCCTTCACTTGAGGGACCAGCTCATCCCCACTTACTGAGCAAGCAAGGGCACCTGTTACTTGTTTTCACCCCCTCCTGCAGCAGCAGGAGTCTCAATAAAGCCTTGCCTGAATCTCCTTTGGCATCTCCTCAATTTCTATTGACTAAGGAGTCCAAGAGCCCCTGGTTGGTAACACTCTGGTTTTGGATGTGCTGTGTGCCCCTCTCCTGGTCTTTGCTTTCATAAAAAAAACCTTTGGCCCTCTCAGTGTCTGCAGGGCCAGCCTGGAAAGCCCTACCTGGAGTATCAGAACCAGCGACAAAGAGGCAGTGATGACTGTCCGTCGAGGAAACACAGTCCTCCTGTTTTGTTTTCTGTACTTTTTATTTGCACACAGCCTGCCAAAAAGGTCAGCTCTAGAAACACAGTGTGTCATTCTTCTTCACTTGGACTCTGCACTCACAGAGGTGGCAGCTAAGAGCCTGAAAATGCCAGCAAGGGGTTTTGCCAGTGGTCAGCTTGGTTTACAGGCTCTGGAGGTTCCTATACTATGAAAGTTTTCAGAGGGGCACTGGCCATTTGGAAGGACTGAAACTGCAAGGGAAGCTTGTACTTTGCAAGTGAACTTTTCCACATAAAGTCTGGAGTCTATATATTCAGATTTATATACCTCCTGACCATGAAACTAATTAGATCCTAGAATAGGCCCCCAAGGAAATAAATCCACAAACTAGACAGTTTTGCACTCTGGAAAATAAGATGGAGAAGATATTAAGATATTTTATTTCCTTTTGAGTTGAGGACAAAGTTTTTCTTAATCTCTGCTGATTTTGTGCCTACTTTCTCAACATATTGTAAATGTAATAAATAGTATTTATAGATAGGCATCAAATGTAGGGCTTAATAGACTGTTTGCACTTAGATACGTTAAAACCCAGTATAGGAATTCCCTGGTGGCTTAGCATGCCCAGCCTTGTCATTGTGGTGGTTCAGATCTCTGCTGTGGCACAGGTTCCATTCCTGGCCCTGGGGAACTTCTGCATGCCATGGGTATAGCAAAAAAACAAAAAAACAAAAAACCTCTCCCTACACAAAAAACCCAGTGTAAGTGAAACCAAGTAAGTTGGAAATATTCAAAATGAGACCCCTGTAAATAAAGGTGGACTATGGCATGAGTTTGGAAGGTAGTTTATTTGAAAAACTGTATCTAAGATGTTTCCATCACAACTTAAGTAGGTTTATCCCCTTACCCCTTCCTTTCGTGCTGGAGACTGAGAAAACCTATTCTTAGAAATTTTCCTGGTTTTCCCTTTTTTTCTCCTTGGGATGGAAAAGAAAAACCTTAGATTTGGCTGCTAAAATGTATCCACTTTAGCACTCCTTTTTGCATTTATTTTCATTTCTACCTAGCGTTTACCACTTCCAGTTCCACCTTCTTTTCTGTTATCCTCCTTTCATGTTGCTTCCTTTGGTTTCCACTCCTCCACTCCTCTAGTTATGCTCTTAACAAATGTTATTATGCCGCTTTCACTACAGTTTAGCTCTGGGTCCCAATGTCTTTTGATACCTTTAGATTACCCTTTTAATCTTTTCTCTCTGTTGACTCCTCGCCACTGTGAGTTAATGAAAGTGGGATTCTTCTGCACGTGATGAATCCCAGTGGCCATTGTTAAAACCTTCAGCATCTGGAATTTTAAGTCTTTGACTTGCGTTGTGAGCAATAACGTGTAAAAGAGTGTGCTTTCCATGCAGAAGAGTAACAGCAAGGCTCCTGTGGTTATTAAAATTTGTATCTTTCATTTCCTGAGAGTACCAGTGTTTCACTGCCTTGGCAATGTTAAAACTTTCCAGCCATAGCAACGGGAAACACCCACTGGCGGTACACTTCTGAGAAGTAAGGAAGAACTAAAACAATGATTTTGATGATGGGTGGCAATTACAAGCTGTTTTCAGTCTGGTTTTTCGAGGAAAGTCTAGGAAAGGTCCCTTCAGTACCATGAATATCCTAGCAGTGTTGGATCCCAATGGGGGAGCAAGCCTTTTTGAAAGATACTATCCTACAAAGTTCTGTTGAGGATTTGTGATTTTCAAAGTGAAATGCTTTTATCACATCTTTATTGCTGTTGAGTTTAGCTGTACATTGCTTATGCCAACCTTATAACTGTAAATGCAAATATATTAATTTAGGTCAACTTTTTGGTTAAAAAATGCTATGTAAATTCTTATAAAAAAATTAATGTCAGCAACTCTGAAATAGCAGACTTTTTGCATCAAAGACTGATACTATGAGAAAGAGAAACTGCTGTTTTCTTTTGAATTAGAAAATGGTTTTTAAGTTTGCTATTAAAAATGAGTACTCTGGCGTTCCCATTGTGGCTCTGCAGGTTAAGAGCCTGACACAGTATCCATGTGGATGCAAGTTAGATCCCTAGCCTCGCTCAGTGAGTTAAGGATCTAGTGTGTTGTCACAAGTGCAGCGTATGTCACAGATGTGGCTTGGATCCAGTGTTGCATGGATGTGGCACAGGTCAGCAACTGCAGCTCTGATTCGACCCCTAGCCTGGAAACTTCCATATGCTGCAGGTGTGGCCCTAAAAAGAAAAAAAATAAATACTTACAAAAATTTAAGCTTACCAATTACAAGTATTATGCCCATGGTTAAGAAATCATTCAGAATAGTGGATAAAGATGAAAATTTTTATCTTAAATCAATTACTAACAAATCATATCCAGCAGTATATTAAAGGATACCCCATGACTGATTAGAGTTATTCAGTGAGTGAAAGGATAGGATTATATTAGGAAATGTACCAACGACATTTAGATTGAAGCATTGCAAGCCTTTCGCTTCTTAGCCTGTTTCTTCTCCCACCCAGGCACAAACTTAGACCACATTTCTAAGCCTCCCTTGCAGTTTGGTATGGATCTGTGCCTGAATTCTGTCAAGTGGAATGTAGCTGGAAATGATGTGAGCCAGTTCCCTCCTGACCCCTATTCTTCGTGTGTGCAGTTACTCTTTCTCTCTCTGCCTCCACCTGCTGGCTGGGTGCAGAGAATCCTGCAGAAGAATCTGAAGCCCTAATGGCAGAGTCATCTGATGGAAGTGGTAGGTCCTTTCATAACCACTTGGAAGACTACCTCAAGAACATCTGCATCTGTCCTGTGACTGGTAATAGTTTTTTAAGCTACTAAATTTTTAAGGATTGTTTGTTTCAGCAGTTAGCAACGTTGACTAATAAAAAAGGCATTGGCCAAAAGGCATTTGATAAAACTCGACACCTACTGCTAATTTTTTTTCTTTTTCAGCCGCACTGGTGGCATATGGGAGTTCCCAGGCTAGGGACTGAATTTAAGCCACATCTGTGGCCTATGGTGGATCCTTACCCCACTGTGCCAGGCCAGGGATCAAATACCACCACAGAGACAAGTCAGATCATTAACACTGTGCCACAGCAGGAACTCCCTTACTGCTAATTTTTAAAAAAAATTTACACATGGGGTTCCCATCGTGGCTCAGTGGTTAACAAACCTTACTAGCATCCATGAGGACGCGGGTTCAAACCCTGGCCTTGCTCAGTGGGTTATGGATCTGGTGTTGCCATGAGCTGTGGTGTAGGTCTCAGACGGGGCTTGGATCTCGCGTTGCTGTGGCTGTGTCTGTGGTACAGGCCAGCAGCTGTAGCTCCAATTTGACCCCTAACCTGGGAACCTCCCTCCATATGCCACGGGTGTGGCCCAAAAAGGACAAAAAAAAAAAAAAAAAAAAATCACATGGAATACAATTCTTTACTGTTAAAAAACTATGTACTTTATCTCAAATGCCAACATTGTTCTTAACAATAGCTTACCATAGGCATTTTCACAAAAATAAACAAGGATGCCTGCTGCTACCACTACTAATGATTATTGGCTCCAAGTTCTAGCTAAGAGATGAGAAATGAAATTATCATTATTTGAGATGAAAAGATAGTCCACTTAGAAAACCCAGGAAAAATCAACTACAAAATGATTAGGGACTAAGGCACTTTAATAAGTCACCTGTTACAAAAAACATGTATATATATTTTCTATATGACCTTAAAAAAGTAAACTGTTTATCTTCCAATATATATAAAAGAGTCATAAAACAGGAACATACTATTTAAAAATAAGAGCTAAAAGTGCTCTGTGAAATTTAAAAAATGATAGCCAAAATACTCAATAGAAATTTTGAAGTTTAAAATATTTCTCAGAAAGAGAACAAAAATTCAGAGATGAACAAAAGAAGAGGAAGATAAAATTGGAGGATCCATCCAGGATGTCCAGGATCTGATAAAAAGGAATTCCAGTGAAAAAGAACAAGCAGAGGGAGGACTTATCACATACACAGCGAAAGAACATTCCACCACATTGAATGACTAAACTAAAGCTCATTCAGATTTTGTTAGTTTTTATCTAATAAACTTTCTCTTTTCTAGGATACCACTTTTCTAGGAGTCATCGTGTCTCCTTAAGCTCCTCTTGACTGTGACCATTTCTCGGATTTTGTTTTTGATGATCTTGATAGTTTTGAGGTCCTGGTCAGGTATATTGTAAAACGTCCATCTGCTGAGATTTGCGTGACTGGACAAAGTAATGATCAGACTGAAATTATGGATTTTGCAAAGATCACAGAGGTCACGTGCCATTTTCAGCACATCATATGTAGCGGACATACTCTCAACACGACTTGTCACTGTGATGCTGACCTCCTTCACCTGGCTGAGACAGTGCTTACATTTCTCCATTGTAACAGTTACTCTCCCCAGACGCTTTCTCCATACCATTCTTTGGAAGTCACTACGTGCTGTCCACACTTACAGAATGGAAAGTTTTACACTCTATCTCAAGAGTAGAGTATCTGTAAATCAGGTAGATAAATGCCTAGGAGTGTGATTGCTGGATCATATAGTAGGACCACCTTTAGCTAAGAAACTGCCCAGCTGTTTTCGAAGTGGTTGTACTATTTTGCATTCCCATCATCAATGAATGAAGAGTTCCTGTTGTTCTGCATCCTCACCAGAAATTGATATTTTCAGTTTCTTGAATTTTAAGTATCCTAATGGGTGTGTAGAGGTATTACATTATCGTTTTCCTTCCTGATCTTTTTCAATTACATGAGTTTAATAAATCCATATGCCTTATAATTCAGGATTATCTCTGGTTCTTTTTCTCTTGTCCAGTGCTCCTGCCAATGCTTGCCCACATATCGTCTTTTTGGATTCCTGATTAAGTTTGATTATATGATGGATTTGTACTTGCAAAAGTAGTCACAGAGTATGTAAAATGACATTTTCTTTCTTCAGAGAAGATTTTCATTTGCTTCTGCCTGGTGCCAAGGGTACTAGTCATCCGGAAGTAGCTTATTCTAATTCCAAGGTTAGCAGTTTTTTTTAGTCCACCCAGATAACAAGGCAGGGTTGCTTTCCTTACAGTTCATCGTATTCCCAGGATACAGCCCTTTGAGGTCACGATTTTTAGCATGATGTGCCTGACTCCCTTCCAATTGTCCTCCAGACTCTGAGGCTGTTAATAGCACTGTTCAACATCTCAGCCAATCTTTCCAAATCATCAGATGCTCCCTGGGCCAAAGCAGATCCAAATGCTGGGTTTGGCCGTGTGAATTTCTCTTCTCCCACATCTTAACCTGGCAATTTCACATGCTCTTATTAGCTTTTTTTTTTTTTTTTAATGCTTCGAGGATGATGTTTTATTTCCCACTGTTTGGAGTGAAGCAGATCCTGGGTTCCCTTTGCTTCACCCCACATCTCAGGTCTCCAACTGGCTTTAAAAAATTAAGGAAAATATGGCTCTATAATTTGTTCTTTGGGTAGAAATTGCGACAGAAAAAAATAACATAATTCCTGACTGTTGTCTCCTCCAGTTAAAACAAAGCTCCTGGCTTATTAGTCATGGAGTCACTGATCTGAAAAATTATACCACTTCCTGGGCCAGACCACAGTGTATAACCAAAGAATACTCTACAAACTCACATAGAGAAAATTTTATTACTGAAAAGATAACACAAAACTTTTGTATACAAAGTTTAAAAATGTGGAAAAGTTAATATTTATAACATTTTTCATACAGTACATGATAATTTTCTTTTTATGCTTTAGCAGAATGCTAAATAGAGAAAAAATAAAAGCAGAAGAAAACTTTGTTCAAGGAATAATATTCACTGAAATTAAGACAATTTTTTAACATTTCAAGGTATGTTATATGAAATACATATTATTCTGTTTATCAGGACCATATTCCCTCCCCCCCAACTTTTTGACACTATTATTGCTAACATACATTTTTTTTTTTTGGCCATGCCTGCAGCAGGGTCAGGGATCGAACCCACACCGCAGCAGTGACCCAAGCCACAGCAGTGACAACACCAGATCCTTGACCCACTAGGCCACCAAGGAACTCCTGCTAACACACTTTTGAATGTTCCACAAAGTCCTACTTAGCTGTAGAAATAAATTCTACATGATGCCTGAGAAAGATAATGCATAAATGCAAAGAATTTGTAGTATTCTAAATGTTAAAAAACAAGTTAAAACAAAAGTAAAGGCAACTGTAAATGCTCATAACAAATACAAGGTGGTCACGATACATTAAAAAAAGGAAATCAATTGCACTTGGCTTAATTTATAAAAGCGTTAACATTTCATCTATTAATCCTTAAGGATATTTTACCTTAAAAATAAGAAGAATCAACAAGCAGCATAGTATTATCCACAATGGACACTCTTTCAGCAAAAGCACCTTATTTCAGTTGCAAAATAGATAGGTGAAATTCCTAAAACAACTAGACTTTATAAAATTCACACACTGAAGACGGTAAGGTAGAGTCAGTGGACTGTAGATTTTTTTAGTGGAATTCCCATTATAACATCTTTTGGCGTATCAACTATTTTTTATACCATAAAAGAATACTATTTTTCAATTTCCTTAAAAATTCAGTGTAAAAGCTACCAAAGTAATGCTAAAAAAAGATACTGGAATAAAATAATAAAAATATTTGAATAGACTTTCCAGGATTTCTAAAAAAAGTTCAAATACATATAAACTTGTTTTCAAATATATAAAAAAGATACAAAGATAAGTTTTAAATACTCCAGCAAGGAAAAATCTTGATTTTATACTGTAAAAGTGAACTAGCATAGCATATTTTTTAATAAGAGTAGAATCTTTATAAATAGAAAAGCAAGATTCCTCTAAGACTCCCTCCTCCGAAACAGCTTAAAAACTATTTTAACCTGCACATTTTTCTTTTTGGGATGGTATGTAGTTGTCATTAACCTCCGTATGAGATGAATCATATTCTCTAGAATCTATTATTTCCAGTGTAACAGTAGACAATGTAGCTTTAAGTGCAAAAGAAGAATATAACAGTGATTCTTAAAAGACCAAGAGTTCTGTTACCTCTTGTGTAACACGAATCCGCTTCTCAGTAACACGATAAGCAGGTTTTCAAGTATCTGAGTGACTGCCAGTGCCCTGCTCTTTTCTAACTCCTGAAGCCGAGTGAACAAGCAGTGATGTGGAGCCTTTGAGGCTCCCTGGGTCTGAAGAACTGGGGACCTGCAGGATGTTGCTCTGTGCTGGGCCAGTTCCAGTGACATTGTTCTTCGGAGTCACCCTAGGTAAAAGAACAAAAGCCAACATACACATACACCAAAGCATAAGCGTGAGGCCAGATGTCCTTATAGCTGCTGTTCTCTTTCCATGAGTTTTACTCCCAACCAGTATCCACCTTTATCAGAAAATCACTAAAACTCTTTATGTATACACTTAACACCTCAAAGTACAACTAATTTATTTTCAAATACAATTTTTGCTAATTTCAGCAAGTTCATCAAGCACCACCCATGTATGGGCTGAGCATGGTGTGTTGTGTGGAGTAAGACAGGATTCCTACCCTCAGGTTAGCAAATCTTTCATTGATTTCCCACCATGGATCAGACACTGTGTGAGAAGGTGGGAGCACAAAGAGGAGTACAGACTCAGCTCTGCCTTTGGGGAGTTCAAAAATCTAATGGAAGATAAAGCTATGTATCTAGGAGTTCCCACTGTGGTGCAGCAGAAAAAAATCCGACTAGTATCCATGAGGATGTGGCTTTGATCCCTGGCCCCACTCAGTGGGTTGGGGATCCGGCATTGCTGTGCGCTGTGGTGTAGGTCACAGACGCATCTCAGATCCCACATTGCTGTGGCTGTGGTGCATGCCAGCAGCTGTAGTTCCTATTCAACCCCTAGCCTCGGAAGTTCCATATACCTTGGGTATGGTCCTAAAAAAAAAAAAAAGCTGTGTGTCTAATCATATACAATCCAGTATGTAAAAGCTGTTGGAGGTACATTTGGCCTATGCTGGGAGGGTCAGGCAAGAAAACCTTGAGACCTTAAAGTAGTCAGCTGACACTATTCCAGCTAATTCGACATTTACCTGTGTTTGGATCATCTATGACAATTTGGGAAAAATCATTAAAGATAATAGCAGTATTTCATGTTCAGAAAATAAATATCTTCATATAAAATGACAAATACCTTTCAGATAGTACTATAATGTAGTACTAACTGAAACTTAACAGCCTGCGTTTCAGACGAATCTCATTTACCTAAACACGCAAGCAACTTTTAACAATTACTGTAGAAATGAACATTATTTTTCTATTTGAACAATATACATGAAAGGCTCTTCTCAATGCTAAGAATTAAACTGCAAAATAGTATATATAGGCTGAACCCAAACTCCTTAAACCCAAACCTCCCTTGAGATTAAGTGTACAAATGTGTCATCTCAAAGAATGCTTTCCCTTCCAGATGTTAGATTATATTTAAAATACATGTATGTAAAATATATGTAATGCAGTATTCAAAATTGTAATGATCTAAGATCAGAAAGTCAAAGCTCACCTTCCTTCACTCCGCGCACTTTCAGGCACACGGCTCTTATCCTTCACGTTGCCTGCCCGGCCTTTCCTGTCAGTCTGTTCCCCGCAGAGTCTGGAGCTGGATGCTGCTGAAGAGGCAGGTTCCTCACTGTCTTGTTCTCTTACTTTGGGCGTGCTCGCTCTGTCCGCTCTCGCTTCTCTTACTGATGTTTCTGGTGAGGTTTGTATTTCTGTCAAAGTTTCCTGTCCTAAGTAGTCATGGTTAGTGATTGCTACTGCAGACGTGCCATGATTTGCTGTCGCTCCTGTGCTGGTTCCCATGGATTTGGAAATGACCTTCAGCTTATGTGAACTTGGTTTGTAGTGCTTCTTTTTGTGTTTAACTTTAGAATTGTGCTTTAAGAAAAACTCACAAGACTCTTGTAGTACTCTTCGGCTTTCACTGATCGGACTGTAGGAAAATGAGAGAGAGTTTACCTGATAAATGACAAGTGTTATAACAGAAACCATAAAGCACATCATGTCTTTTGTGCCAAAAAAATCCTTATTGATTAAAGTTAGATTCCATATGATTTACATTATTTATAAAATCCAGGATTAGAAATACTATGAGATATAAGTAGATTGCCATGAAATGAAATCTTTTGTGCACACACTTTTGGTTGCTTTTGTCAGCATAAATAGTAGGAAGAAATTAAATAGGCAAAGTCAAAGGATGAGGACAAGACAACCCAAACGAGAATAAAGTAGGGGACTATCTGTATGTATGTCACATATAAATATAGCAAATGTGAAAGTAAGCCAGACAGAAAGAAGACAGAGTATAATTAATGGTCTTTAAATTTAATTGCTTTCTTTATAACATTAAGATTATAGCAAGTTCGAGACTTGCCGTATATAGCACAGAGAACTCTACCCAATATTTGGCGATAATCCATGTGGAAAAAAATATGAAAGAGAATGGATGTGTGTACACACATAACAATCACTTTGTTGTACAGCAGAATTCACAACCTTGTAAATCAACTATAATTCAATAAAACTTAAAAAATTATACCAAGTTATTCTGAAGTTAGTGTGGGTATATAAATACGGAATAGATATATATAATAGTTCAAAAAATTGAAGTCCAATTCAACGCAATTCTTCAGACTCTGAAAGCTTATAAAAATTTGTAAAAAAAGGTCTACAGTTCTGAAAATGTTACCATAAAAGCTCATTAATCAAACCAAATAAGAACAGTTTAAAAAACTCTATACTACATTGTTGGTAACAGACAATATAACATATATAACTAAAATGAACTATTTACTCATAAATGTAAATCTACTATATTTTTACGGAATATTTCATAAGTTTAAATTTTTACTATCTTAAGCAAGGCAAATAAGTGATATGTTAAGTCAGTACTATGCTTAATAAAAATCAAAGGTAATGATAATACATCACATTTGAAATATACCATACGTTACCTTACATATATTTTATTCATTTAATCTTTTATCATTGTTAAAAAAGGATAAAATTATTTAAAATGCTGAATCCAAAACAATGAATCCAATGAAAACAGTAATAATATTGGATATATTATAAGCCATGGAAAGAAAATGCACATTTTACAAAACTTTTATTCACATTTCATAGAATAGTCTATGTAAAGACTACTGTAACAAATGCTAATAAAATAAAGCATATCTCTCCATGAAAAAGATTTCAACTTGAAACAGTTCATATAATGAAACTCCAGTACAGATGATTTGAAGAGTTTCTTGGTATTTGACCTAATTATTTTAAAACAATGTCAGATAATTCAATAGATTCTTACTCTTTCTTGCGGTTTCGTTTAAAAAACCCAGCCCATTCTGTGCATGTCTTCTTGCTTCCGACCCAGAAGACAGCAGAGATGCCAACAATTAAAGTCATGAGATATTTTATCATAAATAAAGCCAATTCTGGTCGAGTTTCTGTTTTTGCCTACAAAAAAATAATGAATAATAAAAATTTAAGTGATATATTTATAAGTGGAGGAAAGTCTATACAATGTAGAACTTGGACAAAATAGTACAAATCTTTAGTCTGTTTTATTATAAAATGACATAACAGTATAATGAATAGTGCTTTAAGTGTAATACAGTCTTTACAGATGATCTGAACAAAGAACCTTTATCAAAACATACAGCCAGAAAGGGAAAATCACTTATTAAAAACATTTAGGAAGGATGTCTTACATCTTGCTTTTTCATCTGGCATTTTTTTTCCCTATAAGTACAGCAGCCTCTTATGACTGCCAAATACCTACCTCTCAATATTTATCTATTTTCCCGTGCTATAATCTACAAAAAATACATTTAAACTCATTAAAATAAGGTATGATTTTAGAGTCTTTATGCACTATTGATGTTTATCTTATAAAAACTTCGTTAGAGCAAAATAAGCCTAAAATGTAAAAACATGGAAATTCTGTAAAAATTAGATCATACTTTTCTTTCAAACATAAATTTTCAAATACTATTTTTAAATGTTACACGAGTGTCAAAATACCCTCTGCACTTCACCTTGTTTCTTACACTTATTAATAAACTATAATGTATTCAACTACCCCTATTAATAGATATTTAGGTTATTTCCAATCTATTGCTATTGCAAATAATGCTGCAGTGACTATCTTCGAATATATGTAATTTCCCACATTTTGAGATGTCAATAAATTCCCAGAAGAACAGGCTCAAAGAGTTCACGCATATGAAATGACAGATATTATCAAAATGCTTTCCAGAGAAGGTTGAACTAATTTAATAGCAAACATGTATTTTGCCACAGTTTTGTCAATACAGTGCTTATAAAACCTTTAGATGTTTGCCATGTCATAAGCAGAAATATAATTTTATTATAATTTTAATATGCATTTTTCATGTAACATTTTTTTCATATGTTTAAGAATAGGTTTTTTGTTTTTCTTTTCTGTGACCCCTCTCCACATATTCTTTTCTCATTTTTATATCAGATTGTTAGCCATTTTCATTCCTTTTTTGGCCACCCTGTACCATGCACATGGAGTTCCCAGGCCAGGGATCAGATCTGAGCCCCAGTTGCAACCTACACTGCAGCTGCAGCAACCCCAGATCCTTAACCTACTGTGCTAGGCCAGGGATCAAACCTGCAGCCCAGCACTCCAGAGATGCCGCTAATCCCATGGTGCCACAGCACGACCTGTTAGTTTTTTTCTTGTCTACAGGAACTCTTTATGAATAAGGAACTCCTTATGAATAAGAAAATTAGCTCTTCACTTATGATGTGATGTGTGAATAAATTTTCCCACTTAGTCTTCTAACTTTGATTATTGTGGGGTTTTGAATCTGAAAAAATTTTTTCCTTAGTCAAATTTAGCAATCTTTTATATCACCTGAATTTTATATCGTAAATCCTTCCCCACTTGAAGATTAGAATTTTCTCGTTTTACCTTATAATTTCTTTCTTCACATGAAATGTAATCTTTAAAAAAAATCATGCATCTTAAACTTTTTAGCAGTGTGTAATAGTTGCTTCCTCCTTAGTTTGGCCAAAATGCCGAGGAATCCAGACATTTAATATAGCTGATCCCTTTAAGACAGCACCCTTATAAATTATATAGTAAAAGCAGACAGTGGATAACAGACCGTGGACAGGAAGCTAGGCAAGTAAAACCACTGTCCCCACACATCAGTATTTACAGTAGCTTCCACTGTGTTACAGCACAACATAAATTACTATGTAAAATAACTCAGCCCACACATTGTTTGATTTGACGTACTGTGATGACAGCACTCACACCCAATATAAGTTAATACCACATACACATATTCAGGAAAAATGCGTATAATCTATTAAAAACAAAGTTTCTATTTAAAAACTCAACTAAAATTCTTTAAGAGATGTACTATTTTCAAATATTTATTTTTTTAATCTTAAAGTCACCACCTTAACCCAATTAGAAGCATCAGAAACATATTTTAATTGTGCTTTTTGTCAGAGAAATGACAGGATGGTTTAGGCAAAAACTAAGTTCTATTTTCATAAGCATATATAAGCAAAATATAAGATGATATGATCAAATGAAATACACCCAAATAAGGGTTTCTCCCAACTAACTGAAAAATTAAAAACACCTCCCAACTCAGCAGAAGTTACTCTTCGTTTTCTCCCTATGATAAGATGGTTTTTCTGACTAATTCTTCATCACTATTAATCTGCCTTTGCAATCCAATTTTTTAAAATAACAGCTAAAGGAGGGACTTTTACTACTGTAACTGAAGCTAAAACTTGAGGAAACTGATGCAGAGGGAACAATTCCCTCTGTCTACCAGATTTTTTTCACCTGAAATCTAATTTTATGTTCATGACTAATTCAAAGATATTTCCAGGGAACATTTTCTCTGTTAAAATTCAGTAGTGAAATAATACAAATGACAGCTTTTACCTGATAAGGACATGGTATATGGTACTGACGACAATGGTCAGAGACCCAAGTTATCTCCCAGGTGATCCTGTTTACTTGCTCATAGACATAACATCCAAGAAGTGTCACTAATGGCACAAGATATAGGCCACTGAAGACTCCGATTCGAATCATAAATTTCTTTAGTTTCTCCTGGTTCCGGCCATCATGCTGTATAACTTGTCGAACATGATTTAAGGAAATAATACCAGCTAAAAGAAGAGACAGCCCAACAAACACACAAAAGCACAGCGGCAAGAGTACAAAGTAGCGAGAAGCATCCAGGTCATAAAGACCCACAAAGCAAACTCCACTAATATTGTCTCCTTCCACTTTGTTCATAGCGAGAAGCATAACGGTCAGAAAACCTGGTATTCCCCAGGCAACGGCATGAAACCACACTGCTTTTTGCTCAATGGCTTCACAACTCCACTTTCTCCCAGCAGCTAAGAACCAAGTAATGGTAAGAATCACCCACCACACAGTGCCAGCCATTGTGAAAAAATACAAAAACATAAACAAAACGGTGCAAGCCTTGTTTTGAGAGCCTAGAACAACCGTGTCACCAAGTTCTAGCTTCTCGTCGGCCTTATTGCAGGCTGTACTGTTGCCCAGCAAGAATCCAATGAAGTACATAAGAGATACGATGCTGTAACAGACAGAGTAATAGATAATTGGTCTCTCTGGGTATCTGAATCTTCTAACATCAATTAAAAAAGTAAGGAATGTGAACAGAGTTGCACAAAGACAAAATATTGAAACTATTCCAATAAAACTTTTTGCAAACTCCAGCTCGTCATTCTTAAAATACATGTTGGGGCATGGAGGCGCACACTGGTCAATTCCAAGAAACTTATAGCCTTGACCCCCAGAAGTCTTAAGATGCCTTGGACACCAAAATCCAATGTCTCTTTGGACTGGTTCTGTTTTCTTCTGAGGACCAAGAAACTCTGTGTGTGGATCAAAAGTTGCAGGAACAGGCTCGTCACAGTATTGTAACCTGAAAAGAATTTCAAAATTAAATAAATGAAGTCAACATTTTTATTGAGTCACTATTTTAATGCTATGCTTTCCAACTATTAAATATCTCCTTATGCATTCATAATTGGTGGGAAGACATACAAACTTAAATGGATTACAGGTTTGGAGTTGGGAAGAAAGTTCTGAAGTTGCCTAAGAACTTGCAGTTGTTAATGAGGCCCCAACATGCTAGCATATATACTGAATATCAAGCAAGTGAATATGAAAATTATCTTGCTTGGAAAATAATTAATAACTTAAATTATTTCTGATTTCAAGACTAATTTTTTTTTTCTTTTTAGGGCCTCTCCTGTGGCATATGGAAGTTCCCAGGCTAGGGGTCAAATCCAAGCTGCAGCTACCAGCCTACGCCACAGCCACAGCAACACCAGATCCAAGCAGCATCTGTGACCTAAGCCACAGCTTGTGGCAACAATAGATCCTTAACCCACTGAGTGAGGCCAGGGATCAAACCCACATCCTCATGGATGCTAGGTGGGTTTTTAATCTGCTGAGCCACAATGAGAACTCCCAAAATATTTAAGAAATAATTTACCTTGATTGGTACTCCCTAGACAAAAAAGTGCGGGCTTGTCTGTTATAGCAATTGAAATAGACTTGAGAAAGCTACTTTTTATTTGTTTGTTTGTTTGTTTTGTCTCTTGAAGGCTACACCTGTGGCATATGGAGGTTCCCAGGCTAGGGGTCGAATGGAGCTTTAGCTGCCAGCCGACACTGCAGCCACAGCAACGCGGTATCCAAACCGCATCTGCAACCTACACCACAGCTCACGCAAACACCAGATCCTTAACCCGCTGAGTGAGGCCAGGGATCGAACCTGCGTCCTCATGGATACCGGTCAGATTTGTTTCTGCTGAGACATGATGGGAACTCCTAATTTTTATTTTCTAACATTCATGAACAAAGTAGATCAACCATATAGTAAGGTGATGACAAATAGAATGACTGAAATGAGATCATTTCCTGGAAGGAGAGAACAGAGTTCAAGTGATCTCTAAGTTCTTAAAGAAGGGGAAGAAGATCACCAAGAGGAAGGCTGAGGACCAGCCTGACTCACATGACCATTTTCTTGGGGTTTGGCTGTTTGCCTCCCTTGTTTACGGGCAGTTCTGAGCATACAAAGCAGGTATTCCTGTTTTGTGCAGAACTTTACCACTGAGTTGAGTTTCCACATACCACAATTATTTTGGAGGATCTACATGGTTTAGAAATTAGTGGAGGTGTTTAAAGAGAAAGTGTTTTAAATATGCTTTAGGTAAAAATAAAATGTATGTCCATGAAAAAACCCACAGATATATCTACAAGCTTTTTCGAAAGGTAATATCGTATCAGTTTTGCTTTATATTTTTTTAAACAAAACAACATAACATTTCAGTCACTGCTGTGACCTCTTTCTGGTCCTATTCTCTTTTCTCTCTCTTCCCAAACATGTATTACTGAAAATTCAGTTTTTATTTCTCCTCATGAATTTTTTAATATCTTTACCATCTTATCATCCAGCTATAATGTTATATAGTATTGTTTCACAGATTTTGAATTTTATAAAAATGACACAGCTATATGTATCATACTTTTTGATCTGGCACTATAATTTTTAGATTTATCCATATTGACAGATCTGGGTTAACTGCATCCATCTTACAATTATATGGCAGTATTCTAGAGTGTAAGTATACCAAAATTTACTTATCACTCTTACAAAGGACTTTCAGACTTTTTCTCATTTTAAAAAAAATTACAGAAGTTCCCATTGTGGCTCAGCGGTAACAAGGCCAACCAGAATCCATGAGGGTTTGATCCCTGGCCTCACTCAGTGAGTTCAGGATCCAGTGTTGCCACGAGCTGTGGTGTAGGTCGAAGACACGGCTTGGATCCCGCGTTGCTGTGGCTGTGGTGTAAGCCGGCAGCTGTAGCTCCGATTAGATCGCTACCCTGGGAACTTCCACATGCCACAAGCGCAGCCCTAAAAAGCAAAACACAAAACAAAACAAAAACAAATAATGCTAAAATAAATATTCTTGTGCATGATTCCTTGTTTGTGGGAAAGTGTCTATAGAAAGAGCTTTCACTAAGACGTACAGAATGCGTATCTTCACCTTTCCTATGCATTACCAGTTGTCCTGTAAAGTGATTACATATCTACCAGAAGTATGAGTTCCACAAAAGTTCTACAGTTTCTTTAGTCTACAGATAAAGAAACAAAAAGGAAGGCAGCTTCCTCTCCAGATTTACTACATAAGGTCTCATTTTATCAGTAGAATATTTCAAATTACAAGCTCCCGGTGCCTAGAGAATAGGAGATAAAAGCAATTAATCAAAGCTAATGTGGAAAAAGGTCAGTGAATGATAAAAAGGTTCATTTCCCCCCAGTTTAGGGCCAAGGCACCATCACACATTCTCAGAGAACTATGTACCCTCTTTTGTTATATTAGCATAGTTGTAATTTTGCATTTATTTTTATGATTATTTCATTACCCTCCGTTTCTCCCACCCTCCTCTAAGTTCCCTGAGAACAAGAACCAAGTCTGGTTTTGCGTACCATTGTTTACAGCACTGATATATATATATATATATAGTAAGTGCCTGGCATATATTAAATGTGCAATAAACATTTATTGAATGAAATAATGAAAGCCTATCACTAACATTATGGAAAATCAACACCAATATTAAAATATTATCAATAGCTTTCAGTTGAAAACATAATTTACCTGTTACATTCAAGTTCCTCAGGCCATCGGATCCCAAAAGTATCCATTAATTTTTTGCAATCAGAATATACTTTCTCACAAAATTTACGACACGGTGGAACCACATCAATTTGCTCTGTGCATGTTGGTACGAAAGCTTTGCAAAGGAAAGTTTCAACATTTGGTGAACATTCCAGATTTGCAAGAGGAAGAAAAAGCTATTAAGAAAAACAATAAGACAAGGTTAGAAAACATTTTAATGTAACAAATGAATGAAATTAATTCATAACGTTTGAAATACATATTTTTTTACTTCTACTCCAAAAGAATCTTTAAATCTCACTCTCAATACAATCAAATTTTGAGGAGATAATTTTGTTTAGTTAGACATAAGAACCCTTCATATGTCAACTATGCACTTTTCAAGAGGGCACACTGAATCAAGACAAATCAAAAGCATGAGTTGATTGCTAGTTGAAACAGATTATACAAATATCCAATTTACAAGTATATGCTGAAATCCCTTTACACTACATTAAGCATTCTGGAGAATAAAGGAATGTTTGCGGTAAAGGGAACAGCATGAAAAAGGCAAAACTACCATAAGACCATGGTGCATTCAGGGCAAGAAGTCCAGTATGATTAGAATATAAGGTCAAAGAGGCAAAGTCGAGGACAGAAGAGAGAGAGAGGAGGCTGGGAGGTTCTCTGGACCTGATCATGGAGCACACGGATGACATGCTAAATTGCCTGGATTTTAAAATAAGGAATGGGATACTGTAAAAAAGAGTTTTAACCAGGAGGGGTTAAAACTGACAGCTGATTTTTTTTTTTTTTTGGCTTTTTAGGGCTGCCCCTGAGGCATATAGAGGTTCCCAGGCTAGGGGTCAAATTGGAGCTGTAGCTGCTGGCCTACACCAAAGCAACAGGAAGGCGGAATCCGAGCTGTGTCTGCGACCTACACCACAGCTCATGGCAACGATGGATCCTTAACCCACTAAGCAAGGCCAGGGATGGAACCTGCATCCTCACGGATACCAGTCAGATTCGTTTCCACTGAGCCATGACGGGAACTCCCTGACAGCTGATTTTTGAATGCTAGCTCCACACTTACTAGTTTTATAACTCTGACAAGTTATCTAAATTCTCTGTGCCTTAGTTTTTCTTTTTCAACAGCTCCCATAGCACACAGAAGTTCCCAGGCCAGGGATGTAATCTGAACCAGAACCGTGAGCTATGCCCCAGCTGCGGCAATGCCAGATTATTAACCACTGTGCCGGGCTTGGGATCAAACCAGTGCCTCCACAGAGACAAGCCAGATCATTGGCCCACTGAACTACATGCTCTACTTTCTTCATTCCTAAAATGTCAATAATAATAGCACTTGTCTCACAAGATCATCATGAGTCTAAGTTAATAAATGTAAAGCACTGAGAACCGTTAAGTACTCAATAAGTGTTAGTTATTGTGATGATTCCCCTTCAGAGAGTGTGCAGAGGTTCTGGAACAACATGGTGAGTTGGCCGCATACATATATTTCCTTTCCCTCCTCCATGTGTCCTTATTAACAGGACAGTAAAGGGAAAAAAAAGGTCCTAATCTATCAGTAAGTGAACAAGAGGAATTACATTAGAATATTTGAGTTTTCCAAAGAAGAAAAGTGAAACAAAACAAAAAGCCCCAAAACTGAGGAACGGAAAGCTATTAGAGGAGTGGTAAGGACTTAATGAAGACAAAGAAGATATGGAGGGATTCACATGGGAATGAGCTGATCTGCCCTAAAGAACCTGAGAGTCTTATTTCTTTGAAGCTAAAATTGTTTGCAAATCAGATCCTCTCTCTGTCACTCCCCAAGCCCTACTCCAGCGGCCAGATGACCACTACGTTCTACCTGGACAGTTTCCAGGCCAGATGGTGCAGAGATGTCCTGAACTTGGGTATTAGGCCCTGAGCAGGGCAGAAGTGAAACCCACAGTTAGGGAAGAGAGACTGAGCAACAGTCCACCTACAGCAAAAGGAAGCCCTCACTTTCTTTTCCTGCTCTGGTCCTCAAAGGGTGACATATACAGGCATATACCCACCATCCCCAATCTTTGAAAAAAAATGAATAGTCTTCACGAAAAGACCTCTACACATCAGCAATGAAAAAGCCAGCTGACCTCGAGCTTACCTCTCGATGAAGCCCACCAATAACTAGGCCCCCTTCACACACACGAGCTTTTTAATGCCACACACAAATATAAACAGGCAGCCAAGGATCAGCAAGCATTTGAAGAAGGCATCACAAAAGACAAAGATCAAAAGAAGCAAGCAGATAAAAGGATATTTGGAGGAAACAGAGACTATGCAGGGAAGAAAATAGAACAAGTCACAAAACAATCAAAAGCAATAACTTAAGAATTTATAGCATCCATTAAAAAGAATAAGATGCTATGGAAGATTACAAAAATGGTAAGATATCTGAGGCATTCCCGCTGTGGCCCAGCAGGTTAAGGCCCTGATGTTATCTCTGTGAGGATGCGGGTTTCATCCCTGGCCTGGCTTAGTGGGGTAAGCACCTGGCGCTGCTACTAACTGTGGCACAGGGCACAAATGTGGCTTGGATCCAGGGTTGCTGTGGCTGTGGCCCCAGCTGCAGCTCCAATTCGACCCCTGGCCTGGGAATTTCCATACACTGCAGGTGCGGCTGTAAAAAGTACTACTACTACTACTACTACTACTACTAAGATAGCTGAAATGAAAAACTCTAAAAAAAAGATTAGAAGATAAAGCTGAAAGAAGAGAAGGTAATCAGACGATCAGTCCAAGTATCCAACTCCTGATGAAAGGACTTCAGAAAGAAAAGGGGAAATGGGAGTGGGGGGTGATAATGCAATAAAGAAGTTAACATTCCTTAGAAGGGAAGGATACCAGTTTCCAAACTGGAAAGGTGGGGAGCAACTGCAACCCTGCTACTAAGACATTTCTGGGCTAAAATTTCAATCAATTAGGTCTCTTTCACAGAGATCTCTCTCACATTCTCCCCTTTTTTTCAAACTCCTAGTTCTACAGTCCATCTTCTCAGTTGATGATTTTGTTTCCAGTTCACTGAGAAATCAGACATAATCAGATAAGATAATTTCTGGATCCTCTCATGAAATGTACCAACCTACCTGCAGCTTATCCATTCTCTGCCTTCCCTACTTCAATGGCTGAAGAGCTTGAACTCCTAATCAACCAGCTCTTCCATTTGTACACTAGATCCCTTCCCGCTGGTCTAGCCAAGGACGCTGTTCTGGTAATTGCCTCCTACTCTGGCAATAATTTCCTCTCTCTAAGCTATAATGATCATCCCATCATACAAACTTACTGTATCATCTCTCACCACAAAAAAAAAGAACAGTATCTTTCCTTGACTTCACAGTCCTCTCCTGACCCAAATATTATTTCATTTTTCTATGCCCGTTTATAGAAAAATCCCTCAAAAAAGTTGTCTTTACACAGTTTCTCCAATTCTGCTCTTCCATTCCCTTTTGAGCCCAATCTCCGATCAGGTTTTTCTCCCCACACTTCAGTGAAACTGCTTGTCAGGGTTACCAATACATGTCACACTGTCAAATCCAATGTTCAACTTTTAAGATTTGACACAGTGGACCCTGCCCTCCTCCTGAGACACTTTTTTACAACTGGATTCCAGAATACAAATTTTCCTGGGTTTCTACTGATCTGTCTGGTTCTTTTCTGATTTCTTCTATTTCTCAATTCTAAATACCGAAGAGCTCCAGGGCTCAATCCTCAGACCTCTACCCTGTGTCTACCCACTCCTCAGGAGAAACTCATCCAGAACCATGGTATTCAATACAACTATACGGGAAGGACTCCTAAATTTATTTCTGGTCTCCTTCTCTCCTATGAACCCTAGACTTGAATGACCATCTGTCTCCTGGACAACTCCACTTGGCTGTCAACACTCATCTCAAATCCAATGTCCAAAACACAGCTCAAGCCCACTGCTTGCTGTCCCTCAAACACTCCCTTAGTCCCCCATCTCAGTAAGGTGGTCTACCATTCACCAAGTTACTCAGGCCAGGTTCATTCTCTACCCCTCTCTTTCTCTCACCCCACAGCCAATCCATCAGCAAATGCTATTGGCTCTCCCTTAAAAACATATTTCAAATGTGACCATTTCTCACTGTTATTGAGTTACTGCATCTAGGCCAGTACCCCTTGCACCTAGACTACAGAAATAGCCTCCTAATAGGTCTCACTACTTAGGTACTCAATCTCCATACCCATCCATGCTCCCACCAATGTCATTCTTTAAAATATAAGTCTGTCCTTATTCAAAAGACCTCAATAGAAAAAATTTCAAAGTCCTTAAGTTCCATAAGGCTAACACACTTCCTGGCCGCTAGCAATTTCATTTCCTATTGCTTTCGCTCTTACCCCACTGCACTAAACTGGCCTTTTGCCTCTCAACATTCCATATATATTTCTGCCTCTGAATTTTGCATTCGCTGTTCCCTTCATCTAGAATACTCTTCCTCCAAATAGTCACATGGCCTGTGACTCTGCTCAACTGTCACCTGAGAGAGAGGTATTCCCTGCTCATCCTACATAAAAAAATTACAGTCATTCCCTGTTCCATTACTATTTCATATATTTCTTTATTGTCTTTATCACTATCTGGTATTTCATTATATTTCTAGTATATATATTCTCTAGTTTATTTCTTAATTTCTACCTTCACTACTAGAATATAAATTCCATGGGGGAAGGGATTTTGCCTATTTTATTTTACTGCTATATCCACAGAGCCTAGACCAGTGTGTGTGTGTGTGTGTGTGTAGTGATTTATCTACAAATATTTACTGAATAAGTGAATAACTATCCAGAGCAATAAATGAACAATGACAAGGCATGTCAAAAAATTTCAGAGTATGAAGATAAAGAAAAGATCATAAATATCTTCAGATATATGCAAAGGAATTAAATTCTGAAAATTTGATAACACCAGATGCTAGAAGACAATGCAGAATTAGCTTTAATATTCTGAAGGAATATTACTTTCAACCTAGAATTCTATACCCAAACGAAGATTTAGGTGACAGTAAAATACCTTTTTGGCCCTGTATAGAAGTAAAAATTTTAACTTTCAAATACATCTTTTTAGGACACAACTAGGTAAAACAAACTGACAGAGTATATGAATAAACCAGGAAGGAGAATGACATGGGACTCAGGAATTAGTTGAGCTGACACTAAGAATGAGGAAGCCACAGCATGACAGCTACATATCTAGACCAGAGAACAGCCAGAGCATATGGGCAGGAGGGCAGACAGCTGAAGGAGGAAGCTCTCCAAGGGGACGGCAGGGGAGACGGGAACTAACAGATTGTGATGTTCTAAGCCTCTGGGATAACTATTGCTAGATGTCTAATGAGTCTGTCATGACATGAAAATTAGCTGTAAGGACACAGAAAACAAAGCAAATGGGGGCAAATGCAAATACTGCATGACCTATGGGGGGAAGGTATTAAGGAAATAAATGCAATCAATGCACACTATTTGATTCAGTGGTGTGAAATATTTAATAGTCCTAGTAATGCTAGCACTGACTGTTTTTTGATTTAACCAAAAACTGTATTAGGATGTTGAGAGGAGAATTAAAAGTGAATAGAGTAAGAGAAATAAATGATCAACTTTAGGAAAGACTAAACAGATATTGCCTGAAGTTCTAAACTGATGAATCAATAAACAGACTAAGAATATTAGAATATGGCTTATGTAGCAGAAGGACACCTAAGAGAGTGCAAAGTGGCAGCCTTCGGGGAGGACAGAAAAAGCTGGGCAGGGTTATCAATTTTTTTGTTAAAAGCCTTTAATACTGAGGGTTTTTCCCCAGCTTTGTTCAGGTGTAACTGATGCATGATAAACTGAACACGAATAAAGTGCACACTTTGATGGGTTTTGAAACCATTACTAATAATCAAGGTAACACATTTATCCATCACAACCAGATGTTTCCTTTTGCTTCTTGGTAATCTCTCCATCTCCCCTCTCATGAACACCTCCAGCCCCACTCACAACCTTCCCTGGCAACCGCTGATCTGTTTTCAGTCATTATAGAGTGGTATTTTCTAGAATTTTACACAAAGGGAATCATACAGTATATATTCTTTTTTGTCTGGCTTCTTTTATGCAGCATGATTTTGAGATTCATCCATGCTGTTCTGTGTAATAGTACTTGATTCATTTTACTTGCCAAGTAGTACTCTATCGTGTGGCTATACCATAATTTGTTTATGCATTCACCTGTTGATGGACAGTATAAAGTGCTCACGGGACATTTGAGTGTGAATATCTACTATTAGGCAGTTAGACAAATAGAGCTCTGCAGGTGAGAGATTTTAGGTTATGGATACAGATTTGGAATCATCATTACAAAAATGGTAACTGAAAATAACTGAATGAAATTATCCGGACAACATGTACAGTAAGATGAAAAATCTGATTCAAGGAGAATGCAATGAACTTATATATTAACATTTTCTCCCCTTCCACATGCCATCGAAATGTGAGAAAATGTTTAAAGATAAAAAAGAAAATCTATAGCTGTACAAAAAAAAAAAAAAAAAAACCAGAGAAAGGTCTCATCAGTGAACTATAAACACTGAGACATCTGAAAAATAAAAAGGAGAATGAGGACGTCTACTTTCAGCATTATGAACAATTAAATAATTCCTGCCACAAAACATTCAGATTCTAGAAAAACTGCAAGAGTTATACTTTAAAATACATTGCTGAGGAGTTCTTGCCGTGCCTCAGCAGCAACGGATCTGACTATCCATGAGGACACAGGTTTGATCCCTGGCCTCGCTCAATGGGTTAAGGATCCGGCGTTGCTGTGAGCTGTGGTGTGGGCCACAGACGTGGCTCAGATCTGGATTGCTGTGGCTGTGGCGCAGGCGGGCAGCTACAGCTCCATTTGGACCCTGAGCCTGAAAACCTCCAAATGCCACTGATGCGGCTCTAAAAGGATAAAGAAAGAAAGAAAGAAAGAAAGAAAGAAAGAAAGGAAGGAAGGAAGGAAGGAAGGAAGGAAGGAAGGAAGGAAGGAAGGAAGAAAGGAAGGAAGGAAGAAAATACATTGCTGAGTATTACGTACACCTAATAAAACAGCATAAAATAAATAAAATGAAAAGCAACAAATCTACAAAGAAAAATGGACAATTCCACAATCACAATGAGAAATTTCAGTGCCTATTTCTTAGCAAGTAAAAGGCCAAGTAGACAAAAACATTAAGTAAATATGAGATGTGATTATAACACTACAATTAACAAATCTGATTTAAAGGGCACATACAGAACCCACACCCAATAATTAGAGGATAAGACCTGTGGAGATCTTTGGACCAGTGGAGAGTCCACCCTGCCCTGATGGGGCCAGGTGATCAAGTAAGGACAGGACAGCCACAGTTGAACACTGAATCTCAATTATTTGAATGGTGCTGAGGCCTAACGCCTTGTCACCTAACAGAAGCTTGTTGGAGAGCAAACACTAGAGTACTTTTCTCAATCTTCTCTGTCCCCTGGGGAAAAACATCCAGCCTGTGCGAGTATGCCCCTCTGGGACTGAGGTGGAACAAGAGGAGGCAGGGGCAACTGGTAGCTTTTCCTTCTTTGTCTACTGTCCCACATAAGCCCAGTTCCTAAAAATTTTGGATGTCTGTTAATCAGATACCACGATGGAGAGAATTAAAACACAGTGTGTTTAATTCTTTTAACTCAGAAGCCATTCTGAAATAGCTATAAATAAACTGATGGTCAGCACTGAACTATTACTGCCCACTTTAAGGGCAGACAAAATGAAAGTAACATGTACTTCTGCTATATTAAAACAATTTTCTAGGGGGCAAACACGGCAAGGCACATCCTCTGTTTAATTCTTCTAGAGTGCCAACACTGGTTAATTCAATAATGCTGAAGTTCGTGCAATATGCCCCGGGGTAATTCAGATGCTGAAAGCTCAAACACCTTCAGTGGCCAGGAAGATAAATTCCAACGGGCATAAGACAGTAGGAGTAGATGGGGAACAGCTGCTGCTCAACTCTAGGGGACAGCTATTTGGGAATGAGAGCACAGAGCTGTCAGGTATTGCAATTTTGTCATAATAAAATAAAATCTGGATTTGTATGTGAAACCTCAAAATTTAAAAAATTTTAATATGAACATTTAAAATAACGTATAGGACAAATAAAACATGACTTCAGAACAGATTCAGTGCAGGCCACTAATGTTCAAGCTTCGTGCAAACTAAAGAATTTTAGACTTGGAAGGGATCTGACTAGACTTTTTAAAAAGTCTTGTTTTTCAACTGTGTGTGTGTGTGTGTGTGTGTGTGTGTTTATTCTGTCAAGGAAGAGTTTCTTTAAGTAAGAGCTTACAAAGAAGCCTTATATAATTACATAAATAAAAGCACAGCTGCTCTGGCTGTGCAGGAAGCCCTCCCTCTGAGATACCTCTCACTGCTCCCCTTACCCCATCTGTGACCTCAATGTACCTCAGAGATTACAGTTTGAAAAGTGAGAAAATGGAATCTAATCTCTATTTTGTTTTGTTGTTTTTTTGGCCAAGCCATGGCATGTGGAAGTTCCCAGGCCAGGGATCGAACCTACACTACAGCAGGTACCTGAGCTGCTGCAGTGATAATGCCAGCAGCTTTTTGCTTTTTAGGGTTGCACCCAGGGTATATGGAGGTTCCCAGGCTAGGGGTCCAATCAAAGCTGTAGCTGCTGGTCTAAGCCCCAGCCACAGCAATACAGGATCAGCAACACTGAATCCTTAACTCACTAAGTGAGGCCAGGGATCAAACCTGCGTCCTCACGGATACCAGTCAGATTCGTTAACCACTGAGCCATGACAGAAGCTCCATAACGCCAGATCCTTAACCCACTGCACCACAAAAGAGCTCTGTGGAATCTAACTTCTTAATGAAATTGTTATCGAAACTCAAAATCTGGTCTGAATGGAATTTAAGTGCCCTTCTTCCTGAGCTAATGCTACTGCTAACACAAGAGGGCTTTGATTTATTCAGCACCTACCGTCAGCACCACTCATTAGCTATTTCATATACCAGTTCTTTTTGCAACAATCCTGTGAGAGAGATGTTCTTACCTTCACCTCACAGGTGAGGAAACTGAGGCTCTGAGAGCAGCTTTTATAGAGTCACATAAGCAGTAAATGGCAACCAGGAGAGGAACCTGGGGCCACATGACTCCAAATCTGTCCTCTATAACCCTGACACTAGGCTGCCACTGAATTCTCCCCGAAAATTACCCTTCCTCAGCATGAGACAGGCAAGAAATCCCAGCAAGGATGAGGGGGGAAAAGCATATCAAAAAAGGACTGAGAATATTATACATGAAACAAAACTCAACAAATGCCCACAGGGCCCATTAATCAAAGACACTAAAACCTCAAACTATATTTATCATATTCTAGATAATACATGCACCTCCTGAAGCAAGTAATCCCGGAACAAATAATTTTAGAACAAATAATAGCACTTCAAATAATGGGTAGTCAGCCTGTTACTGAACTCGTCCCAAAAGGGTGAAAAAAGAGAATGAACATATTTCCCTAATCATTTAAATAAAATTCTTGATAGGAATCTTTTATGTTCTCCCACAAAATGACCTGTTTATCATTCTCAGAAAGGAAATCTTGAGGTGGAAAGACTTCTAACGACCCATTGTGACATTTCTGTGTCCTTAATCTTATATTCAGAATATTATCCTATTATTAAACCAGTCTTTAGCATGGCAAGTGCTATGTAAACCCATGAACTGAGCAAAAGGTTCAACTTTAGGCTCTTTAGTCAGTTCCCACTCTCTCCCATCAGTGACGTACCTTCTGCAACTCTCTCAGTAACCAGAGTCTTCGTGGTCTCATGCATGAATTCTCCTCAAATTTCACTCTCTAAGAAGCTCAGGAACTCACTCAATAACTAGCCATAGCATAAAATATCACTAACTGCTTTTGAAATTCTAGCATTCAGTAATAACTAAAATAGTTCTATTGATTATGCTTTTAACACTCAGAGAAATAAAAGGTAGGCACAAATGGCTTGCTCCTGGCAGAAATCCTGTGGTAGTTACTATTAGTATAAGCAAGGACGAGGAAGAAGAGAGCAATGAGAAAGGCAAATCATACCTCCATTCTGAAAAAGACCCAGAGCCAAACTATGATAAACAGGCAGAGAGAACCAAAGTATGTGGAGAATTTTATAGAATCCTTTATTAGAAATAATGCCAGCTCTCTAATTCTGGTTCTAGCTCTGCCGCTAACAAGAGCTGGTGTCACCTTTGGCAGATAATTTTCTGTCTCAGAGCATTCCTCAATAAAATGAATGTGATGAACTACTAGGTGGCCTCTAAGGACAATATACGGCTCAAAGTTATGAAGAGGGTAGCAAAGACTTGAGTAGCAGAGCTGGACATAAATTTCAAAGCAACTCTAGGTACTACAATGAACTTTTCTCCTTGGTAGGTAACTAAAGAACTCTGTCTCGCACTGAGCTCTAGAGTGAACGTTTACATTTCCACCTGCCCAGCAGTCTCACTGTGGGGAACCCAAAGAAGGTGGGATGCTACAGAAGCTTAAGGATGGATGCAGGGATGGGACCCGACAACAAAAACACAGGCACAGAATCTAAGCCTGGCCAACTAGATGCTCCAAATATTGAGATTCTTGTACAAAAGAAGTCAGATTATTTAATGCATTTGCAGAGGGATCAATAATGTCTATAGTGCCAAATAAGTATCCAGGGACAATGGTTTAGGAAGTGTACAATGGCCTGGGCACTGGTGACAGACTGATCCTGTGGCATGGTTATAGCTGTGCCATGGTTCCCTCTGCTCCTCCCTGGTTCTCCAGCCTCTCCATTGATTTGGTAGGCAATCAACAACCACCCATTTTTTGCTTTCATCAAAGCTGGTTTCTATTGTTTGTAACCAAGACCAACTGGTACAGGGATGAGATGAAAAATGGGTTGTAAATGACCTCGGTGAATTTTCAGGGAGAAATTCTAGAACTGGTTTTCTGGCCTAACTGGGACCAAAAGTGAGTGAACATTCTGTCAGTATTTAAAGAATCTGGCAGCCTATGGTATATAGTAGAAAAACAATTAATTGTATTATGCTTATAATCACTCAAATTCAAACAACTTAGATGTCTTCCTCTATCATGACAGAAAATCAAAAGCAACACTGCTGATGGAGCTTTCAGAGATGAGTGACACCACTGAAAACCTATTCAGGGGTAAAAATTTTTAGCACCTGCCCATTTTAACTTTCCAATACAACTGGATATGTTATTAAAACACTGTCTTAGGTAACCTTAATCTAACAGCTAAGGTACTTTTCCAGATGTGATCTCTTTATTGTAGCAAATCAGTATAGCCTTGGCAATTTATTATGCAGTTCTAATCTGGCCAATGCTGTTTTCTTCAAAAGGAATTACTTTCACCTAGCAAGGCAGCAACACGTCACCAACTTGCCTCAGAGCATACTGCTCATATTCTCAGAATGCCTACTTCTGCCATACTACACCTTTTCCTTAAAACACACCAGTGCTGATGACATGATAAAGGAAGGAACCACAGCATAAACCTGGGATTGCTGGTGCTGTAAGATCCTGAAGAGAAACTCTGGGTTAGAATTCTAATAGAGAGGGATCAAAAAAAAGATATTTTGGTTTTTTAAAAAATAAAAGAGTTCCCTGGTGGCTTAACGGGTTAAGGATCTAGCACTGTCACTGCCATGGCTCAGGTCACTACAATGGTGCAGATTCAATCCCTAGCCTTGGAATTTGTGCATGCCTTGGGTGTGACTATATATTTACAGCTAGGGCATTCCCTGATGAGCCTAGTGTTTAGGAGTCAGCGGTTTCACCACAGCGGCCCTGGTTCAATCCCTGGTCTGGGAACTGAGATCGCACAACAAACCACTGCACACCATGGCTAAAAAATATATCTATATAAAGCTAAGCCTGAGCAGAGTAGTCTTGTGGCAGTATCTTTTCTGTGCCTTGTTTCCCTTAGTGCTAAAGACGCAGGTTATATAAACATTTGTCACTTTTCTGAGGCATGAATCAGAATCCCCCTGGTACGTGGAAGCAAGCCACTTTACTAGTGACCAAGGCCAAGTGACTATAAAGCAGCTGACTCTCTCACCTCAGGATTTGTGCCTTCTATAAATGGTAACATACACAGGAACTTTCAAGAACTGGTAAGAGCTTTCTTACGTAAAATGGTCAAAAAAATAAAGCCAACTTCTAGTCATAGTCATGAAAATTGAGAGAAGATGACTAAGTTCTTTTTAAAAATGATTGAAAAAAGTCGTGGGCCTTAGTTAGGCAACAGACACACTAAAAATCTAAAGGGGTCCTTAAATGTTTACACTTCACAGAGCAAATACCGTCAATGTGGTTACCTGGGAATGTAAATGGACTACTGTACAATCAAGTGGTGCAGACTTTGCCACTTATTATCATGAATGTGACCAATCTCAGGCAAGTCAACTTCTTTAAAACAAAACAAAACAAAAACAAAAACAAAGCAGAGTCTGAAATACAAGAGAAGAAAAATAAATAAGATTAGGATTTTGCATTATTTTTTGTCTTTTTGTCCTTTTTTAGGAATATGTTCCAAAGGAAAGAACAAGACAAAACCTCAGAAGAACTAAGTGAGGTGGAAATAAGCAATGTGCTAGATAAAGAGTTCAAGATAATGATCACAAGATGCTGAATGAACTTGGGATAAGAATGGATGAACAGAGTGAGAAATTTCATAAAGAGTTCAAAAATATAAAAAAGAGATTACATACAGCTGAAGAATACAAACACTGAAATAAAAAATACACTAAAAGGAATCAATAGTAGATTAGATAATACACAGGAACAGATCAGTGAATGGGAATAAAGAGTAGTGAAAATCACCCAAGTGGAACAGAGAAAAGAAAAAAGACTTTTTAAAAACGCAGATAGTTTAAGAGACTTCTGGGACAACATTAACCATACTAACATTGACATTATAAGGGTCCCAGAAGAAGGAGAGAGAGAAAGCAGCAGAAAACTAATTTGAAGAACACTTGTAATTTGAAAAACTGTAATTAATATTCAGGTGCACATTCAACAAACATTAATGAATGAATACGTGACAAATATACAAAATAGGGTAATAAAACTTCATTATCTACATGCCACATTCTCAAGGAAAGGAAATAATCACAACACAATAGTCTTCCCATGTTCTGAAAGAACCCTGCTCCTTTGTGGACCAGTTCTCCTGAAGGCATAAATAATAATACTCTAGACCATGGAATATCAAGCAGTGGCCCTAGGAACTTTGTGCAAATCAGCAGAGACTCCCTGGAGAAATATCTGTTCACGTACGGTCTAATCCCTGATTCTCAGACTCAGAAGCAGTCAAGATACTTTCCCTATTACTGCAGTACAATGTCAGAAAAGGAGGTAACTTACAGTTTCCACCTTTAAATCCCAAGAGTGGCCCACTATACATAGAACTGATATGGAACACTTTCTCATATCTATTTTTTTAATGACTTTCAGAATAGTTACACTTATTTTCATATAGCCTTCCCTAAAAAAAAAACAAAGAGATTAGTTACACTAAACGTTTTCTTTCCTTTTGGCCCAGATAGATGAGCAGAGAATAAGGAGGAAAGGAAGGGGTCCACTAATCATCTAAAAGCAGAGGAACACAACTTTAAAACCACTGCCCAACAGAAACGGATTTTTTTCTTAAGTTTCTTTATACAGTTTTTTTCCCCATCCCTTGATTTTTAATTGAATAGAGACATTTTAGTAGTACATATTAACAGGTGGAAAGGAAGGGGTTGTTTTGGTTTACTTCCCTTTATACTGTTCAAAAGGAGAACAACCACATGCTGTTCCAAACACAATACATGACTTAGCTTTTGCCTAGACTTTAATGAAGGCAATTCAAAAAGAAAAATACAATATTCCGGTTTCCATTTTTCCTAGATCAGTCTCAGCTCTTTTTGGATAAAATCAGTCTCTCAAGGGACATCAACCTCACAATTTGAGAAACAATGCTCTACATATGAAACAAAAAGCAACACAATGGAAAACCAGCAGCCATTTGTTTTTCCACTCAGGAGAGTCAGACTGTACAACATCCTTTTCATTGCAAAGCCAAGTTACTAATCAGAATTGTAAATTAACTCTTTGTAATACAAATGACTTCAGCCTCAGATTATAAAATGAGGGGAAAAAATCGAAGTTCTTTATTTTAAGCAATCTCTGAAACAAAACTAAAGGACTAGGATACCTCGGTCAGATCCTTTGGTTTGTCATAAATTTGACTTCCACATAAAAAATTTATGTGGAAACTAAATAACATATAACACGTGTAACATATTAATAAGAATGCACAATAATGATTATCTATTACACACTATATGTGTGTAATCCTTAAGAACATTTTCAAGTACTTTAAACCAGGGTTCAGCTAACTACAGACTGTGGGCCCAAAATGATGCACTATCTCTCTCTCTCCTTTTTTTTTTTAATTTTTTTTATGCCTTTTATAGGGCCGCACACGCGCATATGGAAGTTCCCAGGCTAGGGGTCGAATCAGAGCTGTAGCCGCTAGCCTATACCACAGCCACAGCAACACGGGATCTGAGCTGCATCTGCAACCCACACCACAGCTCACGGCAACGCCGGATCCTTAATCCAGTAAGCAAGGCCAGGGATCCAACCCACAACCTCAAGGTTCCTAGTCAGATTCATTAACTACTGAGTCACGACGGGAACTCTGCACTATCTCTTTCTGTAAATAAAGTTTTATTGAAGGACATCCACACTCATTTGTTTACATATTGTATAGGGCTGCCTTTTTGCTACAATTGAAGAGCTGAATAGCTATGACAGAGACCATATGGTTTGCAAAGCCAAACATATTTATTATTTAGCCCTTTACAGAAAAAGTCTGCATTTCTTGCTCTAAACCAGTGGGTCTCAAACTTTAACACTCATAAGAAACACCTAGATAGCTTGTTAAATCACAGTTTCTTGGGCTCTACTTTCGCAGATATGATTCAGTAGGTGGGATGGGATCCACGAACTTGCACTTTTTTTTTTTTTTTTGGTGCTTTTACGGTCGCACCCAAGGCACATGGAGGTTCCCAGGCTAGGGGTCAAATCGGAGCTGTAGCTGCTGGCCTACGCCACAGCCACAGTAACGCTGGATTCGAGCCGCGTCTGTGACCTACACCACAGCTCTTGGCAAAGCCAGAGCCTTAACCCACCAGGCGAGGCCAGGGATTGAACCTGTATCCTCATGGATACTGGTCAGATTCATTTCCACTGAGCCACAACGGGAACTTGAACTTGTATTATTTCTAACAAGCTCACAAGCTGGTGGCCAATGAACTAAACTTTGACAACCACTGCCCTAAATTATCTCATATAATCACAGATCAGCAATGACAACAAATGCTATAAATTCCATAAAACAGGATAGCCATCACACAAAATGAAAACTAAGGAAGGCATAAAAGAGAGGGAGATAGATCTCTTGACTTAAACGGAATTCTTGGTAGCTAAGAAGGTACAATTGGTTACCATAATCATAGATAATTCTTCAGCCCCTCATCCTGACATTAGTTCATAGTGAACACTAGAAATTCAACAGGGACTAGCAGGAACCAAAGGCAGTTGGGTTGGAGGTATAAAGTCCAATTAGTCCTTTAGAGAAGCTATAATTTTTTTTTTTTTTTTTTTTTAGTAAAAAGCCAAGGTGTATGCAATTAGTTATAACTTAGTACTTGACTGGCCTACAGATTAAATACTAAAGTACAAAGTTTGAAAAGAAATCTGACACATACAGTTTATAATACAATAGTCCAATCAAAAGATTAAATCCTCCACTCCGTATAAATATAAATGTTTATAATCAAATTCTTTAAATAAATTCAAGGAGCTCCCGTCATGGCTCATTGGAAACAAATCTCACTAGCATCCATGAGGATGCAGGTTTGATCCCTGGCCTCGCTCAATGGGTTAAGGATGTAGCGTTGCCCGTGAACTATGGTATAGTTTACAGATGCGGCTCAGATCTGGCATAGCTGTGGCATAGGCCAACACCTGCAGCTCCGATTCCACCCCTAGCCTGGGATGGAACTTCCATATGCCGAGGGTGTGGCCCTAAAAAGACCAAAATTACATAAACGAACAAACAAACAAACAAACAAACAAACCAGACATGTCAAGCTATTACGGGAAAGAACACAGAGGATGTCAACTGATGTATTTTATTAGAACCAGGCTCAGGCAGATCAAAAGTGAGTGATATGTAAACCACCTAAAAATATCAGTGTCTTCACTTAAGGCTCTGCAAAGATAGAAGGGGAAGGTAAAGATTTGGAGGGAAAATTCTCTTTGCTGATTTATTAGTATAGGAAACATCTCCATTTCCCTTACCCAGGCTTTACTGAACATCTGCCATGCTAGGAGGCATGTACTAGGCATTAAAGACATAAATGAATAAACATTCCTACGCTCAACAAGCTTGTAAGCTAGTGAGAGAGCCATGTAAATAACTGCAATACAGAGTGATAAGTACACGAATAGCTGTATGGATTATACACTATCAGAGTGCAGAGAGTGAGCTGATTAAATATGCTTGGGAGGAAGGTGAAAGGAAGTCTTCACCAAACACAGAGTTATCGCTCTAATGAAGACCTGAAGAAACCGAGCAAGTGAAGAATGGGTCGATAGGTATGGAGCCCAGGAGGCAGTGGATACAGTATGTGAAAAGGTACACAGTGAGAGAGAATAGCATGGATTTGAGTTCTACAAACAGGTCATGGGAAGGGATGAGATAAAGGAAGCTAGACAGGAAAGCAGGTTCTCATATAAAGAGCTTTGGGTGCCACTCTAGTCAGGTCTTTATTTTTCCAGCTTTAGGGAAATGGTGAAGAATTTTCACCCCAGAGGGGACTGCACAGATTTACATTTTTATAAAATCACTTTGGCAACACCAAGGGGGAGAGACCGAAGCCTAAAGATTTCATTTTTTTTTTTGTCTTTTTGCCTTTTCTAGGGCCGCACCTGCAGCATATGGAGGTTCCCAGGCTAGGGGTCAAATTGGAGCTGTAGCCGCCGGTCTACACCACAGCCACAGCAACGTGGGATCCAAGCCGCGTCTGCAACCTACACCACAGCTCACGGCAACACGAGATCCTTAACCCAGTAAGCGAGGCCAGGGATTAAACCTGCAACCTCATGGTTCCTAGTTGGATTTGTTAACCACTGAACCACGACGGGAACTCCAGGATTTCATTTTTTTTAAGAAAAAATTCCGATGAGACTTCGTATTAAAGGCATGGATGAGAAAGAAGAGCAGAGCTGATTAGAGGCTAAAAAAAAGCTCCCGGTTTAATTTTTATTGAAATGAAGTTCATGAAAAAGCAGCAAAGACTGAAATGAACACATGATATTCTGATCTTAGGAAATATTATCTTTATCCAATAAGGTCAAAGTTAAAAAAAAAAAACACACAAAAACAGTTAAAGATGACATTATGGTCCATGTTGACAGAGAACACTTCATCAGATTATAGAGCTCAGATCTTATACAAATCACAACTTCTCTGGGCTTCAGGTTCTTTACCTATATAACGACAGGTTCAAGGGTTCTTAACCTGAGCTATAAAGAGAAGTACCTTTCAATATAATTGATTTCCTTTGTACTCCTACTCATTTTATTTAAATTTAAACACTCTCTTATTCTGAGAAAGAGCCAATGTCACAACAGAGGTTAAGAAGCTGTGCAGGGTATTTAAGGTCACTTAAAAACTCTTAAATTATAGGATATTGAACATTTAATACAGGAACTAAAAGAGAAGGCCACTGGCTAAGGACAAAGTGATAGGAAAAGCATAATACCACAGACCGAAAAAATAATATACAGGGACTTAAAGTCTGACTCAGGTTGATATTATTTTGCCTTTCCATTTCCCTTTCTTCTTTCGTAGACTTAGGTTAATGTTGGTATTAAATGACTGCTTGATGGCTTTCTTCTGTATCCTTAAACCAAATGAAGAGTGATTTATGGAATAAAACTTAATAGTAAAGGCTAAGAGATAGATTAGTGTACTAGTGTAAGAGAAAGATTATACAGTGAAGAGATTAATATCAGCAATCAAATAAAGCAAGTAAGAAAAAAGATGCCTTCTTGAGAATGTCCTGACACAACTACCTGGAAAAGAAGCTAGGTAAACAAAAAATAACCTTTTGGGGGGTCAGAAACCATTGGTTTTAAAAAGACATGTGTAGAGGAGTTCCCAATGTGGTTGCAGCAGAAACGAATTCGACTAGTAACCATGAGGTTGCGGGGTTTGATCCCTGGCCTCACTCAGTGGGTTAAGGATCCAGCATTGCCATGAGTTATGGTGTGGTTCGCAGACGAGGCTCAGATCCTGCGTGGCTGTGGCTGTGGTGTAGGCCAGCAGCTACAGCTCTGATTCGACTCCTAGCCTGGGAACTTCCATATGCCACCAGTAAGTCCCTAAAAAGCAAAAACAAAACAAAACAAAACAAAAAACATGCGTAGGACAAAAACTAGTTCTTATAATATTTACAAGCAGTGCTGCATCTTTCCCTGTCTTCATAATGGAACTCTATGATAAGGAACGCTAAGTTTTAATTTACAAGGTCAATCTCAGGTGACATTGAGTTGAAGTACTGACGCTGACATTAAGTTTAAGTATTCAAACTTAAAATGTGTGTAGCTACTATACAAAAAGGAAACCAGAATTTGGTTTTTTTGGCCTCATAGCATGCAGTTATTGGGCCAGGGATCAAAGCTGCACCACAGCAACAACCTGAGCCACAGCAGTGACAATGCCAGATCCCTAACCCACTGAGCCATGAGGGAACTCCAGGAAAACAGATTTAAAAAAAAAATTTTTTTAAGAACTCTATGAATTATAAAACACATATTATCAGAGAAAATGTGAATGAATGCTATAATTATTACTTGATTTTATTTCTATCATATACTTAATCAGATTAAACAATCAAAATGGTTCTGATTAACCAAAGGAAGTCTCACATCAACTGTTTAGTGTCCAAAATGACATTTTGCACTGGTTTGAAAAACCACTGAAAGATTACAATAATACAATTTGCACTATCTTTTGAAAGTACTTCTACTTAGTATTCAAAAGCCCTTCTATTTTAGACATGAGTCTACAATGAGGTAGCTGGATAACTATTCAACTAAACAACAATGGAAGACTTTTGAAGCTGCAAAATCAAGTCTGGTTGGTTTTAAAATCAGGGTCTATATAAAAATGACCAAAGTTTCAACTCTTAGAAACAATCTGAAGAGAAAAAGCCTTTGCCATCCTCAGTTTTTCTGAAGAACAACTACAAAAACATTTGTCTTCTTTCCTTCAAGAGACTTACCAATCTAACAGATCTGTAGCAGACAGTTCCTGTCTCTACAGGTAACTCTTTCTTCCCACACCTCCCTAGCAATCTGCATATCTCTAAAGCAGAGGCAGGTAACTGAGGCACCTGAGGCAGTCTTTAGTGTCACTCTATTCCTCCTCTGATGTGTGGTCTCTTTCAACAGGTATCTTACAAAGCATACTTAAGCACTACACTTTAAAACAACAACAGCAACAACAACAACAAAAAAAAACAAAAAAGCCTCCCATCTTTTAGCAAAATACTATTTACAGTCCCCAAATCTACTAGTCATTGATTTACCTTAGAAAAACAGGGCCAAGTGAAGAAAACAACTACTTATGAAAATATATGCAATCCAAGCACTCTTAGCCCATGAACTATAGATTGTATGTTCAATGAACTAGAAAAAATTCAGAACTCACATTTCTAGACGAACTACCATAACTGACTCAGGAAAGCAAAATATTTGCTAGGTGTAAGATATTTAAAATCATTCATAACTATATTTCATATAAAATGAAGCTGATCTTAAGGAAATCCACTCAACAGGGCCACCACGCACATACACAACACATAGGTTAGTAAGGAGACTTAGTTCTCAAAGGGATTTATTCAAAGTAGGACTTGTACACAACCTGAAGAAATCCCTTACCGTGTTAAAAAAAGAAAAAGCTCACTACAGTTTATTCCAGACCAGAGCATAAGCTATTTTTCCACAGAGCTATGAAGAACTACTCACCTCCATTTCCACAGCAGCAATACTCTGGTCATAATGACCCATCAAATTAGGGAAAAATGTCATGTTGTAGGCCATTTTCATACATCTGGGAACAGTAATTGGCTCACAGGTGAAAAGACTGTGCCCTCTTACGAGGGGTAGAAAAATACATGTCCACAAAAACGTAAACACTTCCATTCTCTTCAAATTCCTAATTTTACCACATGGCTTGGATCAATTGTTCTTTTCATTCTCAGATTTCCATCCAAAGATAAAATGTTCAAATTCCTCATTTAATTATTTAACCATTTTGAAGGAAGTGCTTTTTCCTGAAAATGAGCTCTGGGTCAATGACTGTAAAAACAACGAAAAGGGTTTATCAGCAACATTTGTCATAGACTCAAATGCGGACGTCAGACCTTCACCCTTAGGTAACTCACAGCGGAAAAATGACGGAAAATTTTGTCCCGTGGAGATAGCTCTTCCACCTGCCTTGGCAGAGAAGCTATCACTTGCTGAGGAAGTCTCAACTCTAGGGGACGGATGACAGGTTTGCGCTGTATGGAGCACAGGGTAAAATTTGGCGGGCACCGGGGGAGTGAGATGGAGAAAATGGTGGGGGTGGGAATAAGCGTAAAAGGATCGATAGAATTGGAAAATTTAAGAGCCCTTTTTGAATAACTGTCCCTCCCCCCATTGCATATCTTATTACACGCACCGGAAAACTGAGACCCACGGATATTCCCTAAGATCTAATGACTTCTTAAATTCTTTAAAGACTCTAAAGGTGCAGTTTTTGTGGCACTTTTCTAGGGTTAAACCATTCTGTTTTTAAAACGGCCAACTAGAGAGAGACTTCTAGGACTCTTATTGCGGACGACCGAAACTAGTGTTCACGGGCTGGCGTGGAGTAACGATCCCACGGAAAAGGAAAACGAGCAAAGCGGTCCGGAGAGAGCGACGGAGTCTCGGTGGGAGGGAGGCTGTGGGCCCTGAGCCACGAACCACCGCACCCCCTCACTCCATCCCCGAAGCACCCAGCAGCGCCCCGGCTTCCAGCGCCGGGCTGGGAAGCTCGCCCTACCCCCCGGGCACCTGCCTCAGGCCCTGAGACCCGCAGAGGCGTCTCTGGCCCCGCGCGGACGCCGCATCGCCTTTTCCCAACTTCCACGGCAACTTTGGCGGGTGCGGACCGTCCCGCCGCCACCTTCTCCGCACCTGCGGCCCGGAGCGCGCGCCCCTGGCCCGCCCCGCACCCCTCGAGGCCCGCCCTGCTCGCCCCGGAGCCTCTGGCCACGTTCGCCCGCCCAGTCGGGGCCGAGGAGCCTCACCTCGAGCTGCGGTCGCAAGCAGGCTTCTCTCCCGTCCCGGTCCAGCCCACTGTACCCCCGAGACCAGAGACGGCACCGGGGAGCGTCCGGGGACTTGAGCCACTTCAGGAGCCGCACGGGGAGCGAGAGCTGAGCAATCCCGCGAGACTGCGCCGCCAGGTCGCTCGGGCAGGTCCCGGCTCGCGGCGGCGGCGGCGGCGGCGGCGGCGGGCCTGGCTCTCCGCCCGAGCCCCGCCCGCGCTGCGCGGACCCAGCCAGGCTCTGGGCCGCCCCGCCGGGTTTGGGGCGACCGGTTCCTGTGCTGGGGTCCCGCTGTCGGGCTCGGGAGCCCCCTCCACCTTTCGGCCTCTTACGTGCTGTCCAAATGGGTTCAGCCTGCAAGGGTTTTTTTCAAGATCTTGCCGATTCCCAAATTCAGCTTCCTTTAAAAGAACCCAATTCATTTCGAATTTCAGGAGCCAAGAGTTCTTGAACGAGACCAAATTTCTGTAAAGTCAATTGCCCAAGTGACCTTAGTTGGAAAGTGGGTAACTTCCTGGCTTTCTTTTTAAACAAAACACAACTAAAAGCCCTTTTGTTAAATTCAAGGAGTTGGTCACCCACTAGAGAGGCACAGGTGGCAACCTGGGATTCCAGCCCTGGCAGGTGCTACGGTTTTATTGATGTACAACCGTAATAGAAAGTCGAACTGCTTTAGAAGTCAACCCAATTTTCAGTACCAACTGTGCTACGCGTCGTCTCAGCTGCTTCTCTGTTCATTCTTTCTCCCCTCTTAACATTTGACAACCACCAGATCTTTTTACTGTGGCCATTATTTCATCTTTTCCAGTGGACTCATACAGTATGTAGCCTTTTCAGACTGGTTTCTTTCCCTTAGTAGTATTCCTCCATATCTTCTCATGGTTTGATAGCTCATTTCTTTTCAGTGATTAATATTGAATTGCCTGGAGGGGCCACGGTTTATCCTTTCACCTGTTGAAGGACATCTTGGTTGATTCCAAGTTTTGACTATTAGGAAGAACGCTGCTGTAAACATCTGTGTGCAGGTTTATGTGTGGAAGTACGTTTTCAACACCTTTGGATAAATACCAAGGAACCAAATTGCTGGGCCATGTGGTAAGAACATATTTAGTTTTATTTTTTTTAAGTGCCAAACTATTTTCCAAAGTGGTTGTACCATTCTGCATTCACACCAGCAGTGTCTGAGATTCCTTGTTGTTCCACATGCTCCCCAGTGTTCGGTGTCGTTAGTGTTCTGGACTTTGGCCATTCTAATAGGTGTGTAGTGGTGTCGCACTGTTTTGATTGTATGTCATGTGAGCATCTTTTCATGTGCTTGTCATCTGTATCTTCTTTGATGAGGAGTCTGTTAAGGTCTCTGGGCTGTTTTTTATTTGGGTTGTTTATTTTCTTATGGTTGCATTTCAAGAGCCCTGTGTATATTTTGGATAACAGTTTTTACCAGATATATCTAAGACAAATATTTTCTCCTAGTCAGTGGCTTAACGTCTAATTCTCTAGACCTTATCTTTCAGTGAGCGGAAGTTTTTAATTTTAATGACATCCAGCTTACCAATTATTTCTTTCATGGATCATGCCATTGGTGTTGATGACTTTTTAGTCATCTGCAAACCCAAGGACTTCTAGATTTCTTCTGCTATATTATCTCCTAAGAGCTTTATAGTTTTGTGTTTACATTTAGGACTGCGATTCATTTTGAGTTAATTTTTGTGAAAGTGTACAGTTTGTGACCAGATTCATTTCTTTTTTCCTGAATGTGCGTGTATAGTTGTTCCAGCCCTATTTGTTGAAAAGATGATCTTTGCTCTGTTGTATTGCTTCTGCTACTTTGTCAAAGATGGAGTTGACTGTATTTATGTGGGTCTATTTCTGGGCTCCCCATTCTGTTCTGTTGATCTGCTTATTCTTTCACCTGTGCCACACTTCCTTGATCACTGTAGGTTTATAGTGAGTCTTGAATTCGGTAGAGTGGGCCTCCAACTTTGTTCTTCTTCAATATTGTGTTGATTATTATTGGTCTTCTCTGTCTAAACTTTAGAATCATTTTGTCAATATCCACAAAATAACTTGCTGGAATTTTAATTGGCATTGCATGGAAGCTATAGATCAATTTTGGAAGCACTAACATCTTGACAATATTGAGTCTTCCTATCTCTAAGCATCTAATATCTCTATTTATTGCTTCTTTAATTCCTTTTATCAGTTTTATGGTTTCCTCATATAGATCTTGTATATATTTTGTTATATATAAGTATTCCATTTTTTTGGTATGTTAATGTTAAATTGTATTGAGGTTTGTTTGTTTTTAATTGGAGTTGTGTTTTTAATTTCAAATCCTCTTGTTCATTGCTGGCATACAGGAAAGCAATTGGCTTTATGTTAACCTTATGTCTTGCGCCCTTACTATAATTACTTATTAGTTAGAGGAGTTTTTTTAGTAGATCTTTCCAGATATTCTACATAGACAATCATGTTATCTGTAAATAAAAACAATTTTATTTTTTCTTCCCAATCTGTATACCTTGAAAAAAAAATCTTATTGCATTAGCTAGAAGTTCCAGTAGTGTTGAAAAGGAATAGTGAGAAGGGACATAATTGCCTTGTTTCTGATCTTGGCAGGAAGGCTTCTAGCTTTTTAGTATGATGTTAGCTGTAAGGTTTTTTGTTTTTTTTTTTAAATAGATATCCTTTTGCAGATTGAGGAAATTCCTCTCTCTTCCCTGTGTACTGAGTTTTTATCATGAATGGGTTTTGGATGTCATCTAGTGTGAAATGATTTGATTTCCTTATGATTATATGATTTTTCTTCCTTAGCCTGTTGATGGAAGAGATTGCACGAATTTTCAAATGTTGAATCAGCCTCGCATACCTGGGGTAAATCTGAAGTCTTCTTTCCTGAAATTAATGTAGCTACTCCAGCTTTCTTTTGATTAGTGTTAACATGGCATATCTTTCTCCATCCCTTTACTTTTTTCTCTCTTTTTGTGGTGGCACCTGAGGCATGTGGAAGTTCCCAGGCCAGGGGTTGAAACTGTACCAAAGCAGCAACCAGAGCTGCTGCTTTGGCAAGATGGATGCTTAACCCACTGCATCACAAGGGAACTCCCTCCATCCCTTTAATTTTCTTTTTTCTGCTTTTTACGGCCATACCTGCAGCATGTGGAAGTTCCCAGGCTAGGGAGCAAATCAGAACTGCAGCTGAGGCCTAGGCCACAGCCAGAGCAACACTGGATTTGAGCTGCATCTGAGTCCTGTGACCCAGATTTTGGTAACGCCAGATCCTTAACCCCACCAAGCAAGGCCAGGAATCAAAACTGTATCCTCATGGACACTGTGTCAGGTTCTTAACCCACTGAGCCATAATAGGAACTCCCCATCCCTTTAGTTTTTTTTTTTCTTTCTAGGGCCACACCCACAGCATATGGAAGTTCCCAGGCTAGGAGGTCAAATCACAGCTGCAGCTGCCGGCCTATACCACACACAGCTCACAGCAATGCCAGATCCTTAACCCACTGAGCAAGGCCAGGGATGGAACCCACATCCTCATGGATTCTAGTCGGATTTGTTTCTGCTGCACCACAACGGGAACTCCTCCATCCCTTTACCTTTCTTTTTTTTTTTTGCCTTTTGTAATTTTATGGCCACTGGCCTGCGCCGCAGCCACAGCAACGCAGGATCCGAGCTGCGTCTGCAGCCTACACCACAGCTCACGGCAACGCCGGATCGTTAACCCACTGAGCAAGGGGAGGGATCGAACCCGCAACCTCATGGTTCCTAGTCGGATTCGTTAACCACTGCGCCACAGCGGGAACTCCTATCCCTTTACTTTTAATTTATATGTGTCATTGCATTTAAAATGGGTTTCTTGTAGACAACACATTGTTGTCTCTGCCTTTTAATTAATGTATTTTTACCATTGATATTTAAAGTGATTATTGACGTAGTTGGGTTAATGTCTACTGTATTTGATACCATCTTCTATTCATTCTCCTTGGTCTTTGTTGTTATTTTTGTCTTCCTCTCTTTTTCTGCCTTTTGGGATTTTAACTGTTTTGTATAATTCCATTTTCTTTCCTTCCTTAGCATATAAACTATACTTTTTTAAGCTTTTTTTTTAGTAGTTGCCCTAGTGTCTGTGATACATAGTTTGAACTAATCCAAGTCCACTTTCAAGTAACACTATACTACTTTAAGAGTTACGAAAGTGTCTTGTAATAACAAAGCATCCTTAATTCCTCCCTCCCATCCTTTGTCAGTGCTGTCATTCATTTCGCTTATACCTAAGCTATAATTATTGAATATGTAGTTGCTATTATAATTTTGAATGACCTATTATCTCAGATCAATTAAGAACAATAAGAGAAAGAAAAATAAAACTTTTAATTTTGCCTTTACTTATTCTTCCTCTAATGCTTTTCTTTTCTTTCTTAGATACTGTTTCTGACCTATATAAATTTCCTTTTCTCTGAAGACCTTATTTTAACATTTCTTGCAAAGCAACAAATTCCCTCAATGTTCAACTAAGTCTTTATTTTTTCCTTAACTTTTAAAGGATAATTTTGCAGGATACAGAATTCTAGGTTGGTGGGGTTTTTCTCTTAATACTTTAAACATTTCACTCCATTCTCTCCTTGCTTGCATTATTTCTGAGAAGTAGGAGACAATTCTTTTGTGGCGGGAAGGGAACTCACCTAAATGGAAGTCCCTGGGCTAGAGGTCAGATTGGAGCTGCAGCTGCTGGCCTATGCCATGGCAATGCCAGACCCAAGCCACATCTGAGACCTACACGGCAGCTTACAGCAATGCCAAGGATTGAACCTGCATCCTCATGGATACTAATCGGGTTTGTTACCACTGAGCCACAGTGGGAACTCCAATAATTCTTATCTTTGCTCCTCTATAATTATGTAAGATTTTTCCTCTAGTTTGGCTTCTTTCAATATTTTTTATTTAGTTTTCTGCAGTATGCATTTGATATGCATAGGTATAGTGTTTTGTTTTGTTTCCTGGCATTTATCCTACTTGGTGTTCTCTGAGTTTCCTGTATCTGTGGTTTGGTGTCTAACACTAATTTGGGGTAGATTCTCATTTATTATTTCTTCAAATATTTCTTCTGTTCCTTTCTGTCTCTCTTCTCCTCTGGCATTCCTGTTCCACATATGTTACACTTTTGTAGTCGTCCCAGAGTTCCTGGGTATTCTATTCCCATTTTTCTTCTCAATCTTTTGCCTCTCTTTGCTTTTCAGTTTTGGAAATTTGTACTGACATACCCTCAAGCTCAGTGGTTCTTTCCTTTCCTCAACTGTGTCTGAACTACAAATGAGTTCATCAAAATCATTCCTCAATTCTGTCACACTGTTTTTGATCTCTAGCATTTCTTTGTGATTCTTTCTTAGAATTTCCATTTATCTGCCTACATTACTCATCTGTACTTTCATATTGTGTACTTTTTCATTTGGAGCCTTATATTACTCATAGCTATTTTATTTTATTTTATTTTGGGCCACACCTGTGGCACATGGAGGTTTCCAGGCTAGGGTTGAATCAGAGCTGTAGCTTCTGGCCTATGACAGCCACAGTAACGCGAGATCCAAGCTACATCTGTGACCTACACCACAGCTTACGGCAATGCCAGACCCTTAACCCACTAAGCGATGCCAAGGATTGAACCTGTGTCCTCATGGATGCTAGTCAGATTGATTTCCACTGAGCCACAGTGGGATCTCCTGATCATAGCTATTTTAAATTTCTGGTCTGATAATTCCAACATTCCTGCCCTATCTGAATCTGGTGCTGATGCTTGCTCTGTTTCTTCAAATTGTGTTTTTTCTTTATACTATCCCTTATAACTTTCTGTTGATGTACTGACTAGAAGTAACTCGGATAATCAAGGCCTTAGTGCTGTGGTAGTAAGGTGGGATGGGTGGGAAGCATTCTATAAACCTGTGATTATGTCTCCATCTTTTAGTGAGCCTGTGGCCTTGGGCTATGAACTTTACAAGTGCTTCTCAGTTTATAACCCCATTAGCTGGGATAGTATAGCTAGACTGGGCTAGGATTGGCTATTTTTCTTCCCCTAGGTCAGTTAGGCTCTGATAAAACCCCGATAGGGCTCTGGTAAGTTAATTTCTCTAGAAGGCAGTCCTTGTTAAAAACAGAATGCTCTGTCATATCTCAAAAAATTTCCTTTTCTTTTTCCCCTGCCAGAGACATGAGATTTTTCTCCAGTATTTACGGTGAGAATCTGGCAGAGTTTCAGGAGGTAAAACTCACAAAAGTGTGGGGATCCCCCAGAGAATGGGGTCCCTATGGAATTTTTAACTCCGAGTAATCTGTACCGTGTCTCTGGCAATTCATCTATTACAAATTCAGGTTTTCATACACCTTGCTGGTTCCCTTGGAGGTCTCTGCTTATGGGTTCCTGCTCTAGTAAGTTGTGATACTCTGTATCTGCCTGTCTGTTTCTCCAGTTTTGGGAGCAGCAGTTTGCTTTGAGACCTCAGTTCTCTGACAGATCTAAGATGAGTTGCTGATTTTCAATTTGTTCAGCTTTTTACTTGTTCAGACGGAGTAATGTCTTCCATGCTCTTTATGTGCCAGACCAGAAACCCCAATTTTTCATTTTCTAAAATAAGATTGTTCTGAGAATTAGACTGGCAGTTCTGGTTGCAATTGCCTTAATAAAACAAAGTTTATCCAGATCGAAATTAAGCTGAAAACTTCCAAGAGCTATAATAACTCAAATTATGTAACTGGGCATTGTTAGTTAATAGAACATTGAGTATATGAAAATCTTGATTATAACAGCATAAAGTGATTTTTGTCAAAAAGAAAGGGGAAAAGATAAATTCCATGGAGTAAGTTGTATTAGTTTTTCTCTTATTACTTATCCAAACATCTCCAGCCCATCTCTCGGCTATGCAGACACACACAATAATAGTTAAAATTTTTCATCACTGATAGTTTGTCCATACTCATTAAAATATAGCTTTACACATTAAAAGAAGAGACTGAACATATTTTATTTGACAGTTTGTTAGCCTGATTTATGACTTTTAACAATGTAAACATAGATCTTCAGCCACTGTGGAAAACAGTATGGAGGGCCCCCAGGAAATGAAAAATAGAGTTGCCATATGATCCAGCAATCCCACTCCTGGGCATATATCCAGAAAAGATGAGAACTCTAATTTAAAAAGGTACATGCACCCCAGTGTTCATAAAGGCACTACTTTCAATAGCTAAGACATGGACACAACCTAAATGTCCATCAATAGATGAATGGATAAAGAAGATGTGGTATATATATATACAATGGAATACTACTGCATAAAAAAAAAAAGGAACGAAATAATGCTAGTTTCAGCAACATGGATGGACCTAGAGATTATCACACTAAGTGAAGCTAAGTCAGAAAGGAAAAAATACCATATGATATCATGTACATGTGGAATCTAAAATATAACACAAATGAACTTGTTTACAAAACAGAAACAGACTCATAGACATAACAAGCTTATGGTTACCAAAGGGGAAAGGGGGAGGGGTAAATTAGGAGTTTGTGATTAGCAGCAAACTATTGTATATAAAAGAAATAAACAACAAGGTCCTTCTGTATAGCACAGGGAACTATATTCAATATCCTGTAATAAACTATAATGAAAAAGAATATACATCTATAACTGAATCACTTTTCTGTGTAGCAGAAACTAACATAACATTGTAAATCAACTATTCTTCAATAAAAAAAAAATTAGGAGTTCCCATTGTGGATCTGGGTTAAGAACCCAGCTAGTATCCATGAGTATGAAGTTTCCATCTCTGGCCTCACTCAGTGGGTTAAGGATTTGGCATTGCTTTGAGTTGAGGCATAGATGGCAGATGCAGCTCAGATCCAGCATTGCTGTGGTTGTGGTCTAGGCTGGCAGCTGCAGCTCCAATTTGACCCCTTGCCTGGGAAATTCTATATGCCACTGGTGTGGCCCTAAAAAGATTGAATGAATGAATAAATAAATAAAGTTCGGTGTCCTCCTTTGTTCTCTTACCTGGGGCCTGCAGACCTGAGGGTAGGCCTACCTGTGACCATTCACCCAATGCCCAGGCATTAGGGGGTTGGGGAGCAAACAGCAGTAGGGAACCCCCATTGGAGGAGTCTGGGCTGAAGAGAGGCATGGAAGAGAACCAAGGGAGAAAGAGAGCAACTTGTGCTACATGGGCTCCTTTCTTCCTGAAATTCCCTCCCAGACTCTTGGCCTTACCCTTGAAAGTGCTCCCCACGGCTCCAGTCCCTCCAAGTGACATGTGTGAATTTGATGGCTTATTGACTTGATTTAGGGGAGTCTATAAACACGACACTGAGGATGACCTTTATTTAAAAGCTTTCACTTGAAGTACACTGCCTGTCTAGCCCTGCTTTAAAAGCTTATTACTGCCATGTTTGTAGCATAACAATTAAACTTTTGCTGGGGTTGTATCTATTATGGTTGGCCAGAAATAATACACTTTCTAATTACTACCTCCAGTATTACTGGAAAATAAAAATTTCAGTAGTAACACAATACTGTAGGAAAGAGCCACATATTTTCATGACAGTTTGATGTATTCTGATTGCTTCTGCGGACCTCTGGTATTGTCATTTGCAAATAAAGTCAGTTGTAATGCTAAAGAAAAACAGCTTCAGCTCTACTAATGCTTTGAGGTACATTTTTCCCCTGTAACTTTACCCTACTTGGTTTTGTTTTTAGCGGCTTCTCTACCTACTATCTGGTCGCATGCATGCATTTATGTATGTATGTATGTATGTATGTATGTCTTTTTGCCTTTTTATGTAGAGCCGCACCCGCGGCATAAGGAGGTTCCTAGGCTAGGGGTCTAACAGGGGCTGTAGCTGCTGGCCTTCGCCACAGCCACAGCAACACGGGATCCGAGCCGCATCTGCAGCCTACACCACAGCTCACGGCAACACCGGATCCTTAACCCACTGAGCAAGGCCAGGGATCGAACCTGCAACCTCATGGTTCTTAGTCGGATTCATTAACCACTGAGCCACTATGGGAACTCCTGGTCGCCTTTAATATCAAACATTTTATCCCTTTTTCTGGCAAAGCAGCTATATTAAGTTAAATATCAGAAATGGTATTTTCCCTAAAGTTTCTTGCAGTTAGAAAAGGGCTTCTGCCTCAAGTATAGTGATGTAGATAATAATTCATGTCCTCTGATACACAAAGCCAACTTTATACTTAATTGTGCATCATGGGCTGCTAAGGACTGCATGTCATTTTCTAAAACTGCCTTAAAAACAAATGGGTTAAGTATATGTTCTAACAAGATAAGTGAAGGAAACCATGGAATTAAGTTCCAGAGGGAATAGAAATTAAAGAAATATTATATTTGCTGTTCAACTGAAAATATTTTATAGAGGAGGTGGGCTTCTGGAAACAACTTGAATGTAAAATTAGTGAGAGATTTGGTGTTCCAGACATGGTATGTACATTGGGAAAGAGGATAATTTAATATATTGCATGTGTTTTCCCTGGAAGGCAGAGGCAGATTTACCATGAAGCTAAGGAAGCTTAAGCCTCAAAGACTTTTCCAGATCTCCATTTAATTTTATATTTGAAATCTGACTCTCTTTCCCTTAAAGAATCGCTAAAATTGGGTAAGCTTCAAGAAACTCAGTGTCAGAATTTGCTCCTCAGAGTTTCCGTTGTGGTTCAGCAGAAACGAATCTGACTAGTATCTGCGAGGACTCGGGTTCCATCCCTGGCCTCGCTCAGTGGGTTAAGGATCCAGCATTGGTGCTGTGAGCTGTGGTGTAGGCCAGTGGCTATAGCTCTGATTCGACCCCTAGCCTGAGAGCCTCCACGTGGCATGGGTGTGGTCCTAAAACGTCCAAAAAATAAAAAAAAAAGAACTTGCTCCTCTTGAAAGGAGGAAAAGGGCATAGTGGAGACCAGGGACATGGAGTAACTCAGGTGGACTTTGAGGCTACCATTATTTAAATTATTTTAATAACAATTAAAAGAGTTGAACTAATTGCCTCTAGAAAAGGATGAATGATGGGATGTGAGGCTACTGACCTATACTCTTATTAATAACAAGAACTAGTTATTGAAATACACTTGTAGAATAGTTAACTTTTGTTTGCATAACTTTGGCAAAACTTAAACCTTTAATTGATTTATTTAATCGGAGGGGAAATGGAGGGCTGAGCAGTGCATGTACATACCTGTCTTGTTGCAGAAATCTTCCAGCCAAGGAAAGCCCTGCCAGTCTTTGGCCCTCCACTCCTTCCTCTAGTCTAGAGGCCCTTGCTGCCAAGGAGAGAGTTCACGGGGAAAGGAAATTCTCCTCCCACATTGCTTGATGAGGAATTTCTTCCTATCAGGGGGATTTCTTTATTATCCTCTCCATTGGCCAGACTTTTTTCCCATACTGCCTTGTCTGAAAGTAGAATCCGCACTCAAGTTGGATTCAGCCTCCAAATAAACCTACTAATGAACCATAATAAAAACTTGGGTCAATTTTAGTCTCTCTTTAAATATAATTTTGGATGATCACTTTCACTCCTAATTTTTTTTTTAATTTTATGGCCACACCTGTGGTATATGGAAGTTCCTGGGCCCGGGATCGAATCCAAGCCTTGAGAACTACACCACAGCTACAGCAATGAAGGATTCTTAACCCATTGTGCCGGGCCAGGGATCAAACCCACACTGCTGCAGAGACAATGCCAGGTTCTTAACCCACTCTGCCACAGCAGGAACTCCCATTTCTAATTTTAAAACATGATTTTACTTAACTATGCTTTTGTTCAAATTAAATGGATTATAATCTTAAGGATAGTATTTTATTTTAAAAGAGAGATTATTTAAACAGGATTTTTTTTTTTTTTGTATTTTCAGGACCACACCCATGGTATATGGAGGTTCCCAGGCTACACCACAGCTACAGCAATGTGGGATCTGAGCCACATCTGCAACCTGCACCATAGCTCATGGCAACGCTGGATCGTTTAACCTGCTAAGCAAGGCCAGGGGTCGAACCTGCGTCCTCATGGATGCTTATAAGATTCATTTCCCCTGAGCCATGAAGGGATCTCCTAAACAGGAATTTTTAAGAATATTCCCATTTTAGTAAAAACCCTGGATAAAATAAGTATTGTATTTTAACTTGATGAATAAATCCATTACAGCAAAAATTCCAATAAGAGAATTGCACAGGCAGTTCAATAACCAGAGACACCAGAGGTTATACAAGCAATTCTCTGAACTTATTGTAATTATAAAACAAATATGAAAGTTACAGAATGTTTTCCTAAATAAATTTAATTGTTTAAAAACAAATACACAATTGGCAGGTCTAGACTTGAATTGGGTGTGGCCAGTATACAGTGAGAGAGACAGAGATAAAGAAAAGAGATTAAAAGGTCGCGTTTCCTAGGAGGTATAAGTAACTGTTGATGTTGGGTCCGTTGTGACTGGTTGCAATAGTAGAGTCTAAGGCAGAGGCTGATGGGCAAAGGGGACTTTTATACAGCATATATTACTTTTACAAAAACACTTTGAAGGAAAATAGGAAAATCTCACAATGTAGTATATATACAAGAGAAAAGGAGAAAAAAGAAGTAAAGGCACACTGCTGAAAACAGCCCCCAAGTTTATAGTATTTTGTGATAGCTGCCTAAGCTGACTAAGGCAGTGGGTTAATAGATAAACTGTGGTACATCCAGGCAATAGAATAGCATTCAGTACTAAAAAGAAATGAGCTATCAAGCCATGAGCCAGACATGGAGGAATCTTAAGTACATATGATTGAGAGAAGCCAATCTGAAAAATCTAAAGACTAGAGTAGGATGCCAAGTATATGACATTTTGGAAAAGAAAAACCATGGAGACAATAAAAGATTGGTGGGGCAGAGCCTCCTCTCCCGCCCACTTGTATCCCTCACAAGCATCCTGTCTTATTCCATGCCTTAAAAAAAAAAAAAAAAAGGTGTTTTCCAGGGGTTAGTGGGGAGGGAGGGACAAACAGATAGAGCACAGAGGATTTTTAGGGCGGTGAACCTATTCTATATGATACTAGACAGGTGGATACATCCGTTAAAACTCATAGAAGGTACACTACCAGGAGTGACCCTAATGGAAATTATGGCCTCTGGGTGATGATGATGTCACTGTAGGTCCGTCAGCTGCAAGGACTGTACCACTCTGTTGGGGGACGTTGGTACTGGGGGAGGCCGTGTGTGTCTGAGAGGGCAGCTCCCCCTGTATTTTGCTGGGAACCTAAAGCCACTCTGAAATATAAAGTCTATGAAAAAGAGGACAAGAGAAAGGGAAAGGGAAAGGAAAGGAAAGGGACCCATGAAAACTTCCCTGAAGACTGGCATCTCGCTTTTGAAAGCCCGATGATTAGCCTCAAGGGGCAGGTGAAGTTAGCAGTCCCTCTCAGGACTTTAAAAAGCCATAGGCAAGGAGTTGAGATCACAGAATAACATGGGGAGACGAACAGGTGAAGTGAAAGGAAGGTCTGCAGGCAGATACGCAGGCACTCACACTACTCCGCCTAAAAGGCCAAATCCCCAGCAGTGGGATGGTGGTAGGGAGCGACAGGGGACACCCACTCACCTTCAAGAGGTGTCTTCAAAAAGCCACACAGGAAGTTCTCATGTGGCTCAGTGAATTAAGGATCCCGCATCACCGCAACTGCGGCAGTTTCCATCCCTGGCCCAGGAACTTCCACATAATGCAGATGTGGCAAAAAAAAAAAAAAACCAACCCCCTAAAAAAAACACCCCCCTGCAAACACAGGTATGTACACACGCGCGTGCACGCACGCACACACACACACACACACACACAAAATCAGAGGGAAAAGCGATACCCCCTGCTCTAACGGAGAAATTAGATAGGACAGAGGAAATTTGTAGAAAAGTGTGTATGCCTTGGTTGTGTTTTATCTAGTTTGGCAACGGGCGTTCTCTCAGTGAGCTATACACCACCAGACTGCAGAAAATGTTGGAATGCACACATTCCTCGGCTTTTTTCCCCGTTGGACTGTCTACCCGTGACTGAAGTGCTGGTGGTCCATTTCACTCAACAAGAAAAACAGTGATTTGAGACATTTTGTACCTACACGAGCTGCAGGGAAAGTGTATCAGGGAGGAAAGAACCCAACACATCTTGGACATTAAATGTGATTATTAAATCTGCTTTTATCGTTTTATTTAGCATTTGATTCCCTGCTTTTTATATAAGACCGTCTCAGGTATTTTTCTAAACCTAATTTATGCACATTTTCATTTCAAGGTAGGATGGAAACTCTCATACTTTCTCTCTTTCTTTCTTTCTTTCTTTCTTTCTTTCTTTCTTTCTTTCTTTCTTTCTTTCTTTCTTTCTTTCAATTGCTCCCATGCTTTGGGTAATGTCTTTTTAAACATTTCTCCTGATTATGCTTCTAAACGTCAAGTAAAATGGTGAAACTCCTTAGAAATGAGAAGAAAAACAACCTTGAGGTAGAAGAAGCCTGGAAAAGGAATGAGGTATTTGGTGACAACCCAGGCTCTGTAAAGAGAGCCTGGTGAATAGCACGGGCAGAATATTTACAACTACCGGGCTTTGTGAAGATATATGGATAGTCCCTGCTGAAAATCTTCCTCTTCATGTCACGTAGCCAGAGGCAGTGTAGTGTGGCTCACAGCTGGGGGTGTAGCTTTCAACTTCCTGAGTTCAAAACCTAGGCTGGACATTTACTAATTCTGTGCTTTAGGTAAGTGCCCTGAGTTCTCTGTCATGGCTTCTATATCTGTCAAACCAGTTCCAGAATAATAATGCATTGAATCTGACTAGCATCCATGAGGATGCAGGTTCGATCCCTGGCCTCGCTTAGTGGGTTAAGGATCCGGCGTTGCCGTGAGCTGTGGTGTAGGTCACAGACACAGCTGTGGTGTAGACTGGCAGCTACAGCTCCAATTCGACCCCTAACCTGGGAACCTCCATATGCCGACGGGTGTGGCCCTAAAAAGCAAAAAAAAAAAAAAAAAGGAATATAATAATACATTTCCTACTATTTGCTTTGAGGCTTAAGAGTTAATTTATATTAAGCATTACAGCTATTGTCTGGCAACCAATAAGATGCTCAGTTAATGTGGAATACTACGTCCATTGAGGAAATTAGTTGGGGCCTTCTGATGGTGGCATGACCTATTCTGATTGAGACATCAGGCATTCCTCACCTCTTCCTTCATCTAAGAAGAATCACACAGTATCCTTGCCCATGAGTTTATGGTTAACTACTGTTAATTAACCACGGGAATTACCCACAGTTAACTAGGTAGTTCCTCTGGTCTCAGCTAAGCTGTCTCACATATCTGTGGTATAGCTACAGGCTAGCTAGGTGGCTCTCCTTCCAGAGGCTGGCTGCCTATTGGCCACGGTACTTCTCCACATGGTCTGACATTCTCCAGAAGACAAGGGTTTATTTATATGGATCTCAGACATTTCTAGAAGGAAAATGAAACTGTGAAAGGCCTTTTGAGACCTAGACTCAGAACTAGCATGGCACTGTTTCTGTTGCATTCTGCTTGGTAAAGCAGTTCACAAGTCCAGCCTAGACTCAAGAAGTGGCGAAATGCCATCTCTCAGTGGGAGGAGCTTCAATGTCATCTTGCGGAGGGAAATGGAAAAAGGAAAGGGAATAATGGCAGCCATTTTTGCAAACAATCTTCTACACTTGCCGATTTAATTTCTTCTGTCGCATTTCTGGCAGGTGGCCACGTAGCTGGAACACCTTCAAAACCAGGCAGGTCACTGTTTTACCAGGCAGATCTCATTGTTGGAATGCTCTTTGTTATCATTTCTCTATAACGACACTGACTCTCACAGAAGCTTTGAATCACAGAATTAAAGTTCATCGAGGCAATGAACTTGTTAAAGTCAGGTTCCCATACAGGAAGCCACAGGAAGTCTGCAGTTTCCCCTGACTTGTCCCAGTTTTACCTTTTGGAGCAAAACAATGCATTATGTATTTATTACTTATTTGTTTTCAAGAAATTCTAAGTGAGGCCTACTTGGGTGTTACATAACAGGTGCATACTCCATTCTGGTTCCCACTCATTCATTTTTTTTAACTCGTTCATTCATTTAATATTTATGAAACAGATTCCATGGGCCAGGCACTCATCTTCACATGAGTGAGGGCACAGTGCTTCAGATTACTCATGTTTAACTCAAAGTCTCATTTTACCACCTGCCAACTGTGTGACTTGTAAAAGTTATTCAATGTCTCTAATTCTCAGTTTCCTCATCTGAAAACTGGGTAAATAATCCCTACCTCACGAGGTGGTTATAATAATTATATGAAATAACAAACATAAAGTGCCTGGCCTTCAGCAGGCCCTCAGTTAATGGTAGCTCACTCTATTATTATTCCTGCCCTGATTATGTTTCCCAGGATCTCCCAGTCTCCTGAGTCTCAAATTACTCTCTACATCCTGGCAATGGGTCTTTCTTTAGAATGAGTTATATTCTACACAGATAAAAAAGTATGGCGTAGCAGTTTGAACAAATGGCCTTTCCAGCTGGATAGATCATATGGGCTTGACTCCTGGCTCAGACTTTGACTAATCTGTGACTTAAATTCTCAAAGCCTCAGTTTTTAAGAATGGGATAATACTGCAGGATGGGATAATACTGTTATAGATTCGGTATGAGGAATGTATGAGAGGATGCACATAAAACCCTTAGCATGGTGCCTGACGCTTGGTGAATGCCTCCACTGCCCACTCTCCACCAGAGGGAAGCTGAGGATCTTATTTGGTGCAATTTCATGATCTGTAACACGGTGTCATGGAAAGAATCAGAAGGAAAAACGTGAGTCTGGTCACTCTAGCTCTAAGAGCCTTCACCTCACTCTGCGAGGGAGAGGACGGATTCCGTGGTCCCCAGGAGAGCGTACAGAACTGAGAGCCCGGGGTTCCCTTCCTCCACGTTCTCTTTCTCCTTTTATCAAAAACAGCATTTTATAGGCGTGTTGGGATGACTGTAAAGAGTGTAAGAAAATGGAAATTCAAAGCCCTTCCAAGATTAAATAATCTCGCACTGTGAGTCTTGGCTCCCCACAAACGTATCATCAAGTATACAAGTCACTGATACTCAAGTATGGTGGTCCAGAAAACCAGAGTTTTAGAAAACGCCCTCCTGTGTCCAGGCATGCCAGGAGTGTCGTATGGTGCTAAGTCTAATACAGAGCATCACAGCAGCTGTAACTGCAGGGTCGGGCAACTGGATAGGATGTGTTCTGGAAAGCAGTCATAGCACTGTCAAGGGTACATGTAAATGCTTAAAAAGCTTTCTTACGTTTCCCTCTCTGTGTCTTCTAAAGTGGAAGAAAACAACTGTTTGCCTCTCTGCATCTTTCACGTGCTTTCTTCTGATTTTCTTCAAGTGACAGTCTCATCTGCATAAGCAGTGCAGAAATAACTGAAAATTGATAGACAGCACTAACTAATGACTGGGGTGAATTCCCTATCACTGGATTAAATACTGTTCAGAGTTAGAAAGGAAGATTGTAGCAAATTATTGACTTCCTTGTTCCAATGCCCTAGAATGCTTTAAAAAATTTTTTTTTCATATAGTCTTGGCAAACAGGGTTCTTAAGCATCATTCTCCTAGACGTGAGGACCAGATCTAATAAGAAAAGCAGAGGATGGCAGAACTGTGGACCTTGTGATTTTTTTTTTAACTTAATGTAAAGAGCTCCCACTAGTGTTAATAGCATATCCCCAGGAAAAATTCAAAGCAGTGCATGACTTTGACTAGTTTAAGTGCCATGGACATGCCATCACGTAATACAAATAGCAGCCCACTCTGCTTGCATGCAGCCTAATCTTATTATTATCAATTTAAGGCTCAACATTCCTTTCATGTTTACCCTTTCCTTAAAAGTCTCCCTTATAAGTTATCTAAGACAGTACCATGTTTAACAAAGTAGTGTGTACACACACACACACACACACACACACACAATCTCTCTCTCTCATGATAGAATTATTTCACTCCCAGTTATGTTTCATTAGCACTGTTTCTGACTTGAGCCAAGATAAGATACTCCTTCAACATCCTTGCAAGAATGGTTATGTCTTTGAAATTCCTGTCATTTTCAATAGGAATATTGTTTTCTAAGCAGCCAACAATATATAGGCTACATCAATGTCATCTGCGTAAAAAAAAAAATAAGTACCTGGATGCTAGTCAGCTTGTCCAAACCAAGAGCAGAAAAGATTGCAGGAGAGGTAGCTAGTTTTGGCACAAAATAAGATATTTTGTGGTAAATTAAGCATCATATTAGAAATTTTTATAAATATTTCTTATCTTTACATTTACAAATATTTCTTATCTTTAAGAACATGATAAGGAAAAGTGAGACATATACATACGGTGTAATAATGTGCTATGTTTAAAGCCTCATAGTATGTCATAGTGATGCCAGAGAAATAACCCCTGGGAACAAAGCAGTAAAAAGCAAGAAGACTTCTATCACTGTGTCAAGTTCAACAAACATTCTTTTTCTTTTTTTGGCCTTTTAGGATGTTCCCAGGCTAGGGGTCGAATCGGAGATACAGCTGCCGGCCACAGCCACAGCCACAGCCACGGCCACAGCCACGCAGGATATATGCCTCATCTGTGACATACACCATAGCTCACGGCAACGCCAGATCCTTAACCCACTGAGCGAGGTCAGGGATTGAACCTGCGTCCTCATGGTTCCTAGTTGGATTCATTTCTGCTGTGCCACAACGGGAACTCCTCAACAAACATTATTTTGACAGATTGTGAACTTCTATAGCATGTGATGATTAAGTCAGTTAACCATACTAGTATAGCTTTAACATTATGATAGTCAAGTAAAAAAAATCAGCCTATGCATATAAGAAGGATAGAAAGGAGTTCCTGTTGTGGCACAGTGGAAACAAATCTGACTTGTATCCATGAAGATGCGGGTTTGATCCCTGGTCTTGCTCAGTGGGTTAAGGATCCAGTGTTGCTGTGAGCTGGTATAGGTCGCAGATGTGGCACAGATCCTGCGTTGCTGTGGCTGTGGTGTAGGTCGGCATCTGTAGCTCTGATTCGATCCCTAGCCTGGAAACTTCCATATGCCACAGGGGCAGCCCTAAAAAGCAAAAAAGAAAGAAAAAAAAGGATAGAAAGACAAAAATCTCCTGCTAGACAAAGAATAATAGAGAAAAAAAGGAAAATGTTTAGCAAAATGTTTACGGAATTATAGTACCACTGCACCCATCAGAATGGCCATTGTTAGGAGTTCCCGTGGTGGCTCAGCAGAAATGGTCCGACTAGGAACCATGAAGTTGCAGGTTCGATCCCTGACGTTGCTCAGTGGGTTAAGGATCCGGCGTTGCCGTGAGCTATGGTGTAGGTGGCAGATGTTACTCGGATCCCGCGTTGCTGTGGCTGTGGTGAAGGCCAGCAGCTATAGCTGCTGTTAGACCCGTAGCCTGGGAACCTCCATATGCCGTGGGTACGGCCCTAGATAAGGCAAAAAAAAAAAAGGCAAAAAAAAGAATGGCCATTGTTAAAAAAAATCTACAAATAACATTCTGGAGAGGGTGAGGAGAAAACAGAAACTTCCTACACTGTTGGTGTTAGTAAACTGGTACAGCCACTAAGGCGAACAGCCTGGAGATTCCTTAAAAAAAAACTAAAAATAGAGTTGCCATATGATCTAACAATCCTACTCCTGGACATATATCCAGACAGAATTCTAATTTGAAAAAATACATGCACCCCAATGTTCACTGCAGCACTATTTGCAATAGTCAAGGTATGGAAGCAACCAAAATGTTCATCAATAGACGAATGGCTAAAGAAGATATAGTACATGTATACACTGGAATACTACTCAGCCATAAAAAGAATGAAATAATGCCATTTGCAGGAACATGGATGGACCTAGAGATTATCATACTAAGTGAAATTAAGTTAGAAAGAGACAAATACTATATGACATCACGTACACATGGACTCTAAAACATGACACAAACGAACTTATTTACGAAACAGAAACAGACTCGCAGGCATAGGAAACAAGCTTATGGTTACTGAAAAGGGGAGGGGGAGGGATAAATTAGGAGTTTGGGATTAGCAGATACCAACTACTACATACAAAATAAACCACAAGGTCCTACTCTACAGCATAGGGTACCATATTCAATATCCTGTAATAAACCACAATGAAAAGGCATATGAAAAAGAATATGTATGTATATATATATGTATAACTGAGGCACTTTGCTGCACATCAGAAACTAACACAATATTCTAAATCAACTATACTTCAATTAAACAAAACAAAACAAAACAAAAACAATAGGAAGCCTCAACACCGACAGTGAGGAGGATCTGACTGGCCTAGTCACATCGCTTTCTTTGCTTTTTCTCCTTTTTTCCCTCTAGTCTTGAGGTGGTAGCAGATACTTGCAGTTACTAATCTCTCAGTTATCTCACAGTCCCCCTTTTTGCGCCTTCAGCCCCTCCAACACTTTGTAACGATTCCTTCTGTTAAACCCCCTACTTGAAATACCTAGAATGTTTCTGACTAGACTTTGATTTTGAGTCTTAAGTTCTTAACCAGTAAGCTGCGGTAAAAAGGAAATGAAAAGAGTTAGAATTTGACTAAAAGTAGAGTGATTATTATCTGGACCAAAGCTGGAGTAATTCTTAACCAGACTAAGTACTTAAACTATGAAAATAATTTGTTTGCGAAGGAAAGACACAGCTCTTTTTTTTTTCTATGTCATTACTTACACAATTTACGCATTTAAAAAAATTTCTTTAAGTTAGAGATCTGTCCTTGAACTTTACTCTCACCCTAAATTTTCATCTATGCAACCTAAAACAAGATTTCTTAGGACTGGTCAAACAATGAATTAAGCTAATTCCTTGATTTATCAGTTGATCTTTGCCTCAACAACCATGACAACTTACACCTACACCTACTGTGCTTAAACTGTACTTAATATATTCAAAGTTAATATTGTGCGTTAGTGGTTAAATGGGTTGGGGGTACAGAGGATGGGAAGTCCTAGAATATGAATTCCCTATTGTTTGCTCAAGAGAACCTTTCCACAAAGAGAAGACATTGGATCATCGACTGCTTCTCCCACCAACCATTGATCAGGGATGAAAATAATAAAAAGGGTTAAGTTGGGACTTCCAAAATAATAAGGTTAAGGAGCTCAGTGAACACCTTCCCCAGCAAAACTAGGGTTTGACCTGATTATTAATGTATCCTGAATGAGCTCATTTTGGGGGGCCATGCCCGCAGCATGTGGAAGTTCCTGGGCCAGAGACCGAACCTGCCCCACAGTAGCCACCCAAGATACTGCAGTGACGACACTGGATCCTTAACTCACTGTGCCTCAAGGGAAATCCAGCTGATTTTTAAATAGCATGGACAATGGTCAAAAGAGAATGCTAAAAGAAAAAAAAATCAGATACAAATTGTATACACAGAATGATTTCAATTATACACACATGTGTGTGCATATACACACAAATCCAAAGAAATATGGAAGGAAAGATACTAAATGTTTACAGTGGTTATTTTTGGGTTTGAGATTATGATTCAAATTTTCTTCTTTATAATTACTTCAATTTTCAATTTTTTTCAACTGTGCTGCTTTTTAAATAGGACAAATCATTATCTGTTATTTTTAGATGCTTATAAAAAACTGATGAATACTCTGCTCTCATTTCCGTTATCATAGTCTAAAGCAGTAGCTCTCAAAGAATGTCCCTGGACCAGCAGTTTCAGCATCCCTGAGTAACTTGTTAGAAATGGAACTTATCAGACCTACCAGGGACCTTCTGAATGAGAAGCTCTAAGGGTGGAGCCCAGCAAATTCATGTTCTAAGAGGCCTTCCAGGTGATTCTGAGGCACAGTGAAGTTTGATTACCAATGGTCTAAAGACAACTTTTACTACTCATACCTGTAAATCCCCCTAAAGTTTAATAAGTTTGGTCCAAAACTTTCAGTCAGTGTTGCATTATTGTGGGATTAATGAACTGACTAGGGAGAGCTTCCCGAGGTGAATGAAAGCTATCAAGTTGTGCTATGTCTGAATTCATTGTTGGGTAAATTATGCTGGGCATTGTTATTATGTATGATAAATGTATTAGTCTGCAGAATATATACACTCTATATTGAAATCCATGGAGCATGTAATAGACAAAAGGTAAATTAAATAGAACTCAGTGTTCGTGGAGACCACTTGACATCTGTGATGACAGAATTAGAGGAAGTTTTTTTTTTTTAATTCCTACCTCTGCTTGCCTGATGGCTTCAATTTTTATTCTGTAATTCTTCCTTCTCTCCTTCACCTGTGAAAAAGATAGTGGATTTCCATATTTAGTGGAAAAGACCATTGCCTCCAGGATCGAGGAGGTCCCCGCCTCAGTTCCCCCCATGTAGAGTTTGCTTACCCCAATGTGTTACATGTAGTTGCTTCTGGATCTATCATCCCCCCACTAAATGGAGGACCAGATCCTGTGTGAGCTGGGACGGTTACTTCCGCCTCCCTGTATCCCCAGTTCTTATCACAGGGCCTGGCAGACAGCCAGAGCTCAAAGTAATGATGGAACGAATGAAGCAATGAGTGAATGTTACAATTAATGAAATATACTCATTTATTCAATATCAAAATGCTTTACATAGTAAAATTTTAATGTAAGAAATGCATGCCAGGAACTTTACCTACATTAATTTTAACATATAAGTAATGCATGTACTTAAAATACTACATACTGCACCATTTATCATTTGGTTCATCTTAACCTCATCAATTTTCAGGAACTTCCAGCAGATGGCACCAATAAATATTGTCATGGGACTGAATTGGAAATGAGTTGATATTTTTAACCATGAACTTTAAAAAAAAAGGGAAGCTAAAACTTCATTGATAATAATAACTAGGACCCATTTGGCATTGTCCAATTAACAAAGAGCTTCCATATGCTTGTCTCGATGTTGTCTCAAATTCTGTCACTGTATCAAGAAAATTTTATTATGTACTTTAGATTTTTGTTGACAAGTCATTTAGTCACAGTAGTAGGATAATCTATGCCAGTAGTAGGATAATTTAATAATGGCTGTATTATTAGTCTATATTTATGATACACACCAATCTTCCAAAGACTGAAATTTTCCCTTGGAAAATTTAGGCATAATCCTACACATGAGAACAGTAACTCAGACCACTAATAATTTAGTGAACTATTTCCCTGGCTCATTAAACAGTAATGATTCCTTTCATTTACACATTGTACTGTGAATACAAAGCACTTGCTTAGACATAGATCCTTTGATCACTGCAACAGCCCCATGATGTGGGCCAAACAAGTTATTATCTTGTGTGTGAAGAGACAATAGTCCTCTTCCTCTCCTTCTTTCCCATTCCTCATGCCTCCTCCTGGATCCCATTGCTGCCCTTCCCATCTTGATTAGCACAGGTTTAAATGTCATAAATCTTAACAAAAATCCACTGATACATGAAGTGCAATTAACATTAGCTTCACTTAGAGAATGTCAAGGAAATACTTAGAAAGGTTAAAAAAAAACCTAATTTGGTCTTTAAGGCTATTTCACTATCTGGGAAATAAAAATAGGAGGCAAAAGTCTTTATTCTGTGGGTAATCACTCTTATAACTTGAGATGTGCCTGAGCCAACTCAGGCTGCCAACTGAATACCACAGACTAGGTGGCTAAAACAACATAAGATCATATCTCACAGTCTGGAGGCTGGGATGTCCAAGATCAAGGTGCTGGCTGATTCGGTTTCTGGTAAGAACCAGCTGCTTATCACATTGCATAATTTCATACACCCTCTCCCCCTTGTCATTCGAAGCAATTTGGAATCAGGCAGACCTCAGTTCGAATCCTAACTCTGAAACTTAGTCCTTATGTGGCTTCTATAAATTCTTTGAGTCCCACTTTCCACAAATGTAAAATGGAGATAATTATCTACCTGTGGACACTTGAAAAATTAAATGTGTTAATGCATGCCAGGAGGTTAGCAGAATGCCTAGCCACATACCAAAGGTTTAATAAATACTTGAAGTTGTTTTTATTTTTTCTCCTTCAATACTGAGTTTCCTCCATGTGCCAAACATTTTATGCTACATAAAAATGGTGAACAAAGATGTTTCCTTTCTCTAACAGAATTTAAAGGCTAATGGAAAGGAGAGACACTAAAGAAGTAAAAGAAATAAACATTACACGTTGTGATTTGGATGATGAAAGAAAAGAATCTAGTGCCCTGGGAGAATAACACAGGGCCCACTGAGAGCAAGCAGAAAAAGCAGCTTGTCTGAGGAGGAGTCAGTTAAGCCTAAAAGATTATTGGGAACCACCTGGAAGAAAGGAAAGGAGCAGTTTGGGGGAAGCTTGTGAAATGAGAAAAAGCTCAATGTGCTCCAGTACCTGAAAGATGTCCAGTGTGGATGCAGCATATGAAGGAGGGAGACAGTGGCTGAGAGAGGCAAAGGACGACGCAAAGAGCCTTTTCACATGAGAGTGAGGAGGAGGAAGAGGATGAGGAGGGAAGGGAGAACAGCTAAGATTTACTGGGCACGTGCAATGTGCCAGCATGGTTCTAAGAATTTTACATGCATCAACTTACATAAAACTGTGGACAGGAGGTCTGTCATTGTAGGCCCCTTAAAGGGGTTTGTTTTTGTTCTGAGTGTAGCCGGAAACCACTGAGAGATTCTGAGCAGGAGAAACACGATCAGGTTTAAATTTTGCAAAGTCTCTGCTGCTGTGTTGAGGAAGGAGCAGCAGTGGGCAAGAGGAGAAGTCATTACATACCCAAACATTTTGTGCTGGTCCCCCAAAACTTGACAAGTTGTTGTAGATAAAGTGCGTTGCAAATGAATGGATACACTTATTATAGGAATTTTATTGCAAGTGCAGCAGGAGAGAAAAGTAGAAGTAAAAATGTAAAATCTGTGACATATGACAATTTTACACCTGTGGGTGAAAAGTTTCTATTGCAATAAGTAGTTAAGTTTTGAGAGGGTGAAAAAAAGATGATGCTAATTCTTCGGTCTTATATTAATTCGGTCTTATATATTACTATTACAGAATAGTAATCAAGTTACCATAAAGAGGGTCAATTGTACCTCTTTGGCAAGTGAGGAAAGAATTTTTCAAATGAGTCAAAGCTGGTGGTAAAGGTGTTCATAATGGCAGAATAGTCAGGCTAATGAAATGTACAGTATTTCTGGAATCGAAGGTGCAGCATGACAATATTGTATTATATACTTGAAAGTTGCCAGGAGAGTGATCTTAAATGTTCCCATCATACACACACACACACACACACACAAACAAAATGGTAGTTACCTGAGGTGATGGAGGTGTTAACTAAGCTTACTGTGGTAAGTATGTTGCTATATTTATTCGTATCAAATTATCACATGGTACACCTTAAACTTACACAACGTTACACGCCAATTATATCTCAATAAATACGGAAATAAAATTTTAAAATAAATAACATAAAATAAAAAGGAAAAAAAAATGTTTGTCACTTCCCCAAGTGTGTCAATGCCACAGCCGATGGAAAGAGCTACCAGGGTGTGTTGACCAACTTGCTGAATCTTAGTGGAATTGGAAGAATATTAACTCAGTTATTTAACACTGGTTCTTTACATATGCATAATCCAATTTCAAGAATTTAATTGGCATGTCTGAGTTAATATCAAGGACTGCCTACACTGAGATTTCATGGTTTACTTTCCTCCCTCCATGCTTGATTTAGCAAATTAGTGACCTTACAGTTGAGAGCTTACCTGCCCTCTCTTTTCCCTTTATACCTTTCAGGATGAATTCATTTTTTAAGGCTTAAATAAAAATTGAAGAGGAATGGCTTTGAAGTTGATTTGTTGAAGATACAAATTTGGAGACTCTTCGATTCTAGACTCTGCTTAAATTTTTGTATGGCAGCAGCTGGGTCTCTGCCTCCAGCGATCTTTACAAGCTCAGGTGATCTTACTGTGTCTAGTGTTTCAGTCTGTAATCTTTTAGTGTGAGCTAGATGGACTAGTTAGTTAGACTACAAAAAGATCACCATGAGCTTAAAGTCTCTTGATTTCTATCTGCTAGAGAATCAGACTTTGCTTTTGTTGTATACAGAGTGAGAGCCACGCTTATTGTCCCGATTGAGAGGAGGGTGAAGTCATTTCTCCGCCCACTGTAGTAACTGTCCAGGAATGTATCAATACGGTTGTCTATAGCTGAGTTTATAAGTGTTTTACTAGTAAATGGCCAAATATCAGGCGCCTCTTTGCCTGGAGAGGCTTTTGCGCCCCTGGGAAATCTCTGCTTTTCCTTCTTTCCTGGTCACTGGGATGTGCACAGCACCTCTTCCCCTTCCTTTACCATTTCTCAAATGCTGTGACCCTGTCTCCTAGATTTACCCAGTGTCCCGGGATTCAGTTACAGCCAGAAGAACACTCTTTCACTGGTTTTAGCAAAAAGGGATTTAATATAAAAAATTAGGTGTCGGAGTTCCTGTCGTGGCTCAGTGGAAACGAATCCAACTAGGAACCATAAGATTGCGGGTTTGAACCCTGGCCTCGCTCAGTGGGTTAAGGATCCGGCATTGCCGTGAGCTGTGGTGTAGGTCGCAGACAAGGCTTGGATCTGGCGTTGCTGTGGCTCTGAAGTAGGCTGACAGCTACAGCTCCAATTAGACCCCTAGCCTAGGAAACTCCACATGCTACAGGGACAGTCCTAAAAAGACACACACACACACACACACACAAAAAGGTGCTTATAGAACTTATGGAAGGACCGGAGGGGTTGGTTCTAGGCTAAGTCCCCCGGGATGAGCTCTACTTCAGGGTTGACCTGGCCATGAAATGCTGTAAAAAAAGAGGAGAGAAAGTGAAGATCTTGATCAAAGCTTTTGCTATGAATTTCTCATTGATTAAATGTATATATCGACATCATTGTTTTATCACATTAATATTGAAAAAAACCCTGACCTCTTAGGTAGTACAACACGGTCCACAGACTTGGAGCATCGGATCCCTAGAAGCTTGTTCCAAATGCAAAACCCGGGACCTCCAGCCCCATCCCTACTGAACTAGAAGCTCTGGGGTAGCCTGGAATCTTGCTTAACGAGTCCTCCAAGTGATTGGATGCAAGGGCCCTGGTGGGCCTGGGACTACTGAAAAGGATTTCTGGGATACAGGACTTGTGTTGCTAAAACTTGAAGAGCCCTGGCAAGCCAGGACAGATCGGTCACCTTAGATGCAGCTCAAGTTTGGGAAATATATCTCAGGCCATCTTTGGAGGTGCTGCTAGGCGGGGAATGGGGAGGGTGTTCATGAGTCAGAGATGCGAGGCGCGAGGCACAATATTATTGAAGCAATGTGACAGCAAAGTTCTGCTCTCTCAAAATAACTTTGGATGAAACAGCAAAACGCTCACTTGCCACTACTTTTCAGATACCATTGAAGAAAGAAGGTGCCAAAATTCTGAGAGTGAGCTACGACAAACTGAGAAAGTGTGTGTAGCAGATGACTTTTCACAAGTCACACACTCAGTTGTATAAATACTTTTTTTCTCTGAGCTTAATTTTCTTCTCAAGTCTCCATTCTTCCTGGTAGAAGAACGTAATTCTCACCTTTCTAGAGAAAAGTTAGTCAAATCAGAGTTTTTTCACTCAAATCAGGTTTCAGCTTTTCACAGTCCATGTTTTTTTCCCCTCCCATTCCCCATTTCCTGGATTATGATTATACATCATTATAACAATGATAATTAACAGTGATAACACAGGGAGCGTTCACAGAGCCACAGTGCTGGAGGAGGGGAAGGCATCGATAGAGATGCTCCTCGTTCCCACTGGGAATTGCCAGGACATCTGGGTTCTCCATCTGGTCTCTGGTACTTGGTCCAGGAAGGTCACCCTGCATCATCCCTCTCATCCCTCAATTTCGAAGCATCATCAGGCCTCTGGCCTCTCTCGGCTGTTCCTTCCCTCATCATCCAGTGCAAAGGATATTTATCTCACCTGGGGTGAGAAAACATGCTCTTGCGTAATCAAGGACTATTCTCGGAGTTCCCGTCGTGGTGCAGTGGTTAACGAATCCGACTAGGAACCATGAGGTTGCGGGTTCGATCCCTGCCCTTGCTCAGTGGGTTAATGATCCGGGGTTGCCATGAGCTGTGGTGCAGGTTGCAGACGCGGCTCGGATCCTGCATTGTTGTGGCTGCGGCGCAGGCCAGTGGCTGCAGCTCCGATTAGACCCCTAGCCTGGGAAACTCCACATGCCCCGGGTGCGGCCATAAAATGACAAAAGGCAAAAAAAAAAAAAAAAAAAAGGGACTATTCTCTATTTATACTTATTGTTTCAACTCTACACCTTGAGTTCTTCAGGAATGTGGCAGAGACTGCTATTTGCAATTTTATATCCATTCTCTCTTTCTACTTTGGTAACAGTGTTGATTTTATTTAGGTCAGCTTTGTGCCCTAGAAAATATTATATTTCCCAGTTTCCTTTGCAGCTAAACATGGCCATGTGATTAAATTCCAGCAAATAAAATACAAGCATAAGTATTTTGTGGGACTTCTGAGATGGCTATGTAAGTGAGCTGATTCAGTGGTGAAGGGATGCTCTTTGCCTTTCCCAGTTCCTGTCTCCTCAGATAGTGGATATAACGGTTGGAGCTCTAGCAACCCCGGTGTACCAGGAGGTAATCTCCCAACTGCAAGGAACTAGGACCAGGAGGGAACTGAAACACAGACAAAGTGTGAGCATCTGATGACAACACCAGCTCTATACTACCCAACTGCTTTTGTTAGAAAGAGAAATATACTTGAATATATAAGTTTTTCATTTACTGTTTTATGCAGCTTAACTAATTAACAAGGGATTTGGCTTTTGTTTTGAAAATCCTTTTCTCTCAAGCTATCACCTCTGTGATGTGTTTCAAAGGTCTATCTACATTGAAACTCAAAAGTTAAAATTGGATTCCTTTTGTTTCTTTGCATTTATATTGTGACCCTTTCCTGAAACCCATGAGGATATTTTCAAGCTGCCTGAAGGAGTACAGAGAAAGAAGCTAACGTTACTATTTCAAAATGTTATCTTCACACATGAAATATATCCAAAGTTTCATCATGCCTCAGATTAAAGCCTAGAATTTAGAGCTTTGCAAATCTCACAGAAGCCATAGAGAGAAATGAAAAGTTATCAATAATTTGATGACATCTGAAAGCAGCTCTTCAGGAGTTTGTTTGAAAAGAGTGGCTGCAGATGATATAGTCTGAATTGTCACTCCCAGATGCTGCTACTCAGCTCCTGAGCATTCTCCTCTCAGTAGTCGAGAGGTCAATATTTGTACCATATTTCTCTGTATCTCCTGCTGATTTTCACAGTAAGCCCTTGGTTAACAGGTCCTTCTTGATCTGGGGCTTGTCAGGTTGCCCCTTTGATGAATGGTACAGGTCACCAACCTCACAGTAACTGCTGCGCCTCTGTGTTAACAATTGTAGCAAATTCTATTCCATCTTAGAGAAGTAATGGTTATTCAACCATGGTTAACTAAATTAAGTTTCCTGAAATAAGTATGTAAGACAAGGCACGTCTGCCATTCTTAATTTTACTTCTCTGCAAGATTAATTTTTGTTACCTAAGTTGATGAAATGGACCCTGATTAAGCTCGGCAATCTAGAGTAGTAGAATTAATTATAATAATATTCAATTTGTATTAGAACGTAATCAAATTGAAGTGAAGGTATTTATGTTTCACCTCTAAGAATATGTTCCTGCTTTTATTAGATATTTATTAGACCTACTTTCAAGTTTTACAGTATCAATGTACATAAATTGATTCTTTGAGCAGGCACCATCAGCACAACCATACAGACAAGGAAGCCATGTGACCTATTTTTTTTCAGGACAGTCTTGATTTTTGTTTAACTAATTATTTTATACCCCATCCCATTCCACAAAAATATGACGCCACAAGAATATACACAATAATACCAATAAAATTCAAATACAGAATCAGGACCAAGGGGGAGGGGAATCAACATCAGAAAAGAAAACATAAATACATAAAACCCAGGAAACCAAGCCAGCAATTGTCCCAATTGTCTTTGAGGTTCAAGAAAGCCAAAGCAAAAGAGAAGGCACTGTAAATCACATAATTCTCATTATTAGAAAAAAGGAAGTAGAGAACTTCCTCGGGAGGTGCCTATTTTGTCCTGAAACCAAATCCTCAGAAATTTATCTTTTGGGACTTTATGAAGGGCCCTGGGTTGCACGGTGGAGAAAATCCTCACCAATATTCACAGGGTAGCAAACTGTATGTGACTCACTTTGTTTTACTTTAAAGCAAAGTTGAGGAAACAACAGTTAAAATTCCATGAATGACCTTCCAAACTCCTGTCCTAGGGAACAATGTTCTGAGGATATTAAGAGAAGTGTCACTTTAAAAAAATGTGTTCCAAACTCAAATGAGTTCAGGAAACACTGTGTTAAAGTCAGATTTCTTTGTTGCAGGATTTCTCACAAGCTTTTATATATTGAATTGCATTGTTCTCAAGAAAAAATGCAGTGACTTTTATCCTATTACAGAACATTTTCTTTTGAGATTCACCTATAAATAATCTCCCAAATTCTATGACACATAGTGTGGAAAGGATGAGCATGGTAAACTGACAGAAATACAATAATGAAACCCAGACACCTATGGTCAATTAATCTTCGACAAAGGAGGCAAGAATATAAGATGGGAAAAAGACAGTCTTTTCAGCAAGTAGTGCTGGGAAAACTGGACAGCCACATGTTAATCAATGAAACTGGAACACACCCTCACACCATGCACAAAAATAAACTCAAAATGGCTTAAAGACTTAAACGTAAGGCAAGACTCCATCAAACTCCTAGAAGAGAACATAGGCAAAACATTCTCTGACATCAACCATACAAATGTTTTCTTAGGTCAGTCTCACAAGACAACAGAAATAAAAGCAAAAATAAACCAATGGGACCTAATAAAACTGAGAAGGTTTTGTACAGCAAAGGAAACCATAAAAAAAAAAAAGACAACATATAGAATCGGGGAAAATAGTTTCAAAAGATGCAACTGACAAGGGCTTAATCTCTAAAATACACAAACAACTTATTCAACTCAACAGCAAAAAACAAACAACCCAATTGAAAAATGGGCAAAAGACCTGAATAGACATTTCTCCAAAGAAGATATACGGATGGACAACAAGCACATGAAAAAATGCTCAACATCACTAATTATTAGAGAAATATAAATCAAAAGTACCGTGAGGTACCACCACACACCAGTCAGAATGGCCAACGTTACCAAGTCAACAAATAACAAATGCTGGAGAGGGTGTGGAGGAAAGGGAACCCTCCTACACTGTTGGCATGGATGTAAACAACCACTATGGAAGACAGTATGGAGGTACCTCAGAAAACTAAATATAGAACTACCATATCACCCAGCAATCCCACTCTTGGGCATATATCCGGACAAAACTTTCCTTGAAAGAGACACATGCACCCATATGTTCTTTGCAGCACTATTCACAATAGCTAAGACATGGAAACAATTTAAATGTCCAACAACAGATGAATGGATTACAAAGATGTGATATATATACACAACGGAATGCTACTCAGCCATAAAAAAGAACAAAATAATGCCATTTGCAGCAACATGGATGGAACTACAGACTCTCATACTAAGCGAAGTAAGTCAGAAAGAGATAGACAAATACCATATGGTATCACTTATATCTGGAATCTAATATATGGCACAAATGAACCTTTCCACAGAAAAGAAACTCATGGACTTGGAAAACAGACTTGTGGTTGCCAAGGGGACTGGGGGAGGGAGTGGGAGGGACTGGGAGTTCAGGGTTAATAGATGCAAACTATGCATTTGGAGTGGATAAGCAATGAGATCCTGCTGTATAGCACTGGGAAGTATATCTAGTCACTTATGATGGAACATGATGGAGGATGATGTGAGAAAAAGAAAAATATATATATATATACATACATGGCTGGGTCACTTTACTATGCAGTAGAAATTGACAGAACACTATAAATCAACTATAATGAAAAAAATAAAAATCTTTAAAAAATGCAATAATGAGAGGCAGAGAGCTGCTTCCGTGCTTAAGAGCATGTGCACTGGTGTTGGACAGAGCTTGGTACAAATCCTGTCTCTGACACCAGCTGGTTGCATGACTTTGAAAAAGTTACCTAAACTCACTGAGTTTTAGTGTCCTCATTTATAAAAAGGAAGTGTTTTAATTAGACATATATTTGGCTGAAGGAATTAAAAAAAAATCTTATAGAGTTACTGGGGGGTTCTTTTTTTTTTTTTTTTTTTTTTTTGCCTTTTCTAGGGCCGTACCTGCAGCACATGGAGGTTCCCAGGCTAGGGGTCCAGTCGGAGCTGTAGCTGCTGGCCTACGCCACAGCCACAGCAACGCAGGACCTGAGCTGCATCTGCAACCTACACCACAGCTCACGGAAACGCCGGATCCTTAACCCACTGAGCAAGGCCAGGGATCGAACCCGCAACCTCATGGTTCCTAGTCGGATTCGTTAACTACTGAGCCATGACGGGAACTCCTGGGGGTTTATTTTTCTGATATAACAAGTCCAGGATTGGGCCATCCAGGGGCCAAGGAAACTGTTAATGAATGTTGTCTGTGTCTAGGCTCCCTCTCTTTTTCTGCTTTGGCATCCTTAGCATGAAGTCTGCTGTCTTCATGCTTGTTGCCTCACGGGTCGCAAAATGGCTGCTGACCCTTTATCCTCACATCAGCATTTCAGCCATGGAGGAGGAAAGGGATAAAAATGACTTTTGAGCAGCTACTCCACAGTGTCAGCCATAGGGGGATATTAAGAGACTCAAAGAATTAGGAGAAAAACTGGCATCCTATTGCACGAACAAGGAACCTGTCAGGACTCTACCCAAGAGAAGATCAATCCATCTTTAAATAGAGGCATGCTGTGGGGTTCCTAAGCTAGAATCTGATTAGGAAGCAATTTTGACGACAAAGCTTGATCAAGTGCAATAAATATCTATAGTATAGTATTTCGTCAGGGTGATTTAGGGAAGTCTCAATTCTAAATATTCTGTCCCATTGTCATACCATGGGCATAATGATGTATCCTGACTTTTGGGTCACAAAATACAGTAACTGTATATGAAGATAACTTTTTAAAATAACAAATACGTACCCAGTATTTACTGGGAATCCAATATTGTCTCATGGTCATGTTAAACTGATGTTAACACTTTTTTAAGGCATTTTGGGAAATATCTGGATAATATAGTACATATTAGGAGAAATTCATTGACAATTAGAGGGAAAAGAAATAAAACTGTCACAAGAATAGCTGAACTTGGCAATCCTACTGCTGGGGATCTATCTGGAGAAAAACATAATTTGAAAAGATACATGCACCCCAATATTCACTGCAGCACTATTTATAAAGCAAGACATGGAAGCAACCTAAATATCCATCAACAGAGGAATGGATCAAGAAGATCTGGTACATATATACAACGTAATATTACTCAGTCATAGAAAAGAATGAAATAATGCCGTTTGTTGCAATGTGGATGGACCTAAAAATTATCATACTAAGTGAAGTTAGATAATGAAAGACAAACATCGTATGATTTCACTTATATGTGGAATCTAAAAAAGGATACATGTGAACTTATTCATAGAACAGAAAGAGACTTACAGACTTTGAAAACAAACTTAGGGTACCTAAGGGCACAGGTGGCGGGGAAGGGACGCACTAGGGGTTGGGGCTGGCACTTGCACACTGAGGTATGCGGAGTGACTGGCCAACAGGGACCTGCTGTAGCGCAGTGACCTCTACCCAATGTTCTGTGACAATCTATAAAAGAGAAAAGAGACTGGAAGAGAATGAATGTGCGTGCATGTATACCTGAATCACTTTCTTGTATAGCAGAAATTAACCCAACCTTGAAAATGAACTACAATAAAACTTAAAAAAATGAAAAAAAGAAAAGGAATAGCTTAACTTGGGACTAAACATTGTCACAGATAAGGAAATCCAGGCTAGTGTTGTGGTGAGAAGGAGGAGGGTGATGACCTTGATAATAGCTGAGCCTTAATTAGCATCTATTACCTGCCAGACACTGTTCTAAGTGCTTTGTAGCCCATACGTCATCAATTCTAGATATGCAACTTTTCTCACATTTTTTAACATCAATAGCCCACTCGGAGTGTCCAACACCAGCATATCATCTTCACGTCAAATCTATGATGTAGATTCACAGTGTTATTATCCTCACTCCATAGATTAGGAAACAAGCTTAGTGTGACAGCAACCGAGCTGGTAACTTGGGAGCTGGAATATGAATCTACCCTCCTCCCGAGCCCAAGCTCTTAGACCACACTCTATGACATAAATACATATTGTATGGGAGTTCCCGCTGTGACACAGCATGTTAAGGATATGGTATTGTCTCCGCCGCAGCACAGGTTCAATCCCTGGCCCAACGCGGTGATGGTTAAGGATCTGGCGTAGCTGCAGTTGTGGCATAGGTTGCAGCTGTGGCTCAGATTTGATCCCTAGACTGGGAACTTCCATATGCCACAGGTGCAGCCACCCAAAAAACTTATATGTATAATCTTATACATTATATTAATATAAATAATATATTTTATATATTTATATATGTACACACTTATATGTACATAGCTTTTAAAAATTCTTGTTAAAGTATAGTTGATTTACAATGTTCCTTCAATTTCTGTCATACAGCAAAGTGACCCAGCCATACACATATGTACATTCCTTTTCTTAAATACTATCTTCCATCATGTTCTAACCAAAGACACTGGACATAGTTCCCTGAGCGGTACAGGAGGACCCCATTGCTTATCCACTTCACATGTAACAGTTTGCATCTACTAACCCCAAACTCCCAGCTCATTCCACTCCCTTCCCCGGCAACCACAAGTCTGTTCTCCATATCCGTGATTTGTTTCTGTTTTGTACATAGCTTTTATAAGACAGTTTCAACCTCTTTTCCTCAAAAAAAAATATGATTGGAGATTTCTTTCTTATGAATTGAACACTGCTTTTCCAAGACACAAAGTCTGGACTAAATAATCCATATTCCCTTCGGTTACATGACTTTTCACTGTACTACCTAATAGCTATGTCCTAACACAGGGGAGGGAAAGCAACGCGATGAGGTCCCCCCGTGCTGGGCTGGCTCCTCATTCCTTGGTGCTGAAACGAAGACGATCTGACCCGGAATCACCGACATGTTTGACTCGCGGCTCAAATGATTTCCAACAAGGTTTCTATGGGGCAGTTACAAAAGCAACTGTCTGGACCACGTTCCACATGACCCGCTTTATCTCCAGCATCCGATTGTCCTCTTTCTGTCCCCCTCTCTCCCGAGACCCGCTTTCTCACTCCTCTGCCCTTTGAATTCCTTGTTCCTACAGCCCTCCATGTGCTCAGGGTTTTTCCAGCATCTCGAGTTCACTGCCAGGGAAGGTCACCTTGAGCCCTCAAATACGTAAGTAACAGGGAGCATGAGTCATGTCCCTGCCCGCAGGCCTTTTGTTGCTTCCTGGTGGCCTGGGGGGCAGCCTCCTCCTTCACCACTTTCCCTTCAAGACATTTAGAGAGCAATTTCAGGGCTATTTCCACTTCATTGGACAAAATAGGAGTTTAGAGGAATAAAAAAAACAGAGTATCTTTGATAAATTACCTTTTGCTGAACTGAAAGGATGAAAGTTACCTTGTTCTCCTTGCTATTTTCAAATACTGTTTTCTTCCTTAAAGTTGTAAACTTCCTACGGAGAGCCACCACTGGAGAGCAAGCAAAGTAAAAAAGTACATGGAGCAGAAGATCTGAGTAATTTATGATCGCTAAAAACACCTCAGAATAACACTGTTAATCTAAAGCATGGATTCTAGGAGTTCTCGTCATGGCTTAGCGGTAATGAACCTGACTAGTATCTGTGAGGACTCGAGTTCGATCCCTGGCCTCACTCAGTCAATTAAGGATCCAGCGTTGATGTGAGCTGTGGTGTAGGCCGGCAGCTAAAGCTCCAATTTGACTCCTAGCCTGGGACCTCCACAAGTGTCACAAGTGTGGCGCTAAAAAGCAAAACAAAAAAAACAAACAAACAAACAAACAAAAAAACTACGGAGTTCCCTGGTAGTTTAGTGGTTAGGCTTTGGCTCTTTCACTGCCTAGCTTCGATTTCTGTGTCCGAGGAACTGATCCCACATCAAGCTGCTGCATGCCATGGCCCTAAATGAATAAAGAAGTATAAACTCTGCATTCTGCAGTATGATGCCACATAGAATGCTCCACACAGTGTGTTCTATGGAGTCAAGCCCCGTACAGCAAAGCAGGTTTCTGGATCGTTTCAGACAAGCACGGAACATCTCTAACGTGGACAGACTGGTTCCAGAAACGAGAGAGATAAAGCTGGGGCACTTGGGGAGGGAGACATTGCATTAAAGAGGATTAAGAAATTTTCACCGAGAAATGAGGTGGCACCGGAACTGACCCGCGGAAGGTGAATAAGATTCCAACAGCAGCGGAGAGAGGAGGCTCTGAGGGCGGCTTGGGCCAAAAGCAGACGCGTGAGAGGCATCCGGAGGGCCGCAAGCAGCCTGGCTGCAAGCCCAAAGCATGTGCGAGTTGGTCAGAGCTGCAGAGACAGGGAGGGCGCTGAAACCAGCCAGACCGAGTAACTGGTTCTTAAAGTCGAGCCAGGAGAGCTACAGAAAATTTAGAGCAGGGAAGTTTCAGATTTAATTACTGTTTATTGAGTGCTGCCATTTTACAGATTAGACAAATGAGCCTCGGACAGATTAAAACAACTTGCCCACGGTGGGATGAACTGAAAGTGGCAGGCATGGAACTGGACCAAGGCGCCTCCACTCAGGGCTCCCACCGCACCCTGCCCACGGCCTTAGGGCCTTCACAGGGCAGCAAGGCGAGGAGACGGGAGTGAGGCCGAGGACACCAGCTGAGAGCAAGTGAGGGATGTTTCCTCCGCGTTCATCCACTGAGTCACTCCCAAATCAAGCATCTCACACGTAAAGTCATCACCCATCTTTGCAGTGGGGAGATGCAAAACGATTTTCTGGTCTGAACGTAGAAACCGATGGAAGATGATGGAAGGAGCCAGATGTTCGAGCAAGTATTTAGTCAGCTAGTTTTATCAGAGTCTAAATTCTGAGGGCTGCAAGTGTTATGATCAGCTTTGCGTTTCTGAAAGCCTATTTGCTCAGCAGTGTGGAGGAGGGGTTAGAGGCAAAGTGGGAGGCAGAGAGGTAAGGACTGTGCAGAAATCTGGACTGGTAGCCTGGGGCTAACTAAGGAGGTGGCTGTCAGTAGAAAAGATGGATGTGAGAGGCAGCTGGTGAGACAAGCTGGGACCTGGGACCCTTTGCGGCAGTGGCTGCAGTGCTTGCTCCCGGACAAACATCTCTTCCAGCAATGAAATACGAAGAAACTCTAAGGGACTAAAAATCACTCCCACTGCAGTGCACGTGCAGTTGGGGCAAATTATGGACAAGATGATATAAAAAAGTGAAAACACCAATTACCACTTCTGAAGACCTGAGAGCAAAGGCAGGGTACTACACGTGCACCACCAAACAGGTGGGCAAACCACCTCAGACATCCGTTTGCCTGACCCTGGAGCCACCCTCTCCCTCACCCCATATAAGGAACCAGCTTCCCCCACCACCACCGCCTTGGCGAGTAAGAAAGCAAGGCAATCTGGTTTTTTTTTGCTCCTTCCTCCTTCAGGAGGGGTCTCGAATAAAGCCTTGCCTGAATTTCTTGCCTGGCCTCTTATCAATTTCTGTTGATTAAGGAGGCCAAGAACCGTGGATGGTAGAGTCTAGCAATGAGAAGCCTATGAAACTGAACTTGGTAACAGAGGAAGAGCAAATAGTCAGAGGCGACTCCAGGTTTTCTGTTTTGAGCAATTTGGTGAAGCATCAGCCATTGGTTGTCAGATGCAAGGCACATTGACGAGGACAAATTTATAGAACTAAGAAATGGTATTAGGAAGTGAGAGATAAAGACAAAAGGATGGGAGAGAAAAGGCCTGATGGCCAGACAAGCAGAAGAGTCAAAAGGAGTAGCTGGGGAGGAGGAGCAGCCGAGCTGGAGGAGGGGCTGAGCTCCATTTGGGGAACTTGATTCTCTCCTGCCCTCTCCCAACACCTTTTTGCCTTTTTCTAGGGCTGCACTCGCGACACATGGAGGTTCCCAGGCTAGGGGTCCAATCAGAGCTGTAGCCACCAGCCTACGCCACAGCCACAGCAACGCGGGATCCGAGCTGCGTCTGCAACCTATACCACAGCTCATGGCAACGCCAGATCCCCAACCCACTGAGCAAGGCCAGGGATTGAACGTGTAACCTCATGGTTCCTAGTCAGATTCGTTAACCACTGCACCACGACGGGAACTCCGAAAATTGGATTTTATATGCTAGGTCTTGCCCAGGTCCTGGAAACTTCAGGGCTGGGTCACAGTTCAACAACGAGAAAATGTTATGTTTATTCTCATATGCGGGGCCTGTGCTGTGTGCTTTACACAGACATCCTTATTATATCCTCCTGCTACCAGGAAGTACCCTTAGCCCCATTTTATAAACAGGCACCAGGAACATGAGCGGGGTAAGCGATTTACCCAACTTCATAAGCCTGGTATGGGTGAAACCAGGATCCAAACCCAGGGAGTCTGATTTAAGACCCTCTCAGAGAGTTTGAGAGACACTAATTCCATTTGTGATATTCTAAGGCAGTGGCTCTCAATCCTAGATATGCATTAGAACCCTCCTGAGAGCTTTGAAACATCTCAACATCCAGGCTGCCCTCTAGACCAGTTAAATCAGAATCTCTGAGGGCGGGACCAGGCCTGACAAGCTTTTAAAGCTCCCCAGGTGATTCCGACGTGCAACCACGTTGCAAACCGGTGGTGCTAAGCAATCGTCACTCTTTCCACCTGCTCAATTTTTGTTTAGAAAATAACTCTATTCCATTTCATTCCTTTCTACGAGGCTGCTCTCTGCACTGGCACGTCCTTTCTCCTGGGGGAACCCAGCTAGTCCAGGCCTTCATTTTCCTATTCTGGAACAAAGAGGAAGGAGTGCTTACTATGATAAATATAATACTTAGGTTTGTAATACATTTTGGAAAGACTCAAGTTTACTAGCAGTACCTTCAGAAGAGTGTTAATATAGCGGCACAACTAAAAGACGGCTACTGCCTTTGCTGCTGTCAAGAACAAAACGTTAAAAGAAGTAAAGCTGAAACCCCACAGATTGGTAGTCGGGGCGCTGTCACCGATCCTGGCGTTAACGTGGACACCGCGGAGGTGCTGAGACACCGATGCTGTAAGAAGGGCTGTGAGGTCACTCGCCATCCATCATGACAGGAAGGAAATTAACACGGACTGAGCACTTACCGTGCGGTGGACAGAACGGGGGTTTTGAATAGACAGGAAGACACAGGTCTGGATCCCAGCTCTGCTGCTTAGTAGCTCAGTGCCCTTTGACCCTCGAGCCTCCGATCCTTTTATCTATAACGTGGGCCTGACAAGGCTCAGCTGGCGGGGCCGCTTTGTTGATTACAAATCATTATTTTTACGTGTACGTGTGTGTGTGTGTGTGTGTGTGTGTGTGTGTGTGACGCACCAAGCACTCTACCTGGCACAGGGCCGTAGTTATTATCGTAGCACACCCTCAAAAAGATGCTGTTGCATCCACCAAGAGCCCCCCCCCAATTTGCCCCAGCGCCAAGCTGTTAGATGACAGGTCAGGACTTGTCTCGTGCACTGCAGCCTGTTTTCCCTGCTTTTCCTGGCGGTCTGGCTCCAGGCCCTCATTTCACCAGCCATGCAATGGCTGGCTTAGCTATTAGAACAGAGGGAGAATAATGAAATTTATTTATTTTTTTTTTGTCCTTTTAGGGCTGTACCTGTGGCATGTGGAGGTTCACCAGGCTAAGGGTCTAATCGGAGCTGTAGCCGCCGGCCTACACTGCAGCCACAGCAACGCAGGATCCGAGCCGCGTCTGCAACCTACACCACAGCTCACGGCAATGCCGGATTGTTAACACGCTGAACGAGGCCAGGGACCGAACATGCAACCTCATGGGTCCTAGTCAGATTCGTTAACCGCTGCGCCACGACGGGAACTCCTTGAAGTGAAATTTAAAAGGCGATCACATTTTCAGCCGTCTCCCGCATATGCCAATGTTATGGAAGGGCTATTTGGATCATAATTTACCCCTTTTCCTTTGAACATGGAGTTCTACCTGGACAAGGTCTAGCAAAAAAATTAAAACTGAAAAGGTGGGAGTTCCCATCGTGGCTCAGCAGAAATGAATCTGACTAGTACCCATGAGGACACAGGTTCGATCCCTGGCCTCGCTCACTGGGTTAAAGGTCCAGTGTAGCCGTAAGCTGTGGTGTAGGTCACAGACACAGCTCCGATCTGGTGTTGCTGTGGCTGTGGCGTAAGCCGGCAGCTGTAGCTCCGATTTGACCCCTAGCCTGGGAACCTCCACACGCCGCGGGTGCGACCCTAAAAAGCAAAACAAATAAATAAATAAATAGAACTTAATCATGTGGTTAATCCCAACTTTAAAGGAAGCTAGAAAGTATACTCTTAATTCTAAGTGGGCACGCGCCCAGGTAAGGAAGACGATGAGCGTGGATTTGAGAACTCTAAACTAGGTGTCTCTGCCAGAGCTGAATTTTTCTGCAAAATTCTCAGGTTTTAACACCACCACAGCCAAACCGAGCACACCTGTCGTCTGGTTCAGCAGAGCCGACAGTCTGGTGAACCTTGCTTAGGGGAGCAAATAACAAATGGGATGCATTTCTGTGGCATGTGGGGCAGCCAGTGAGTGGGCTGCGGACTTAGCAGCGCTTAGATGGGGGTAGGTGGGGGGGTGCGGGAGCAGGTTCAGATGGTCTCATACTGTCCGGTAGGAAAAGCACTGGAGGAGTTAAGAATCAGCGTTGTCACAGCAGCAGCTTGGGTAACTACTGTGGCTCGGGTTCCATCCCTGGCTTGGGAACTTCGTGCCATGGGCTTGGCCAAAAAAAAAGGGAAAAAGAAAAACACCGGATCTGCAGGCAAATATCCCTCATTGAGTCCCTACTTCTCCATTTACTGGCTGAGTGAACCATAAATACTTTTTAAACTGTAAATGGGGGCTAGTAGCCTTCTCCTTACCTGTTTCACGAGGCTTTTTGGAAGAGTCACAAGTATCACTTATGTAAAAGCCCCCTGTGTTTAAAAGAAAAAAAAAAAATCTGAGCAGCTCTACATACAAATATAAGGTTCCAGTAAAGAGTCTCTGTAATTGTCCACGTGTTTGCATTTGATGACTTTATTGACACACACTTTGCGATAGAAAGTGTTCCACTAATAGAACACTAAGACTCAGTTCCCGTATCACACACGCGAAAAAGTTGTCAGATGAGTTTGCTGTAACAAGGTTTAACTTCTGGTCGTGGTGACATCCAGATCATTCTGGACAGGAGAAAACCAGATAGGCCCTTCATTTCCTTCTCCCCCAAAAGCGAGCAACCGTTTCTACATGAAAGAGACACCGTCTCAAGCTGATAAATTGCAAACCACGCAGAGCAGTTAGGTGATGCAAAAACAAGGTTGTAAAGAGAAATGAGGCTTAGCCCGTGGCTGGCAGCGCAGTGTCTGGGGAAAGGACACTGCACAAAAACACAGTGCACGTGCCCTGGGCCAGTGAGCCCTTGAACTCGCAGGACCAATGCCAAACTTCGGCAGCTGGTAGCTCCTGCCTGTGTCAATTCTCTGGACTCTGTTAGACAAACACACACCATCAGACTGCCTAGTTCTGCTAAACATGGAGTTTACTGGCATGATCTGGTACAACTCTCGTCCTTCCTCTCCCAATCCCAGGCGTGTTAAGAGTCCTCTAAAAATCACGCTACGTTACTTCGGAGGAAAATCTCTTCTACCTTTACATGTTTAAAGAAACGCTAGAAAATTTTATTCCTATCAAAATTAGTTATTTATTTATTTTTTTACCGTCTCAGCTACCTGATTTTTAACACACTGCGTGGCGATCCGATGTTCCTGTGAACGCACACCCACCAGGTACTGGCTTCTTAAATCCATTCCTCTGCAGGTACCAAATGACACAGTCCTGGGCCGTGCAGGGAGAGGCTAAAGGGAAGCCGACACTTTCCAGATTTTTTGAGCAGAGTCTGGTCTTTGATTAACAATCGCAAATGGCCTGAATGGAGAGAAAAAACACTCGAGAACACAAGCAAAGGACGTGGAAAGCTGGGGAAACGCAAAGTCTGCAGAGCCCCGAGGGCGTCCGAGGTCGGAGGCATCGCCCGAGAGGGCGACGTTATGATTCAGAGGCTGACATGGACCCCGGCCTGGGGGGGAGGGTGAAGGTGCATGAGAGAGCCATGGGCGTGGCTGCATCACAGAGGGCCCCTCGCACGTGCCGTGGGTGCTAGTGGGGTTAGTGTGTGTAAAACTGGACCTGAATCCCTCTCATGCTGGACTAAGGAAACAAGAATAACAAAGTTTTCCTGTTTTCTTGATTTCTCATACATGTGGGTTCAGAGTTGGGTGGGAGCCAACTTGCAAGTGAGCGCAGTAAACTCTGTGATGGTGGTATTTTAAAAAGAAAGAAAGAATAAGCTTGCCCGACCCAGCACACACTGCCATGGCCAGGAAGCTCAGAACTGACTTTGACTCTAGCCAGGAAGCTGCCCTTTCTTCTTTCCTGTCTCCTAAACTGGCTGGTGGCTTTAGCTCACCACTTTTCCGTGGGACCAGACTGCAGGAGTGCAAGGGGCAAACCGTACGCACATTTGCAGTTTAACACCCTATGGGAGTGCTCTGCCCAGACGTTTACACGATAAACAGGAGGCTGCCGCTGCTCAGGCAGCGGTGCTCCCAAGGCCTTCTGCAGCGTTCCCAGGCAGCACGGGCCACCCACTTCTTCAAGGTTCCTCGATAGCATCCAGGATGTGAGGGGCTCCAAAGAAGTCCATCTGCCCCTCAGCTCTCCTAGTTGACGCATTTCTTTGTGATTCTTTGATTCCTGTCCACCTGTCGGATGCTTTCTGTGACATTAATGGTGACTTCTTTTGCAGATGTCCGCTTAGTGTCTCTTTTAGCCTGTTAAAACGTTTAACACAAGGAGTCAAGTTACTAGGAAATATCCAAAGGCCCTCACATTTGCATTAATCTCTTGAGATTTTTTTTCACACATGTACATACGCACACACACACACACACACACACACAGAATGACTCACAAGGACACACACATATATACGCCTTTTCACAGACTACTCCTAGAAGGTCTAATACCAACCTTAATAAGAAATGCTCAGCAAAGCACTTTTGAATGAATGAATGAATTAGCGAAGGTCCATCAAAGGCCAGTGTGAGAGGTTTCACCGTTGGCTTTGGCAGAGTGGCTAAGGGTTTGAGCTTTGGATCCAGAATGACTTCGGTTTGAATACTAACTAAATAATTTCACTGTTGGCAAGTTTTTTCTAACCTCTCTAACCCTTAGATGGGTTTCCTCGTCTGTAAGATGGATGATAATAATAGTACCTAACTCATAAGGTTATTGAAAGGATTAAATAAGATAATGCATGTAGGGTACCTAGCACAAAGCTTGTCACTAAATAAAAATGAAAAAAAAAGACGATAAGTATAAGCAAAAAGTAGGATAGATAATGGTTCTTCAGTCCACTTCTTTTTTCAATTTTATAAAAAAATTTTGCTTTTTAAGGCCGCACCTGTGGCATATGGAGGTTCCCAGGCCAGGGGTTGAATCGGATCTGTAGCCGCTGGCCTACACCACAGCCACACCAACATGGGATCCAAGCCCCATCTATGACCTACCCCACAGCTCGTGGCAACGCCAGATCCTTAACCCACTGAGTGAAGCCAGGGATCGAACCTGCATCTCATGGATACAAATCAGATTTGTTTCCACTGTGCTACAACAGGAACGCCTCTATTTTTTTTATTGAATGAAAGATTCTTTAAATTCTGCAGCGCTATACAATTTTCCGAAGTTTAACATGCATGACTATACATAACCCTGTAATAACCCTTTTATCCCTCAACTGTATGTTGCCCTCCCCCCACTGGTAATCATTAGTTTATTTTCCGTAGATTATCCACTTCTTTTTAAAAATTTTATTTACCTTTTATTTATTTTTTTCTTTTTATGGCCGCATCTGTGGCATATGGAAGTTCCTGGGCTAGGGGTCAAGCTGGAGCTGCAGCTGCAGCCTACATCACAGTCATGGCAACATGGGATCTGAGCCACATCTGTGACCTATGCTGCAACCTGCAGCAATGCCAGATCCTTAACCCATCGAGCGAGGCCAGGAATCAAACCCACATCCTCACAGAGACAAATATTATTATGTCACTTTAGCCTTATCCATTGATTTCATGAGATGGGATTCAGGAGTTCCTGTCGTGGCTCAGCGGTTAACAAATCCGACTAGGAACCATGAGGCAGCGGGTTCGATCCCTGGCCTCGCTCAGCGGGTTGAGGATCCGGAGTTGCTGTGAGCTGTGGTGTAGGTTGCAGATGCAGCTCGGATCCCGTGTTGCTGTGGCTGTGGCTGGTGTAGGCCGGGGGCTACAGCTCAGATTAGACCCCTAGCCCGGGAACCTCCATATGCTGCAGATGCGGCCATAAAAGGACCAAAAAAAAAAAAGGATTCATGGTTCTCCTCTTCAAGTTCCCCATGCCCAGCATAATCGGAGACATAGTAGGGCCTCCACTGACCTTTGGTTGAATAACTGGATGAAGGAGCGAATAAACACACCGCATTTGTGAAGGTACTTTTGCTTTAACAATCAGTAGCTATGCTTAGGCGGAGTCAGTCTTACCCTCAGCTTCTCCAAGCCTGAACTGGCACTAGGACCTAGAAGTGACTTGTATGGGTTTATTTTTCCCCAGAAGCAGAGATCTCATAAAGTCCCACAGTCGATTTTGTTTCCTAAAGAAAAGCGTGGAAATGATGAGGCTAATTCCAGCTGCTTTCCATTGCGGGTGTAAGTGTATCAAAGCTTTGAGGGCTGGGCCATGGACTAGAGACACAGAGGACTTATTTGAAATGTGCCAAGTTGAAGGCTGCCTTCCCCTCAAACCGGTGAGAGCGCTTTCCAGTTGGAAATGTAAACTTTCTGAACTGCATCGCTGCTTTTCTTTAGAGTTACTGGCAAGATTTCACAAAAAGTGATTCAGGATTCCACACAGAAAGTGTTCTGCTCTATGTCTGAACTCGCCTTCCTAAGCTTGAAAATCTGAGCTAAGATTTAATAGTTGGATGATTCTTAATTTTTCAGCCCGTTTAAAAATCAACAGCCACAAAATAGTTGTTCCCAGAACAGTCACAAAATACGTATGGTCTGCATCTCAAGTACAGTGAGACGATTTCTTAAATCTGTATATAAAAAGCCCGACTGTAGAGAGGAAAGCTTTGGGGCCAGCTGGACCTGGATTTGGCACAAGCCTTTGCCATTAGTTAGCTGTTCGTGACATTGCTTTAACCTCTGAATCTCAGTCCCCTTTCCTGTGAGGGGAGAAATAAATGCCTACTTCTTAGGAGTTTTTCTGGAGAGAATCAACCATGTTACTTAGCATTAATAGGGTGATCCACCTTCACCTTGTTTGCCCCAGAGTGTCCCATTTTCTAACAGAAAGTCCCACATTCTGGGAACCACCTCAGGCCCCTGCAAGCACCAGGGCAGTTAGTCACCCCAATTATTTAGCTTTGGACATTAATTCTATTTGCAAAATGATGTCAGTCATACATACCAAATTTAAATCGAAAACCTTGTTCTACTGGAACTATGACTACTAAACACCAACAATAATAACTCCGTAAGAACCACATTTGGATAAAGAACAAACTGGAGTTCTGTACTCTAATGATGGGCACAGAAGGTGCCACACCACCACCAAATCCACTTCCAATGAAACTGTATTTAATTTGGCTAATTAAACAATCAGAACAACAATGCATGAATTGGAAGCATTTTATAAATGAGAAACTTCCAAGTCTAAGGCCTCAGAGAGCACCCCCCTCTTTTTAAAGCAGCGTGATTATCCAGGAGTTTGGTAGTTTCTGAAATCTACTTTCAATCTGAAGTCTCAGATCTGAAGCCCAAATGAGAAAAAGATGAATGAGGAGAACAACAGGCCCCTATTTCTCTAGAAGCTCCAAGTAGTAAGCTGCTTTGCTTTCCTATGAGAAAAGTTCCCGTTGTGGCTCAGCGGGTTAAGAACCTGACTCGTATCCATGAGGGTGGGGGTTTGAATCCTGGCCTTGTTTGGTGGGTTAAGGATCCGGCGGTGCTGTGAGCTGCGGTGTAGGTTGTAGATGTGGCTGGGATCGCGGCTGGGATCTAGCGTGGCTGTGGCTGTGGTGTAGGCCAGTAGCTGCAGCTCTGATTCAACCCCTAGCCTGGAAACTTCCATAAACCTTGGATGCAGCCCTTTAAAACAAAAACAAAAACAAAACAAAAAAAAACCAGAATGACATACCATTTGTACCTCAGTGATTATGACATTTTGTATGACACAGGTATTTCCCCCTCTGATGCAGTTTTCAGCCAGCCAGCCCTTGTAATTTAACACCCAACCCTCTTTATTTAATCACAGGAGAAGAAAATGTGTCCGTATTGCAATTACTGGCTTAAAAAAAAAATCTTATGGTTCCCAACCCAATGACGAGAGAACCTTATCGGTACCTTTTCCTTTTGCAGCTGTCTGCTAATTCAATCCTTCCTCCACTTCAAAAATCCTTGTTTTGTGGGTTTTATCAACATTGACTCGTATTAATGGGCCACATTCTTGTTTCTCATCCAGTGTTACAGCTTTTCTCTTCTTCCCTTGCCTCATTTCAATTTCTACAGGTTTAGAATTACAGATTTTTGTCCTCTTGATACTGCAACTAATTAAGTCATCCATGGGCTGCCATTTCTCAAGGGGTGACTAGACTGACTGCTGACTTCCTGGCAGATGGACGTGTTTCTCTTGGGGCTCAGAAGTCGACGACCCAGCTCATTCCCGGAAGGGCAGCTAAGTCAGCTTAGCCTTCTCTCTTCCCCCCGAAATGGAAATAGAAATGTTCTCTGCTTGACTTTGACCACAGATATACCCAACACAGGGCTGTGCCAACCTTTACACAGCTCCTTACAGACAATGAAGAAAAGCCGGGCTTATTGAGGATCACGATTTATTAGACATCAATTTTCTGTATAACTAGCATTTAAAAAATCTTTTTATTAAAGTATAGTTGACTTACAATGTTGTGCCAGTTTCTGCCCTACAGCAAAGTGGTTCAGTTATACATATAAATACATTCCCTTTTTTTTTTTTTTTTTTGCCTTTTAGGGCTGCAGTTGCGGCATATGGAAGCTCCCAGGCTAGGGGTTGAATCAGAGCAGCAGCTGCCGGCCTACACCACAGCCACAGCCACGCCAGATCCGAACTGCATCTGTGACCTATTCCACAGCTCAAGACAATGCTGGATCCTTAACCCAGTGAGAGGGGTCAGAGGTCAAACCTGCATCCTCATGGAAACTAGTTGGTTCATTACCACTGAGCCTCAACGGATTTTACAGCTCAGTATTTCTTAGGGAGCGTTGCAAGGATTTTCTAACCAGAGGTGGCCTGGGGCCATATTATTCCCTCTGTACTTTCTTCTTGGCCTTTAACCAGAGTTTCGATGCTATCTTTAATTGCTTATTTTTACACCTTCATCAGATTAAAACTTCAGGGAGGTAGGGTCCCAGTCTGCTGTGGTATCCTCAGCATCTTAGTGCTTATCACATCACAGCCACCTGTCAAATAATTTTAAAACAAACACACTGTGAAGATACATCCTCAGAGAAAAAAATCCTGGGAACAGGACCTGTTTGCGTTGCCCTGTCTAAATGTTCTAGAACTTTCCTACAGGATTTCAATCATGCTCAATATTGACTGTTCCTTGCCCCATCCCTGAGAGACCCAGGAACGTTGCTCATTCACTGTTCCCCCTGAGGCAGCTGAAGTCACTCAGGCTAAAGCAATCTGCCCAAAGCCAATGTCAAGAGAGGTGGTGAGTTGAACTAAAGATGGCGGGGGGCTGGAGGCGGGCTTCGGGTCTCACCCCTGGCCTCCCACCGCCGCCGGTGCTCACACTAAATTCTCCACCATTTTGCTTCAGGTAATGGGAAGGAAGATCATGAGGTTTGGAGCCAGACAGACCTGGATTTGAACTTCAACACAGCCAAATCACTGCTCCCTGTGCCAAGCTGGCCAGATACCGAACCTTCCCGAGGCTTTCTTCCCAGCGGGGGAACGATGCTACTTGCCGCTTAGAGTGGCGAGCGATGAAGACGCCGCCGCATATTTAGCGTGTCTGGCTCCCAGTAGACACTCTGATGAAGTTAGTTCCTTCCTCTCCCGTTCCCAAAAGATTAAAGTCTGAGCCTTGTCAGCTGCAACTCAAGACAGCTTTTTTTTTTTTTCCTCTTCAGCCAAGTCCCACGAGAAGGAGACACAATAACAGACATCTAGCTGCTCCCGAATTGCATGAATTTATTTGCAGCTGCTTCACTGTCATGAATTGAGGGTCATTCAGGAAGCTCTGATCTTAGCAACTTCACCAGGCCAGGACGCTAGCCTCCAAAGGCAGGGATCAGATCATGCCTCTGGCAAACTCTCAGCAATTCCCCAAGCCTAAAGCAAATCCTGTGCAGACAACAGCCCCCTGTGCTAGCTCAGTCTAACTCAGGCTAGGGGCTTTTTATTTATTAGGTATCAAATGCCAAAGGGAGTTGATGCTTTTCAACTTAAACCTCAGACAGACGGCGCAAACACTAGGAGGGCAGTAAAACCTGATTTAGAAAAGCAGTTAGGCTCGCTCCAGCAGAACAATCATCAATCATATGACGGCGTACTAGATGGGGAAGGGGGTGCGGAGCTGTGGGAAACCTTTCTAATCTGAATGCAATATCTCACTCAATCAACACTTAGCGAGTACATCCTAGGTGCAAACCCAGGAAGCAGGCTCAGGGGGCCAGGGGAGAACACAAGAACAAGAAGGTCTCTGCCCTGAGTCTTCTAATCCAATTTTTTTTTTTTTTTTCACTTAGATGAATAGGGAGTCTCACAATTGTTTTGTTGGTTTTGGTTTTGGTTTTTCTTTTTCAGCTGAACCCACAGCATATGGACGTTCCCAAGCCAGGGATCAAATGTGAGCCACAGCTACCACTTTAACACGGCTGCAGCAAACACTGGATCCTTAACTCACTGCCAGGCTGGGGATCAAAGGGGCATCTCCACAGAGACAAGTCGGATCATTAACCCATTGCACCACAGCGGGAACTCTGAGTCTTGCAATTCTTCATCCACATAAGGCAGCAGCTACTACTGAGATGCTCTATGGAAATCACTATGCGCACACACACACACACACACGCACGCACGAGCGCGCACACACACACACACACACACGAGCGCACACACACACACATGAGCGCGCGCACACACACACATACACACACACCCTATGCTGCTACACTGCTTCCTCTTCCCAGGCTCAAACTAGAACACGCATCAAAGCGTCCTTCTAACAGATCTCCCTCTCTGCTTGTCCCCACTGATTTCTTTTGTTCTCTTTCCTTTTGATGTCATGTTTTTGTTTTTCTAGGAAACCTCTCCTCTTGAATCTCATTTCAGCAGCAGCCAGGAGAAATTCAGGCTGGTCCCTTCCTCCTTCCTGGATCAGGCCTCCCTCTCTGGTCACCTCTCTGAGGCCTCAGCTCCCTCTCCAGGCTGGCACCAACACCAAGCCTTGCCGACAATCAAACGCTGGGGTGGGGGAGGAATGGCAGGAGGAGGGGGCTACTCAGCTGAGAATCAGTCCAGGCACTGGCTAATTTCTTTAGTGAGGTCTGGCCACTTAGCCAAGAAAAATAAAGCAACTCAAAAAGATGCAGCCTCTGAGATGGGAAGGCTCGCGGGGAGGCCTGCCCAGAGCCACCTCCACGCTCGCTCTCCTGCCCGGGCGGGATGCCCGAGGACACAGCTCTGGAGCAGAAAAACAAGACTTCTAAGCCTGACGAGACGGCACACTTGGGTTGGAGAGTAAACATCTGGAGGTGGCCCAGAAATCCTGAGCAAATAATTAGCAGGACAGAATCCACTTGAGTCGTTTGCCGAGCTCAGGGAAGGAGCGGGGAAGTCAGTGATTTATCAGATGCTGTGCAGCCAAAAAGGTCCCAAGTGGCTGGAGCAAATCAGTGTTTAACAGAGAGAGAGAGAGAGAGAGAGGGAGGGCGGGCCTCGCTGAGACAGTTGCAATTTGTGAAAGATCATTTTTTTCTGCCAGTGAGCACCTATTAACACCACGCATGAGACAGGGGCCAGAAGGAATTGAAAGAGGGAAGATGTGGTTTGTCTGGTGGGACACAGGGTGGGGAACGGCTCTGAACACAAGCTGCTGTCGCTCATAGGCATTAGTGCCGTCAGCTGCCCCTCACCGCCCTTAGAAAGCCATCGGTGGGATCACATCTACCTTGTTGTTTTTTTATGGCTGTACCTGCAGCATATGGAGGTTCCCAGGTTAGGGGCTGAATCCGAGCTATAGCTGCCAGCCACAGCCACAGCCACAGCAACGCGGGATCCGAGCCGCATCTGCGACCTACACCACAGCTCACAGCAATGGCGGATCCTTAAGTTACTCAGCAGGGCTGGGGATGAAACCCGCATCCTCATGGACACTAGTCAGGTTCTCAACTCACTGAGCCACAACGGGAACTCCCTTTTATTTTTTTTTCACGTCTATGTTAAGGCCAGTAGTTGCTACCCCCTACCAGTGGCCTTTTATTTGCAACACAGCATCATTTCAAATCTATAAGGCTTTGTTCATTTATTCTATATTATCTGACTCCCCACGCTCAGCACCACTAAAACCCGCAGCTGCTTCAGAACAAAGGGCATGTGTGCCTGTCCTACTCCTGGATCCTTGGCTTCAGAACAGTGCCGGATGGCCCTCAGTGGATGAACACAGATGAATGGGATAGAGAGAGTGCTTATAGGAACTGATGAGGAAAATCTCCAGGCCCAGCAAGGACTGCCTTCAACAAATTCGCTTTGCAATATTAATGGGAACACTGTATAGACACGTGCACGAGGACACATGCTTCATGAACAGGTTCTTCTGGAGAAGGAAAGCTTAAAAAAAAGGGGAGGGGGGCAAGGAACCATGAGTCAGCGGCCCGATGACGTCTGGGCGATGCTGTGAGGTATTAACAGCTCATTTTGGAGGAGCAAAGGAAGAATGGATACTGCCTGAGTCAGACACAGAAAACGCAGGAAGCGTTCCAGCCTGGATATGAGACAAGCGGGAAACAGACAGTATGTCAAAAGCCCTGGAGAGAACAGGAAGAAAATTATTTTCCTGGGGCAGATTCTTGGCGGCTGAGCCCCGAGTTGGTACGAGACCGCTCTGCTGACAGAAACTATAACCAGAGGCAGACGTGAAAGCTGACACGTTAGGCAGCAAACCTTTGCTTTTGAGGAGGTCAGGGCGCGCGGTGGCTGGTGAGGTCCCAGCAAGACCAGTGAAGCATTTCAGCAATGATGTCAACTCGTACCACTGAAGTTATCTGCTCCCTGATCTTATTTTGGAAATACTTATAACGTTGTTCATTGAATTGTGAAGACAAAAGCTGTGACGACGGCTTATCGGCGCGCGCCGTCCCCCCCCACGCTGTTGGTCAGGTGCGCGCTCTCCGGTCCCCTGCGGCTCGGTCTCACTGTGGCTGAAGCTTCCAGGGGGGCCGGCTCCACTGGCCCCCCCTTTTAAAACTACCGCACAAGCCCCCGGGTGTGCACACGGCTGCTGTGAGGAAGGCTTTCCTGAGCCACCTCTGGGTCTCCCATCTCATCCGTGAACCGGAGACAACAATCCCAACATTGCAGTCATTACGGGGATTAGATGAGATAATATGACAAGTGCCTAGCAGCCTGCGCCACACCTAGAAGTGCTGCTCTCATGGGCCTAAGAAAGACAGGACTAAGCACAATTTACTGGCCTTAAATTCCTGCGGTCCCTAACTGGAACCCATCTGCTGCTGGTCAGTGTGTAAAGTGGTGTAACCACTTTGTCAGTAACTGTTAAAGTCAAACATATCCCCATCCTATGCGCCAGGAATTCTACTCCTGGCCACACAGTCCTGAGAAGTGAATGTCCACCAAAGGACAACCACAAGAATGCTAACAGCTGTTTACAATAGCCCTGAACTGGAAACAATCCAAATGTTCTTCAAGGTTAAATTGTGGTGTATTCATTTAGTGGAATACACATAACGATGCGAATGAGAAAATTTTTGCAACTCGCAACACCAGGGCTGATTCTCACCAGCATAATGTCCAACAAAAGATGCCAGACACGAAAGAGTGCATATTGTATGGCTCCATTTACCAAGGGCAAAAATAAATAACACTGCTCGCTGAAGCTAGATGTCAGAAGACTGGTTATGTTGTGGGGGCTGGACAGTGACCGGCACATCCCAGTCACCACAGTGAGGGACACAAGGGGGATTTTTGGAGTATTGACACTGTCCTGTGTCTCTTCATGGAAGATGGTTACATGGGTGTGTCACCTTATTAAAATTCATTGCACTAACCACTGACCTGTACATTTTCTAGGTGTACGTTACATGTGGTAGGCTGTCCCTAATCCTTTGCTGTCTCTCCACTGGGGACAGAGGACATTTCCTTGTCCTGTTGATGCTGGGCTTGTCCATGTGAACTTGGCTACGAAGAGGTTAGAGGGTATGATGTCAGCAGAGACAGGAAATGTGTTAGAGTAGTTCGGCTTTGCACTCTTAGGTTTCTGCCACCATAAGAATATATCTCAGAGAGCTGTGGCTCTTTCAGTTTGATTCCCAGAATAATACTCACGGAACAGACTGTGCTAGACCTGGAGCCTGGAGCCCGAGGTCAGGTCTAGCCATTCCAGGTGTAGCTGATTGTGAGGAAAAAAAGATTGTTGTTTTAAGCCGTTGAATGCTGATTTGCTTTGTTATGCAGCATTATTGTGGCAATAGCTGACTAATACATCATTCTTCAACAAAAAAGTACTTTAAGATCTCTGTGCTCCACTTTTCTAAGAGTCACCTATTTCAATTTAAAGTTACCAACACCAATGTGAGAAAAAGAATGTATATATATGTATGACTGGGTCACTTTGCTGTACAGTAGAAATTCATAGAGTACAATAAATCAACTATAATGGAAAAAATAAAAATGTAAAGTTACCAACACCCAACTCTATTGCTTATATGACCTACCCATATCATAAATTAAGTGAATCTCAGTTTTTTTGTCTGTAGAATGTGATGATGCTTACTTTACAATGCTCTTGGGAGGAATGAATGAGTCAGAAGACCAAAAAGCACTTTGTACATCGCCGAACACAATTTTAAAGTGATGGATGATGGAGGTGAGGTGGTACATGCCAGGAAGAGCTGCTTCCTCGCTCCCATGGCACATCTTGGCTTAAAGGGTGAGGGCGCAAGTGTGGGGAGGAGGCTAGGGAACAAAAGTCAGGGTCTGCAATAGAGCAGTGACTGAGCTTTCAAGTGTAGTTCTGTGGGGCCCAGATTGCCTTGGGAGATGGCAAGGATGCTTGGCCTCCAGAAGGCCAGCTTATGCAGGGACAAAGAAGGCTGTACAGGACCCAGGAAGGCCAGAACCGCCCTCAGATCTACACCCACCGCGACCTTGTCCGTGTCTGAAGGGCCACCATCAGTGTTTCCTTTAAATGGATTTTGGTGCTGTGTGCCTAACCGGCCCCTGTTAATCCGGACTGCCTTTCTCACAGCGCTACTCAGTTTACAAAGAGCAGGCCCACCTGTTCTCCCCTTTTGGTATTATTTCCATTGTGTGCATAAGGAACCTGAGACTCTGGGAGATGGAATGATTCCTGCAAGGCCACTTAGTTAATAAGTGTTGGAGCTGAATTTGCCACAGGTCTCCCCGACCAAAGCTTAGTGAGGTAACGCACCAGGGCAGGGCAAGAATTCCTTCATGAGCTAACCCTGCTGGATCCTCAGAAGACAGATGGCCTTGGCCTGATGGATGGGACAAGGGAGAGGGGGGAAATGGGTTGGGAGTATTGGGTAAGCAGTGCCTTTGAAGGGGGTACGGGACACGGGGGAGCGGGAGGAATGGAGTGGGGAGAGGAAGGGACTGCAGACCCCTGTGCTAGTCTTCTGAGGACACTGGCCCCCTCGGGAGGAGTCAGAGTCGGAGGAAGGAGCACTTCCCAAAAACAGCTCCGAGAAAAGAAAGAATCGCTAAGGAGGGAGGCCAAGTCCAAGGACTCTGAGCAGCCCCGCCTCCTCCCCACCAGCAGCAGCGTGGGCGGTGATGCTGTCGCCACTATCCGCAAACAAGAGCGCTCCTTTGGGGACCCTCCCGCTGCCACCCGGTTGGAGGGCGTGAGGCAGGACGCCCGGCTTGTCTCCCACCGCCCCGGTCTTCTCCTTTCTTCCCGGCCGACCCCTGAGATTGGCTGGCCTGAGACTAGTTCCTGGAACCAGAATAGGCCTTGCTATCAAGACGGTGAGAGCTGCGACAGCAAAGGAGACCCTTGAACCAAGCCGTACTTAAACAAACACACGCTTCCTCTAGAGCGCAGATATCAAGGACCGTTTCCGCTGATTCAACAAAACACAGCCACCTTAAGGCAGAGGGTGGGGGCGGGGGGCTGCTATTTTCTTGCCAACCCTCCGCACAGGGGCAGGTGGAGACCTTCCCCCGCAAGGTGAGCCCCACCACCCCTTCCCGGGTGCCGCTGGCTCTGCCCTGGAGCCAGCTGCTCCCCCTTCTCAGGTCCCAAGTCTGTTCTGGGGCTGTGACCTTACCTCTGTGGCCCGGAGGCCATTCTGTTTCTGGGTCAGGGGGCCTGAGCTGAGGCTCTGGGGATTCGGGCACTGGGTCCCACAGCTCATCTTCTTCTCTGGGTTGGATGCTCCACCTGGGGCTGCAGCGCGGGGCACGCCGTTGGCAGACGGGCCGTCATCCAGCACACCTGCGGGCGGGGAAGCAGAGGGGGTACCAGTCGCGCGTGCCGCAGTTACTGCGGACGGGCCCGAAGCGCGTGGGACAGGACAGCGGGAAAGAAGAAATACAAATCATCCAGAAATCCTGCCATGCAGAGCTACTATTTCATGTGCATTTTTTATTACAAAATATGACTTTAAAATAATTTTGTAACCTGAAATTTTTACTTAATATTACATCAGTGACATTTTTCCATGCCCTTACACATTCTGCCATATTATTTTTTACACACTTCGCCTGTCGCTGTATGGATGTGTCACCATCGATTTAATCAACCCCCTTTAATTGGGTATTTGTTTTTTTACTTTTTCGTATTAAATGTCACTGTGATAGAAACCCCCTGGGGGTTAAAACTTGCTCTTTCCTTTTCCTTCCTTCCTTCCTTTCCTTTTCCTTCCTTCCTTCCCTTTTTTTTTTTTTGTCTTTTTTAAGGCCACACCTGTGGCATATGGAAATTTCCGGGCTACGGATGGAACCGGAGCTGTAGCTGCTGGCCTACACCACAGCCACAACACCACCAGATCTGAGCCGCGTTTGCAACCTATACCATGGCTCATGGCAACGCCAGATTCTTAACCACTGAGTGAACCCAGGGATCGAACCTGCGTCCTCAAGGATACTAGTTGGGTTCATTACCACTGAACCATGACAGGAACTCCAAGTTTTATTCTTAATTATTTCCTTAGGATGAATTCCTAGAAGTGGGATTACTCGTTAGAAGGTTACACATAGTTCTGTCTCAAGGTGTTGCACTGAGTATGTGTTTTTCCCATGAAATGCCGAGAAATGACAGAAAGAATTTGAAATATAGCCTCGCTGAAAAGCAAGAGGAAGACTACAGTGAGGAATTCATGGGTAAAGTGTATGTGATTGAAAAGATAAAAGGTGGCCCGGGGGACCTGAGGGGAAGACGATGTCAGAGCCAAGGAGCTGGCAGAGGCTCCGTGGTGGCCACAGGGGAGCCAGGCAGCCATGTAGGTTGGTCCTTTTACTCCCCCCGCTGAGGCCAGACAGCAATGATGGAGCAGTCTGCGAGGGTGAGATATCGTGATACAAAAAGAAATACATATTATGTCTCTGTCCCCGGGTCCTGGCATGGAGATCCTAAAACCCTTGTAATTTCCTGAGTGACAGGGGTGATGGCAGCATCTTTTGTTAAAACATTTGGTATCTGCTTACTCTTCACGACATAGAGCGCCTAAATTCTTTGGAATTTTGTGAGTGATGGAAGCGACAGGAGCACTGTTTTAACAAAGCAACTCTGGGCGGGCCCCACACAGTTTCAGGATGGGGGTGCCTGGCCATGAAGACCTAACCTTGTGTAGGAGTTTGGAACTTTCAGCCCTGCCTTCCAACCTGTGGCGACGGGAGAGGAACTGGAGACTGAATTGGTAACTGATGATGCCTACATGATGAAACCTCCATTAAAAACCCCTAAGTGACGATATCTGGGGAGCTTTCAGGTTGGTGGAATCATATACGTGGTAGGAGGGTGGCACACCCAACTCCAAAGGGTCAGAAATGCCTGCACCTGGAACTCTTCTGGCCCTCATCCTATGTACTTCTTCATCTGGCTGTTCATTTGTATCCTTTATAAATCCTTTACAACAAGCTGGTCAACATGAGTAAAGTGTTCCTGAGTTCTGTGAGTCATTCTATTGTGTTACTGAACCTGAGGAGGGTGGCAGAGGAATCCTGATGTATAGCCAGCTGGTCAGAAGTACAGGTGGCAGCCTGGGACTTGCAACTGGTGTCTGAGGTGGGGGACTGGCAGTCTCGTGGGACTGAACCCTTAACCTGTAGGTCTGTGATAATCCCAAGGAGCTAATGTGAGAATTGAACTGAGTTGTAGGACACCCAGATGGTGTCTGGAAAGTTGGAGAATTGCTTGATTTGAAAAAAGAACCCACACATTTGGTAGCAGCAGTGTTGTGAATAGAAACGGCACCGAGAAAAGAACAGTGCTCTCAGTGGCTGGTGACACCTAAGAAAAAAAGAAAAGTCATGCCAAGAAGGCTGGCTTTCCAAAAACAGTACCAGGAGTTAGGCCAATGGTTGTTCCTTCCAGGTGGACTTCTTACATAGATGGAGCTGACATCCTAACATGAAACCTCAGTTACAGAAATTAGTACAAAAATTAGAATAAACAAACAATGGGAGAATATCAACACCATAAAAGAGAGTTTCTACAATGGAGACCCCCCCCAAGGAAATGGAAATAATCTGGGATGCAGCACAGAATTCTACATGAGTATAGTTTATCTGCTCAGAAAAATAAAATGTGACGATAACATGAAGACAGAGTAACCAAAAAAGTTCAATCAGAAATATTTGTAGTAATAGTTTTAAATGTTGAAATGAATTTTTAAAACTCAATAGAGAAGCCGAATAGCAGGACAGACATAGTTAAAGAGTGATTCAGTGATCTGGAAGAGCAAGCCAAGGAATTCACCTGGAAGGGGTAAGTGAATGTGTGAAAAACATGTTAGGAAACATGAAAGAAATCCAAAATTGCAACCATAATCAAACGGGACCTCCAGAAAGAAGGAGCCGAGAAAGCTGAAGGGAACCAATATTCACAAAAGTTAAAAAAAGTATTTCTCAGAACCGAAGAAAGACATGAAATCTCAAATTGAAACTGTCTACCAAGTGCTGGCAGGATAAATAAAAAGAAAATGCAACATAGATAGCTCTTAGTGAAATTTCAGAATATCACTGAAAACAAGAAAAGCTTCAGAAGAGGGAAAAAATCAAGAATGAGACTGACATCAGACTTTTCATCAGCAGCTAATGAATGAAAGGAGACTAAGCAATAGTGTCTTCAAGATTTCAAAGGATATGCACATTTTCTTTCTGTTTTTTCTTTCTCAGCCAACCCGCAGCAGAGGGAGTTTCCAGGCCAGGGATGGAATCTAGAGTTGTGACCACAACTGCGGTAACACAGGATCCTTACTGCACAACGCCGGGCCAGGAGATCAAACCCATCACTGCACACTGTCTATCTGTTTTGCCAGCAGAAACTCCCAAAGGATATGCACACATTTTAAAGTCTTCTGCAATTTATTACCAGATCAACCTCTAAAAACCTTTTTCCAAGCACCCTATTGCCCTTCTGCCAACAATATACGAAATGGCAATATTCCCTAAACCCTCACAAACACTGCAGGTTTTCTTTTTTTGTTTCTTATCTTTGCCAACTTAAGAAGCAAAATAAAGTATCTCATTGCTTGGATTTTATTATTTCTTGATTTCCTAAAGATAGTATATTATTTGTGGGCCTACTGGCTAATTGTGTGTATGGGGGGTGGGGGGTGCCAACACCCACAGCATTTGGAAGTTCCCGGGGCCAGGGATCTAACCTGCCCCACTGCTGTAACCAGAGCCACGGCACTGACAATGCCAGATTCTTAACTTGCTGAGCCACGGGGGAACTCCTGGGTGTGTTTTTTTTTCATTGTCAAGTCATTTTCCTATCTTACTTTTGGGGTGTTGACTTAGGTTTGCTTTCAATAAAACTTAAGGAAAACAAACACAATCCTTTCCCAGAGTGTTGATAAATTCCTTGCCATGAGGCAGACATTAGATGCACAGTATCTGATATTCTAAGGGAGGGAGGAGCAGAGCTGATGAGGTAGTGAGCCAAAGGACACACATGTCCACGTGTCACCCACGTGCTCTGCAAAGTGCTATGAGGCTCTGGCCATGGGATAGAACTCAGAATGTAAAAAACACCGTTAGTCACAATATAAGATGCCTGGTCCAGAGTCTCCAGAACTGGCGGGTGCTGTGGATAAATTCTAGATAGGCAGAAAAATGGGTTCCTTCAGCTGGGCTTGCCCCAAAACTTTGTGTCCTTCCTCCTCCAGCAGCTGGCAACCTGGTCTCCCTTCTCTTCCCATGTCCCTCCTACCGCACCAGCTGTGCCTCTCGTGCACGCGTACAGACAGCCCAGCACAAAGAGTCAATCTCCATCCCTGCTGCTCCCTGCAAACAGCTGCCCCTGGGCAAGGGGAGTACAAACCTAGAGAATGAATTGGGTGAAAAGGCTCATGAGGACCCTGGAAGCAGGTTTGGTGTGATTTGCGCTGGTCATTTCAGGCTCCTGGCACCCACAGAAGAGTTTAAAACAGAACTTCTCATTGTGGTCCAGGGACCAAACTGTTGTCACTGGGCTGCTGTGGGATAAGTATAAAGACCGAACAAAAGCATTTAACAATTTCTACGGCAATCTGAGGTTGCTAGAATATCAAAGGGTGAACTTTTATTGAACTTGTCCAGTGTGATCAAGCTCAAGTGCTGTGAGCTGTGGATTAGCTATGCATATATTTGTCTGTGAGGGGCTGGGGGTAAAGGCGACTGGTCTTGAAGAAGGGCTGGGGTCTTTGGGAGGAGGGGTTGTCCTTTTGGCCCCGAGATAGCCTGCCCTGCAGGGAAGGGTGGAACCGTGGGGTGAGGCAGAAAAGGGGGGGCTCTAGTGCACAAGACCAAGGCAGAGACCTTGCTTACCTAGGTCTAGGGTAGAACTGCTTCTAGCCCTTGGGGCTGCTGAGCAGGACTCCAGGCTGGCCGGTACTGTTCATTACAGGGGGCCAGCGGGCATCAGCAGCTATTGAAGGGGGTGCCCTGTAGCAGCGTACTGAGGTCAGGTCTTCATTTTCCTAGTTTCCACTCAGCAAGGTTTTCATGGGTGCACCGTGTCCTCTGTACACTCCCCCACTGGAAAAGGGTGCAGAACCAAGAAAAGCCAGAGAGCTTGTGCAGTGGGGAGGCTCATGACTTCAAGGTGGAGCGGTGGGAAGACAGAACAGATGGGAAGTTGTTGTGTAGGGAGTTACAGATGCCATATCAGTCAGAGTTCGTAGCTGCAAGCAATGAAAATTGACGCCAGCGAATGAAGTAGAAAAGTGACTCATTTAAATGATCTGAGAAGCTCACAGGCTATCTGGGGAGGCTGGAAGCGGAGAAGGAGAGGCTATCAAACAAGAACAATGTCCCACATCCTTCTATGGAGCTTGTCTCACCAACCCCTGGACCCTGGAAACCTACCTTAGCTGCCACACTCACACTAAAAAATTGTTGTTTTTCTGAAATTCAAGTTTAACTGGATGTCCTGAACTCTATCTTGCAACCCTACTGGGTGCCGAGTGCCCGAGACTGGGAGGCGCTGCTGTGAAAACTGCATTGCATTTGACCCTGAGCTCCATCTGCATCTCTACTCCAGACCTGGCGCGTGGGGAGTGACCCTTATTTTAGAGAAGACAATGAAGTTTAACCCAGGTTCTGTATAAGTCTACGGTTCATCGTTTTCACAAGTATTCACATTTCCTTTGAGGAAAAACTCCCAAGCAGGCAGTTCTCAAATTGCAGTGTGCCTGAGATCCACTTGAAGTGTCTTAAAATACAGATCTTGACCTCTGGCCCCGAGAAATCCTGATTCAACAGGGGCCCAGGAATACACATTTTTTTTGGCCACTCCCGTTGCATGTGGAAGTTTCTGGGTCAGGGATCAAGCCTATCCCATAACACTGACCAGAGCTGCTGCAAAGACAATACCGGCTCCTTCACCTGCTGCACCACAAGGGAACTCCCCAGGAACATTTAACAAGTTCAACAATTTCTTTTTTGTTTTTTTTTGTTTGTTTGTTTTCGTTTTTTAGGGCTAGACCAGTGGCATGTGGAAGTTCCCAGGCTAGAGGTCGAATTGGAGCTACAGCTGCCGGCCTACGCCACAGCCGCAGTTATGTAGGATCTGAGCCTTGTCTGCGACCTACAGCACAGCTCATGGTAACACTGGATGCTTTAACCCACTGCGCTGGGCCAGGGATCAAACCTGCGTCCTCATGGATATTAGTTGGGTTTGTTACCACTGAGCCACAATGGGAACTTCCAGTTTAACAAGTTCTTTTCATCCTATGCCACCTCCAGTGATTCTGGGGCAGGGAATTCTAAAGACTACACTTTTAGGTCCCTGACATAGAGATGACAACTAGTTTTGAAGGTTGCCTGAAAAATGCCTATCTCTATTTCTTTCCACAGCGACTTCTGTAGTAATAAATTGAGGGGCATTTGTGTGCCCCTAGGGGATGGCTTTTTCGGACACCCTTCCCCAAATTTTCATCCCATCCAGAAAGTAAGCCAAAGCGCTGACTTTGCCAAAAGATGGGAAGGACACAGAAGGAGCTGGGAGAGGGACAGAGCAGAGAAGTTAAAATGAAAGCCTGAAGCCATGTAGAGAGCAGGACAAGGGGTAATTCCTCCTTCCCCCTGGGTGAAGGTGATCATGGATTTCAAAGTCACCGAATCCACCTGCAAGTCATTCCGTCAGTGATGGAAATCCAAAGTGTACGTCATTAGCAATCTGTCCGGGAAGAATCTCAAGTCACATCAGATAAAATTCTGGCTCATCAAACGCTGTCTGGGCTTAGGCTCTGAACACATGGTTGATGATAATTTTGTCTGAACTGCGTCATAAATTAAATAAACTGCAACTACCCAGCCACTTGCTGGGACTTTGTTTCCTCATTTTTCAAAATGAACTAGAATGGGAAGGTGTCTATCATTTCTTCAACCTGACGAGTAATTTTTGAACACACATGATGCATGAGAAGCTTCTGTGTGACTTTTTGTACGGTTAATATAAGAAAATCCTTTAAAACGGTGAGCAAGCCTTACATCTACTGCCGGTTGGTTCTGGGCAAGGGTGCCAAGACAATTCAATGAGGAAAGAACGGCTTTTTCAAGTGAGTAAGGTGACTGAATATCCACATGCAAAAGAATTAAAGTAGACCCCTTCTTTCACACTATATACAAAAGTTAACCCCAAGTGGATCAAAGATCTAAATGTAATTAATTGCTTAAACTACTAAACACTTTTCTTTATTGCTTAGTGAATTTTATTACAATTATAGGTGTAGAAAAATCGTCACAACTCAATTTGATAGCATTTCCATCCCAAACCCTCAGTGCATCCCCCCACCCCCCCAGCTTGTCTTATTTGGAAACCAAAGGTTTTCCAAAGTCTGTGAGTCATTGTCTGTTCTGCAAAGAAGTTCATTGTGTCTTTTTAGTTCTTAAACTACTAAACACTTGAAGGAAAACACAGGCATAAATTCTCATGACCTTCGATTAGGCAATGATTTCCTTTTTTGTTTTGTTTTTGGCTGCACCGTGGTATGTAGAAAATTCCTGGGATCGATACTGTACCATAGGGCAATGGTTTCTTAAAAAATGACCCCAAAAGCACAAGCAACAAGAACAAAAAAGGAGATAAATTACAGATCATCAACCTTTTAAACTTACGTGCTTCAAGGGACACCATGAATAACGTCAGAAGAAAATTCACAGGAGAACAATTTTTGAAATTACCTGTCTGGTAAGGGATTCTTATTCCCCAAAACTCATACAACTTAACAATATTAAGACAAACAACTCAAGAGTTCCCTCTGTGGCACGGCAGGATTGGCAGCGTTTCTACAGCCCAGGTCTCAGGTTTGATCCCTGGTCCTAACAAATTGAGTTCAAGGACCTGGTGTTGCCCCAGTGAAGGTCACAACTGCAACTTGGATCTGATCCCTGGCCTGAGATGTCTATGTGCCGTGCAGTGGCCAAAAAAAGACAAGCAACCCAGTTAAAACATGGGCAAAGAAAGTGCATATACATTTCTCAAAAAAAAAAAAAGACGAAAATGGCTAATAAACACATGAGAAGATGTTCAACAACACTAGCTATCAGAAAAACACAAATCAAGGAGTTCCCACTGTGGCTCAGTGGGTTAAGAACCCAACTACTATCTATGAGGGTTCAGGTTCAATCTCTGGCCTCACTCAGTGGATTAAGGATCCAGCATTGCCATGAGCTGCAGTGTAGGCTGGCAGCTGCAGCTTCCATTCGAACCCTAGCCTGGGAACTTTCATATGCCATGGGTGAGGACTGAAAAAAGAGAAAAGAAAAATACAAATCAAAACCACAATGAGATGTCACTTCACACCCACTGGAATGGCTACGAAAAAGACAAATAATAGGTACTGACAAAGATGTGGAAAATTTCCCACCTCATACATTGCTGGAGGGAATATAAAATGGTGCAGCCACTTTAGAAATCAGTCTGGCAGATTCTCCAAAGGTTAGACATCATTACCATAGGACACAGAAATCCCACTGCTAGGTATGTCCCCAAGAGAAACCAAAACGCCCGTCCACACAGAGACTTGTGCCTGAACGTTCACAGCAGCATTATTCATAATAGTCAAAAAGTGGAACTACTCTAAATATCCACCAACTGATAAATGGATAAATAAAATGTGATACAGTAGACAGCAAACACAATGAAATACTAACACATGTCACAACACTGGTAAACCTTGAAAACATTATGCCGGGTGACAAGAGCCAGTTATAGAAGGTCACTTATTGTATGATTCCATTTATATAAATGGATTGTTCAGAAAGAGGCAAATCTATAGAAAGGAAAGTAGATTTAGTGGCTGCCGAGCCAGGGTGGTTTGGCGGGGGCGGGTGGGGGTGGGGGGTGAGGAATGACTTAATAGATTTGGGATTTCCCTTTAAGGTGATGAACATTTTCTAAGATTGTGGGGATGGCGGCACAGCTCTGAGAATATACTAAGAACCATTTAATTGTACACTTTAAATAGGTCAATTATATGGTATGTGAATTATAGCGCGATGAAGCTGTAATTTAAAAAATGGTGAGCAGCACATTTTGGAATGTTATACTGTCTCGAGAAAAGGAAGCACATTTGGATTTGAACAGCGATAGTCAGGGAGAGAGACTGACTGATGGACTTCAAGTCCATAAGGACAACTGTAGTACTAGCCTCACAGTCCCCAAAGGCCATGGTCCTGACGAAGAGGGCACTGGAGATGAACCGCCAGCCTGTCACATCTGCCCTTGACCCTGGGGCGTGGTGGTGGATATGGTTTTCCCACGGTACCCAGCAGCGAGCCAGAAAGATGCCTGCTGAGAGCACACGCTGCAACGGAAGGGACCACAAAAAGAAGCAAGAAAGTCCCATCTGTCCTTGGTGGGATCAAGCTTGAACTCTCCTCTCCCCAAAGAGACACCCAGGAGACAATAAACAAGCTAAGGAACTAGGAGGCAGGCAAAAGGAAAACTCACAACCTCACTTTTCTTCTCCCTACTGATGCTCTCAGCATCTGTGAGCCTCGGCCTTGCCCTCTCGCTTTGATCCCCTCAGCGGCACCTCCCTTCCTTGAAGGCTCCACCTCTGCTCATCACAGAGCAGCTCCTCCAGGGTGGCTCGGGGCCGTGTCTCTCCGGTAATTACTGCAAGGCTGTCTCAGCTCTGTAGTGAAAACTCAGCTCTCCAGCAGGTTCCTGTTATCTGCTTTATAAACAGCGGCGTGCAGCCCAGGGAACTATACTCACTACCTTGTAATAACCTGTGATGGAAGAGAATGTGTAACTGAATCACTCTGCTGTACACCTCAAACTATCACAACATTGTAAATCAACTATACTTTTTTCCTTTTTTCTTTTTACAGCCGCACCTGCGGCATATGGAAGTTCCCAGGCTAGGGTCAAATCTGAGCTGGAGCTGCTGCCCTGCTGGAGCTGCTGCCCTACGCCACAGCCACAGCAATATGGGATCCGAGCCATGTCTGGGACCTACACCACAGCTTAGGACGATGCTGGATCCTTAACCCACTGATGCGAGGCCAGGGATCAAATCTGCATCCTCATGGATACTACTAAGGTTCTTAACCCGCTGAGCCACAGTGGGAACTCCTAAATCAACTATATTTCAATGGAAATTTTAGGACTCCCCGTTGTGGCTCAGTGGTAATATACTCCACTAGTATCCACGAGGATGCGGTTTGGTCCCTGGCCTGGCTCAGTGGGTTAATGATTCGGTGTTGCCATGAGCTGTGGTGTAGGTCGAAGACCCAGCTTGGGATCTGGAATTGCTGTGGCCGGCAGCTACAGCTCCAATTTGACCCCTGGCCTGGGAACTTCCATATGCTGCAGGTGCAGCCCAAAAAAGCAACAACAACAAAAAAAATGAAGTAGATGTTTTATGTATAAAGTTTGACTACCGGTAAGAAAGGAAGAAAATGAAAATTATTCATAATCCTACCAACCAAGGATAGCTGTTATTTACATTTTGTCCACCACGTCGCCAAACTTTTACCGATGCCTAGACATATGAGCATAGTTTTTAAGAAATGACATTATATCACAGTCCTCTTCCATTTTCCCCTTATCTACCAACATTTCTATTCAGCTTCATTCCTCCATCATCTGTTTCTTCCTCTTCACAGATCACTTTTTTGTTTTTGTATCATCTGTCTCTTGAAAAAATTTATTTAGTGTCTACTATGTGCCAGGAACTATGCTGGGTGCTGGGGTTACTCCTGAGGCTTACAGTCCAGTAGGGCTGCAGTCTCTCAGCTAAATCCTCCTTCTCCCCCCACTTCCCTTTTCCTCCTGCCTCTCCCAGTCTCCTCTAAGTCCCCAGCTCCACAAAATAAAGGATACTGGGGGAGTTCCCTTCGTGGCTCAGTGGTTAACGAATCCGACTAAGAACCATGAGGTTGCGGGTTCGATCCCTGGCCTTGCTCAGTGGGTTAAGGATCCGGCGTTGCCGTGAGCTGTGGTGTAGGTTGCAGACACGGCTCGGATCCCACATTGCTGTGGCTGTGGCGAAGGCCGGCGGCTACAGCTCCTGATAGACCCCTAGCCTGGGAGCCTCCATATGCCATGGGTGCGGATCTACATAAAGGCAAAAAGACAAAAAAAAAAAAAGTAGAAGTCTTGAGGGTTTGGGATGCAAATGCTATCAAACTGAGTTGTGATGATTTTTGTACACCTGTAATTGTAATAAAATTCATTAAGCAATGGGAAAAAATTAAAAAAATAAAATAAAAAAGAAGAAAGGATACTGGGGGCGGGGAGGCAAAGACTGAATTCTGGCAGGAGGAGAAGGAAGACAAGAATTTGAACTGGTGTTGACACAGTTCTCTGTGCGAGACGGAGGGCGAGGCAAGGCCAAGGACATTTAGGAGACATAAATCATATCCGCATGTATCTAACTCCCCCTTCCTCATCCACGTGGTCCAGCCCGGAGCCCACCTTCTTACTCCGGCTGAAACCGTCTCTCCAGGGAACTGCTTACCTGAGCAACCCCAGGCCCCCGACCAGCAGCGTCCTTACTGTGAAACACTCTCTTAGGATGACGCCCTGGTGCCTGGGGAGAAAGCCCCAGGAGCCGAGTGGGAGAAGGAGGCCCCTCCGGTGACCCGGGCATTCCCGGGCCCAGGTTCTGCCTACCGTGGCCCCGTGTCTTGGTAAGCAAGCGGCTTACTTTGATACTCCGAGCTTTTATTCTTCCTCGCTTCCTAATGTGTCCAGACAAGGTATCCTGCTTGTGGCCTGGCTTCTTTCCATAAAGTCTGCTGTTTGAGTCAGCCAGGGGCTTTTTTCTTTTTTTGGGGGGTCTTTTTTTTGTTTTTTAGGGCCACACCCGCGGCACTTGCAAGTTCCCATGCTAGGGGTCGAATCAGAACTGCAGCCGCCAGTTTACACCACAGCCACAGCCACAGCAATGTGGGATCCAAGCCATGTCTGCGACCTACACCACAGCTCACGGCAATGCCAAATCCTTAACCCACTGAGGGGCCAGGGATCAAACCTGCATCCTCATGGATACTAGTCAGGTTCGTTACCCCTGAGCCATGACGGGAACTCCCCAGGCAGGGATTTTTAAAACACACTGAGGGTTACACCTTACCCTGCTCCCAAGGGCCTGGCCTAGACTCTGGCTTAGTCAGCGAAACTTGTCCTCAGGGAGAAAATCTCCGAAGGCAGTTTTCTCTCTGCCTTGGTTCAATCACTGGGTAGTTAGTGATTTAAGGAAGTGACAGCTAGTTTCCTGTTGTTGTTGTTTTAACTCCTTGACATTTTCTGAGTTTTGAACAACCAGCTTCTTTGGCAGGCTTTTTCCAGGCCAGCTGTAGCTGCCACTACCTTGTTCTCTTAACTGCACATTAGAAATTAGGTGGTAAAGCCTTAAAAGATAGAAGAGGTATATTTGGGTCAATCGGAATGAGGAGATTTAGGTCAATTAAATTGTTTCAATTCTTGAACATTTAAAATCATTTGAAGCAACCGATAAATCCTTTAGCATCTGTGAGTTGCCTTCCCCGTGCCTACTAGCCCTGGGCTGTCACTGGGGGATATAAACCATTTGCCTGTCTGAATCCTTTCTGTGTCTGCAATTTAACTGGACAACCGCTTAGTAAAGAATTATTGGAAAATAGAGTGATGCAAAATTTAAGTAACAAGGTTTGGTTCCTTCCTTATTCCTTCCCCTCCCCCCCCCCTTCCTTCTGCCGTACCTGTGGCACATGGAGGTTCCCAGGCAGGGTTCAAATCAGAGCTGTAGCCGCTGGCCTACACTACAGCCACATCAACACCAGATCTGAGCCGCATCTGTAACCTATGCCACAGCTCACAGGAATGCTGGATCCTTAACCCACTGAGAGAGGCCAGGGATTGATCCTGCATCCTCACGGACACTAACTATGTCCGGTTCTTAACCCACTGAGCCCCAATGGGAACTCCAGAAGGTATCATTCCTTACCCATCAGAGTGGCAGAAGTCACTAAGTCTGACAATATCAAATGTTGGAGAGGAGTCGGGGCCCGGGTTCTCTCCTATATTGCTGGTGGGAGGGCAGACAGAATGATCTATTGTGGGAGACAATCAGCAGAATCTATGCAGGTGTAAAACATGCAACATTACGCATGACTCAGCAATTTCAGTCCCGGGTACCTGCAGCAGAAAACCACTCACCATCACGCCCGGGCGCGTGGAGGGCGTTCTTTACACCCCTGGACAGTGAGCAAGGAAGTCAACACAGCCATTCGTCAGCTAAATAATTACTACATTAACTATGTTTTACCTATACTATGAAATTTTATACAATAATTTAAAAATATAAAGATTTAGGTAGATAGAAGTTCAATATATAATAATGGGTGGAATAAAGCAAACAGAGGATAAATATGAAAGAATGATAGCTCTTCTGTAGGAAAGGAAAAAGTATATTATACACTATGTTATTGTGTTTTTTTATATAATGATACATACACATGTGTGTGTATGTATTTTCTATTTTTTTCTTGTCTTTTTGCCTTTTATCTAGAGCCGCACCTGCGGCATATGGAGGTTCCCAGGCTAGGGGTCTAACAGGAGCTGTAGCTGCCGGCCTTCGCCACAGCCACAGCAACGCGGGATCCGAGCCGCGTCTGCAACCTACACCACAGCTCACGGCAACGCCGGATCCTTAACCCACTGAGCAAGGCCAGGGATCGAACCCGCAACCTCATGGTTCTTAGTCAGATTCGTTAACCACTGAGCCACGAAGGGAACTCCCTATTTTCTATTTTTAAAATTTTTTTCAGAGTTCTAGTCATGGCTCAGTGGAAACAAATCTGATTGGCATCCAAGAGGAGGCAGGTTCAATTCCTTGCCTCGCTCAGTGGGTTAAGGATCCAGCGCTGCCGTGAGCTGTGGTGTAGGTCGCAGACGTGGCTCAGATCTGGCGTTACTGCGGCTGTGGAGTAGGATGGAGGCTGCAGCTCCGATTCGACCCCTGGTCTGGGAATCTCCATATGCTGCGGGTGCAGCCCTAAAAAGACCAAAAAAAAAAAAATTTGTTTTTCTTTTAATGGCCGCACCCTCGGCATATGGAAGTTCCTGGGCTAGGGGTCTAATCGGAGCTGCAGCTGCCAGCTTACACCACAGCCACAGCAACGCGGGATCCCAGTCGCAACCTCGACCTTTGTGGCAGCTTGTGGCAAAGCCAGATCCTTAACCCACTGAGCGAGGACAGGGATCAAACCCACATCCTCATGGATACTAGTTGGCTTTTCAACCCGCTGAACCACAACAGGAACCCCTATGTATGTATGTATGTGCCTGTGTGTGTGTGTGTGCCTGTGTGTGTGTGTGTACACCCAACAAACTGAAAACAATGTTTATCTTTAGGGAAAAGGCAGGGGACCAAGATCAGAGGGTTATTAATGAGGCCTTATCTAGAAGTACTACTTTTTAAATATATTACTTGTGAAATAAAAATGATTTTACAAAAATAGAGCTATGTCATGTTCTGCCTTGTCTCGTGAGTAATGGCTCTGGACACACCCAGAATATTTGATTATTTACCGGTTAGTTCTTAGACTATAGTTAATCAACACATACACGATCAAAAAGTCATCAAAAATAACAGCACCCAAGAGTAAGAATGACACACAACAATTCTTGCCTTGCTAGCCACCTGCTCTACCAAAGGCAGTTCAGCCGCTTTAGACTCACAGGATGAGCTGGTGGACCCTCTGCAGGCAGTCAGATGAGTCTCTGAGGAAGCCCAACAGTAAATGCGGATGGAACAAATTCCAGGCGTTAGGCAGAACCTGGGGATTACACACGTGACTGAGTTCAGACACGGTTAGTCCTCACAGCGGAGTGGCTTTCTGAGCAGCGTTTAAGGAAAGAGTGGGTGTTGCTGGTATGAGGGTTAATAGAAGAAATGAAAGGACCACATCTGTGGATGCCCACGGAGCACCAAACCTCGTGCTCAGATCGACAGACAGAAAGACAGAAAGGCTCCCGCGATGGCTGGCGGCTCAGAGCATGGGGCTGGAATTCGATTCCCAACTCTACTTCATTACCGCTCCCACCTTCTAAGTAGGGTTTATGACCTCCGCCTTCCTGCCACTGAAGAGGAAACTGAGGTTCAAGGAGGTTAAGTAACCTGCCAGAGGTCAGTATCCTGTGCCAGAGCCAGGCTTCCACTGACGTCAGCCAGACTCTAAACCTTTGTTTTCGCGTGCACTTGTGTCTACCCACCTTATTAACAAAAATCTATAATGAACCGTTTTCTTCCTTTTCAGGGCTAGGCAATAACAAGGAGAGATATGGTGCCATCAAAATAATTAAGGAGCTTTTGTTTGTTGTTGTTCAGATAATCCGCAGCTCAGAGGTCTCACCTCTCCAGGGTGGAGCTGGTCTTTTTTTTTTTTTTTGTCTTTTTGCCTTTTCTAGGACCACACTTGTGGTATATGGAGGTTCCCAGGCTAGGGGTCTAGTCGGAGCTGTAGCTGCCGGCCTACACCACAGCTGCATCTGTGACCTACACCACAGCTCACGGCAACACCGGATCCTTAACCCACGAGCGAGGCCAGGGATCGAACCTGCAACCTCATGATTCCTAGTCGGATTCGTTAACCACTGAGCCACCACAGGAACTCCCTGGAGCTGGTCTTTAGAATCCAAGTAACCTGCCAAAAGAATCAAGTAGGTCTCACTGAAGCACAGATGCTGAGTAGACTTGTAGATTCAGTTAAACAGTCTCGGTGCATTTGCTACCCGTCGGACCCCTGAAATTGTCCTCCTGCCAGGTGCTCAGGCCCCCAGGTTTCCCACTGAGGAGTCAGTGTCGACCCTCTATCACTTGGAAGCCACTGCCAGCCTCATTTTCAACACACAGCACCTCCCATGTCTGGGGTGCCGCCAGCTGGCCTCGGACAACCTCTCTTCCAGATGAGATCGCGACTACCTGCTTGGGGTGGAAATTACCCTGGGGAAGCTCACAAAGCCAGGGTGTTGCCGGCATCAAGGGACAGAGAGGCTGCCAACCCAGGGAAGGGGTGGTGGCCTGTGGGTTCAGTCTTCTAGAAATTACGAATCTGATCCCAGCCCAGCCCGTCACAGATGTCTCCACGCCTTCAGGATAAAGTCCTTGATCGCTTCTCATCCATAAGGCTCTTGATGAGTTTGCCTCCTTGGTGCAGGTCACGGGCTCGCCTTCTCCCCGCTGTTTCCTAAGCTCCCGCCTTGCTGGATGTCAGAGGCAGCTCCCTACCTGGACAGATGGTCCCTTCTACTCACAACGCTCTTTCCGCGGCCTGGCTGATTCTCGTGTCACCCTAACCTCACGCCCTCCCTCCGGGCTCCTTCCCAGACCCCTCCTCACGCTGGGTGGGGTTCCTGTTTCCCTCCCACGGCACCTTGAACTTCTCTGGAACACTCATCGCTGTTGGCAGCTCTGGTTCCAGGCCTGCCGGCCCCGTGAGTCTGGGTGCTCCACGGAGCCAAGGACCCAAGCCTGTCTCGTTCATTGCCGGGTCTAGCACGTATTAGGCATTCAGGAAATGTTGGCAGGAAGAGGGCGGAAGCACTGAGCAGGCTGCCAGAGCTGGTATCGTCACTCAGGAAGAAGCTGCCACACAGACCTCGGGGCCTTCAGTGTAGACTTGACAATCCACGCTGATGTAATTGACACTCCCTTGAGGTAACCGCTGAGGTTCTGAAAGAAGCAGGTGCAAATGTGCAATCTGCCAGCTGCTCCCATCACTGCGGAGGCAGCAGGAAGTGAAGGAAAGAGCTCAGGCGAACAGCACGATCAGCCTCCAGAAGAGACCTGTCAAATGCTGCTGGCCACTCACTGCCCACAGCGAGTTACTGTGACTCCCAGGGCCCCCGGCCACCCTAGTCAAGGCTGATGTCTTTCCAGGATTCGGGACCAAGTGCAAATGCAAAGGCAGTACTGTAGCCCCACCCCCCAATTCCATTTGCCCTTTGGGCTCGTGCTGCAGGAATGAGGGACGGCTTTCCCTCAGCAGGACGGCCACAGCCCTCCGGCAAAAGCAGTTGTCTAGCAACCTCTGCTCAATAAGGTCACCCTGTACCCAGTTACAGGAAGGGCTGGTGACAGGGCCAGGCAATGCTGCCTGGGGGCTGGCGACCGTACAGGCGAGAGGTGAGTCATAGTGGGCTTTCCTTTCCTCTCTCTACAGATGCTGCACTGCTGCTGGGGAGCAGAGCTCTGAGAGCGGGGCCTTGGGAAGCTGCCAAGGGCCAGACCCCTGGGCCTTTGGTTCCAGGCTAGAAGGTCTTCAGGGCCAACTTTGTGCAGAAGAAGAACTTCCAGCCTCCAAAGTGCTTCATCTTTTCCACTGATGCTTGACATTCCACATTCCTTAACCAGGGGACAGTATCTTTTACACTATGATTAGCACTGAGGTTTAATTGTTAGCTAGTTCCAGGAGAGAGAGCATGGCAACTTAAATTCACTTCTCTCCACATTGCCCAGTCTTTTAAAGGCAGAGAGGATTCTGGTACCTAGAGTGGCTTGCTTCTTCTTTTTTTTTTTTGTCTTTTTGCCTTTAAAGCCACACCTGCGGCATATGGAGGTTCCCAGGTTAGGGTTCTAACAGGAGCTGTAGCTGCCGGCCTTCGCCACAGCCACAGCAACGCGGGATCCGAGCTGCGTCTGCAACCTACACCACAGCTCACGGCAGCGCCGGATCCTTAACCCACTGAGCAAGGCCAGGGATCGAACCCGCAACCTCACAGTTCTTAGTCGGATTCGTTAACCACTGAGCCACGAAGGGAACTCCTAGAGTGGCTTGCTTCTGAGCTGAAGAATCCAGTTCACTAACTGATGGAAGAGAAAGCAAAGGACAGAGAGACATCAGGCTGACGTATTTATTAGGGTTTAGGTGGAGAAGGAGCAAGGAGCAGAAAAGTGACGTCAGGAACGGAAAGAGGAAGGAGAGAGATTTAGGGAGAGGGAAGCCACTGCCTGGTTTGTAAAAAAGGCTGAGTCAGAGAATTTCAAAGAGGTCTTGCTATGCATCCAAAGTAAACTCCTTTCCAAGTCCTGCCATCTGTGAAAACGTGGATGAACCTGGAGGGCGCTGTGCTAAGTGAAAGAGGCCAGAGACAAATACTGCGTGGTGTCACTTATATGTGGGATCTTAACAAGAAGTTACACTCACAGAAGGAGAGTAGAAAAGTGGTTGCCAGGGGCTGGGGGGCGGGGGGAGGGATAGGGAGAAGTTGGTAAAAGGGTGCAAACTTTCAGCTGTAAGATGAATAAGGTCTAAGGATCTAATGCATAACATGGTGACAACAGTTGATCATATTATTGTATAACTGAAAGTTGCTAAGCGCTTAGGTGACGCATACATGTTAATGAACTCAACAGGGGAAATTTTTTCACAGTGTATTTGTACATTGAGTCACGTTGTACACTTTAAATATCTTACAATTGTATTGGTCAATCGTACCTCGGTAAAGCTGAAAAAAAGCCCTCCTTCTTTTACGATACTTTTTTAATGAGACAGAGCAGGACTGAAATTTTTTTTTCTTTTTTCCATTTCTGTGAATCTGCCTCCATTTTGACACTGAACCTCTTAGGACCCTACGTGTCTGTGAGCTGAATGACTTAAATTCATGTTCATTCAGCAAGCACCACTGGTGGCCCGCGGGCTCTATGTCCAAGAGGAGTGGGCTACCATGGGGCAGCACTGCTTCGGGAGCCATGCAGGCCTGGGTTCAAATCCCAGTTCTGCCCCTTTCAAGCTGTAAGTGACTAAATAATAATGTTTACCTTTTTTTTTTTCTTTTTGGGCTTACCAAATACCAAACTCTCTGCTATGATCATTCCCATTTTACAGGAAAGGACACTGCCTCAGAGAGGCCAAGCAACTTAAAGAAAAATAACCAGCCAATGGTGGAACCAAGACTCAATGCTCAGATTTGCGTGATTCCAAAGATATCTTATTCCTATCTTCTGTCTCACTGCCCCACTACTTAGCATCACTAAGCCTCAATTTCCTTGGGTAAGGAAAGAGAATTATATTGGTACAACCACTATGGAGAATAGCATGGAGGTTCTTCATAAAACTGAATATAGAACTACCACATGATCCAGCAATTCCACTCTTGGTCATATATCTGGACAAAACTACAATCAAAAAGATACATGTACCCATATGTTCATAGCAGCACTAGTCACAACAGCCAAGACTAATTGTCCACTGACAGATGAATGGATTAAGAAGATGTGGTACATATATATACAATGGAATACTATTCAGCCACAAAAAACAATGAAATGATGTCATTTGCAGCAACGTGGATCCAACCAGAGATTCTTGTACTAAGTAATGTAAGTCAGAAAAAGACAAATGCCATATGATATCACTTATAAGTGGAATCTAAAATATGACACAAATGAATTTATCTACAAAACAGAAACAGGGTTACAGACATGGAAAATAGATTTGTGGTTGCCAAAGGGGAGAGGGGAGAAAGAGAGATGGACAGGGAGCTTGGGGTTGGCAGATGCAAACTATTACATTCAGAATGGATAAGCAATGAGGTCCTACTGTACAGCACAGGAAACTATATCCAGTCTCTTGGGACAAAACACGATGGAAGATAATGTAAGAAAGGGAATGTGTATATATGTATGACCGGGTCACTCTGCTGTACAGCAGAAACTGGCACAACATTGTAAACCAACTATACTTTAATTAAAAAAAAAAAAAGGAAAAATGAGATTTATGGCATCCGTAGCAAAAACTGGCGATCAAAGGGAAAAAGAGTAGGTGAGCCTGGCTCTGGGCCTGGCACACAGTTAGGATTGACTTTTCAACTTCCTACCTCCAGGCCTAACAAGATGCGGATTTCAGATCCTTTCTTAGAGAGAAGGGGTGTGGGGCGGCTAGGGAGGTGAAAGACGACCGAGAAAAGAGATGGGGACGAGAGAGCATCATCGAAGATCTACACTGCCAAGTCCATGACTTCGTCCCAGAGTTGGGAGGGGGTAAGACCCAGAGACCAAAGGGCCCGGGAGGCCCCTCCAGAGGTCAGAAGGTGGAGCTGACGCAGGAGCCCCAGATCACAGAGCAGACGGCTGTTCCAGGAGGGTCTCTTTACCGCATTTATCGAGGGCTGATGCGTGCCTCCCGGACAGGGACTAAAGAGAAAACACAAGCCCTCACTGCGTCTCACCTTCTTTAGAGGACAGGTCATTTGGAGCTGGGCCAGCTATGGGCCTCTGTGGTGGTGAAGACAGGGCCAGAGAAAGACAGAGCCTGGGCCAGCGGTTCATGAATATTTACTGCACTTTCCCGAGGTGCCAAGCTCCGCTCGAGGACTGGGATGCAGTGAAGGAGAGACGCAGGATGCAGAGAAGAAAGGTGTCCAAGAGGTAATACTGGCGGCAAAGAACAAAATGGGCCAAAGAGGGGCAGAGGCCAAATCGTGGGTGGCCCTAAGTACCTTGCTAAGGATTTTGGACAGTGTCCTGTGGGCAAGGCAGCCTTAGGAGAGTACAGAGATCCATTGGAAAGGCTTAAGTCCGGAGCCTGGGAGTCCAGCCGCTTGTCCCCGGGGCTCTGCCTCCTTCTGGAGTCTCCCGTAGCCCTCCGAGCGCATTTTGAGATGATTATCTTCCCAGCTGGACCCACCAAATTGGAAACCATCCTCAGAAGGCTGCAAGCGATCATTACGCCTCTTCAGAAAGATGGCTTTTGCCAAAATACACACCTGATAAGTGGAATTGAATATTTAGAGGGAAAGAGAGGAAAAGGAAAACAACAGTAAGTTAATTAGGATAATCATCTGAAACCAAGATCTAGATGAAAAGGTGCTCAGAAACAATTTCCAAAAGGACAGCTGTCAGAATGGACGGGATTAAGCTGCACAAGCCACTCACTACACAGCTCATGATGAGTGTTCAAGCACTTGGAAAGATCCCGCATCCTTTCTGCAGCAGCCACATGAAACAGAGACGCTGCGAGTTTTCTATCACAAGCAGAAATTCAAACTCTGCTTGGGCTGATTTGATTTTGTATTTCTGAAATGCAGAACCTAGCTCTCATAAACCCACTTCCTCTCTCTGAGCTTTCCCTGGACAGTTTTAAAAGCAGGGTTAAGCTCACTTCAGAGAAGTCGAGTTCAAGCTCTCTGCCTTCAACAAGTTTCTACAAGGTTCTGGGATTAGGTACAGTTGGCTTTGCTTTAAATCATAGTATCACTCTTAGCGTTTACAGAAGGAGGTGGCTTGGCTAATGGAAGGGTTCGGACAACATTATCTGTAAAGTCAATATCCTGCTTGTGCGACCTGATTCCATCCCAAATGCATAGATCCCAGTTTGAAACAGGTTCTGCTGAGTTCCGGCTAATAGAACCAGGGGGCGGGATGCCTGAGAAAAATCAAAATGCCTTCGTGGGATTGTGTTCCTTGTAAAGCAATAGCAAAACTGATTTGTCTTCAAGTTTCCGATTCAAAATATCGGGATCAGACCTCAGGGACGTACAAGACGGTGGGAAGCCCTATGGGAAACTTCATGACCCAAGGTCATGTGGAGACTGAGATGCAGTCCTGGGGGCTGGTTCACTCAGGCCCCACACCACTGAGCCTTGGCTTTTTGGTTTCTGTCCCCCCAAATCAGCGCACAGTAGGTAGCTCGTGCATCACCGAGAGGATGGCCACTCTCAAAATCTTGCTCCCCACTCTTCGTTCTAATGTATTCCTCTCTCAGAGACTCCATCCGTCTCCACTAATCTGACTCACGTCTAATACCCCTCTTTTCTCCTTCGAGTTCATCTCAACCCGTACTTGCTGAGCCCAGCGCACACCGGACATGGCGCCGCACTGCGCTGACTCGCGCAGTTCCAGTCTTCGCCCCACAGGCACTCACGTTTAGTGAGAGTCAGGAATAGAAATCATTGCCGTCCTTATAAATCATGTCCTCCTTGCGGCTCAGCGTCAGAATGACGCCAGACGGACGGAAACAACGTTCAACACTCATCAAGTACTGCAAAGTAATCTAAATCCTTTACCTGCTTTCCTTAGAGATCAGCAAAGGGAGTTCCGCGCCTGCTCCGCTGCAACAGATGATAGCGTGCCCAGACTCACAGTGAATTCATGATCTGGAAAACTAGGTTATGGGCACAACGGAAGTATGAGGCAAAGTTCAGAGACATGGGAGATGATGGATTAAAGAAGACGAGGCTGGAGGGATAAGGACCTCAACTCAAACAGGGGTGGTGGCAGGTGGAACAGGATGGATTCAAGCACGAGTTGGGGGAGAAGAGAGGGAGAGATTCAGGAAGAGATGCCCACAGTCCTGCTTTCCCACACAGAGCCAGCTTTCCCACAGAAAAGTCTAGAGGGTCAGCTTAGGTTCAATTTGTCCAAACTGAGCTTATCATATTGCCTTCAACCCGCTGCTCTTCCTGGCCCTCTTGTGGATGTTGGTCATGAATGCCAAGAACTTTCTAGCCTCTGGTCTTAAAAGAAGCTTGTAAATTATTTCCTTTCTCATTTCCTTCTTTCCCTATAATCAAGTCTGACACTAAGTGTTGTCATTTCTTCCTTTTCATTTTTTTTTTTTTTTGGCAGTGCCCGCGGCGTATGGAAATCCCCAGGCCAGGGACTGAACTCGCACTACAGCAGTGACCCAAGCAGGCTGCAGTGACATCGCTGGATCCCTAACCCACTGCACCACAAGGAAACTTCCATTCTTCCTTTTTTACATCTTCCCAAAGAGCTCTCTGTTGGAAAGAAAAAAAAGAAAAGAAAAGAAAAGAAAAAAGAAAAAAAATAGTTCTTTGCTCTCCTGTCCTGCTCCCATCAGGGGGGACCAGTTCACCTCTCCTCTAGATTACTGCAGTAGCTGACAGCTGGCCTCTTTGATTCCACTCTCTCTCCTCGCCTGGAACATCCACCTCACGACAAGGAGATGAATTGTCCCAAAGCCTGGCATTCTCCCCCACACCACACCGCCGCACTGCATCAGATCCCAACACCTCTGCCGGCTCTAAAGAGCGCCACCGTGCGGGCTCACTGTCATCATGCAGCTTGGTTCTAACCACATCCTACCGTCTGGCAGGGAGGCGTCCTATGTTCGCCTAAGTGCCTGGCTCGGGCCACCTTGGTGACCCTGCTCCAGGTGACGTCTTCTCTGCAGTGCTCTTCCTCCCTCCTTCCCCTTTCCAGTCTGGGGGGTGGGGGGGGACCCTGAGCAGTGCTTGCACAAATCCACGCCTGTCACCAGCACCACTCAGTTCAGTACCTACTGATTCCTTGCTTCTTTATCCCAAGTGCCATTCTCTCCCCAGCTACCCGGGGAACAAAGTCTGCCACTGCGCCCAGCTACCTCCGCTAACCTAAGGGGAAGAAAGATCTCCAGGGAGCTTTGGCATTTTCATTTGGCTCTCGTGTTTTTCTTAAATAAAGCATGGGAAATATAGCAGTGATTTTGGGACAAATCAGCCCACAATTTGTTCTCTGATCCATTTTTAACTGTGAAGTTATTTATTTTACTTAGGGTGAAACTGTAACTTTAAGTTCAAGTCTTATAGAGTTCCCGTCATAGCTCAGAGGAAATGTATCTGACTAGCATCCATGAGGACGCAGGTTCAGTCCCTGGCCTTGCCCTGTGGTGTAGGTCACAGACACGGCTTGGATCAGGCACTGCTGTGGCTGTGGCGTAGGCTGGCAGCTGTAACTCCGATTCGACCCCTAGCCTGGGAACCTCCATAGCCCTTTAAAAAAAATTAAAAAAAAAGGAAAGGCAAGTTCAAGTCTTATAACCTCTTGGAAAACAAGAACATCAGCATCGCTACAAAACCTAAGGGAGATATTTTATTTTATTTTTTTATTCATGGAAGTTTGTAAGGGTCCTAAAAAGAAGCAGAAGGGAGTTTCTATTTATAGAGCGTCCATTACCTGTCAGGCACTGACTAGTTGCTTTCTTTTAAGCTTTCCTATTATACTGAGATAGATACAGAGGCATATTTTTTTTCTTAAAAACAGACTTATTTAAAAGGTATGCTTAAAGATAGCACTTAGGAGTTCCCACCACGGCTCAGCGGTTAACAAACTCAACTAGCATGCATGAGGATGCGGGTTCAATCCCTGGCCTCACTCAGTGGACTAAGGATCTGGTGTTGCCATGAGCTGTGGTGTAGGCCAGCTCCCGATTTGCTGTGGCTGTGGTGTAGGCCAGTGGCTACAGCTCTGATTGACCCCTGGCTTGGGAACCTCCATATGCCTCAGGTGCGGCCCTAAAAGACAAGAAGACACACAAAAAATAACACTTAGATATGAAGCCGAAGAAATGCACTTTAAATTCTAATGGAAATTAACAGTACTTCAATTGCCACATTTTGACTTTTCAAAGAAAATAATGAAATGCTGTTGGAGAAAGTTGCCTATTAAAATAAAGACGTGAGATCTCACAAGCAATTTTAGGGAAAAAAATCTAAAACATGAATGAATTAAGACATATAAAAATATAAGGTTCATCGCAGTTGAATACATCTTGGCATATTACCAAGCAAATATCAAAGCATTTATAAATTTCATGTACTGAAAGGTTGAGGAGGGGGAGGGTGTGTCAAATGGGGGGGGGCGGCTATAAGAAGTCTGAGGAACGTGCGGGCAAGATTTGCTTTTACCAGAAGTTCCTTAAGAATTCCCTGCACCTTCGCAGACACTATGCTCCCCATGTCATGTAGTTCAATTTGCTTAAGCATAAAATTATCAGTCCTTTCTCATTTTATTTTATTTATTTATCTATTTATTTATTTATTTATTTTTTGCCGCTCCCAAAGCATGTGAAAGTTCACTGGCCAGGGACTGATCCAGGCGATCCAAGCCGCTGCAGTGACAGTGCTGGATCCTTAACCCTGCTGCACCACAGGGGAACTCCCTATCCTTCCTCATTTTAAAATGATATATTCAGGAGTTCCCACCACAGCTCCCGGAAACGAGTCTGACTAGCATCCACGAGGATGCGGGATCGATCCCTGGCCTCACTCAACAAAATGAAAAAGCAGCCTACGGAATGGGAGAAATTATTTGTAAATCTTGTATCTGATAAGAGACTAATATCTAAAACATATCAGGAACTTGCATAATTCAATAGTAAAAAAAAAACTCAATTAAAAGATGGGCAAAAGATCTAAACAGATGTTTTTCCAAAGAATATATACAAATGGGCAACGGGTCCATGAAAAGGGGTTCAACATCACTAATCATCAGGGAAATGCAAATCAAAACCATAACGAGCCATCATTCCACACCTGTTAGAATGGCGATTATTATTTTAAAAAGACAAGAGACAAAAAGTATTGGCGAGGATGTAGAAAAAGGGAACATGTGCACTGTTGGTGGGAATATAAATTTGTGTGTAGAAAACAGTATTGAGGTTCCTTAAAAAATTACAACTAGAACTACCATATGATCCAGCAACTCCACTTAGGGGTATGTATTTGAAATGAAATCACTTCCTTGAAGAGACATCTGCGCCCCTTGTTCACGGCAGCATTATTCACAATAGCCAAGACATTCAAACAACCTCAGTGTCTACTGGTGGATGAGTGGATAAAGAAAATACAATATGTATGTGTGTGTATATATATGTATATACACACAGACAATGGAATACTATTCACCCATAAAAAGAAAGGAATCCTACCATTTGTGACAACATGCATGAATCTGGAGGGTGTTAATGCTGAAGGAAATAAGTCAGACAAATACACTTCATTTACAATTGGAATCAAAAAAAAAAAACCTGGGAGTTCCCGTTGTGGCTCAGCAGAAATGAATCTGACTAACCATGAGGCCGCAGCTTCCACCTCTGGCTTCACTCAGTGGGTTAAGGATGTGGTGCTGCTGTGAGCTGTGGTGTAGGTCGCAGACTCAACTCGGATCTGGCGTTGCTGTGGCTGTGACGTAGGCTGGCAGCTACAGCTGTGATTCGACCCCTAGTCTGGGAACCTCCATATGCTGTGTGTGCGGCCCTAAAAAGCAAAAATAAAATAAATAAAAATTTTTTAAAAACCTGAACTCACAGAAACAAAGCAGATTGGTGGCTGTCATGGGTGGGGGTGGAAGTGAATGTGGTCAAACTTCTTAATAGAAGATGAAAAGTTCTGAAGCTTTAATTCACATCTTTATGACTATAGTTAACAATACCGTATTGTTTACTTGAAAGTTGCTAAGAGAGCAGATCATAAATATGCTCACCACAAGAAAGGTAACGGATGTATTAACTGATCTTACTGACCATATGGAAATAATCGTCTTGCAAAATATACATATATGTATCAAGTCATCATACTGTGCACATTAAACTTACACATTATAAGTTTATGTTATAGGTCAACTATATCTCAATAAAAGTTGAAAAAAGAATGTTTTATCAGTATCATTGAGGTTAAACCCTTATGTTCAAAAAAACCGTTCAGATAAACGGATTTTTTCCACAAATGCGATAGAAAGTTTTAGTATACTTATTATAATTATACCTAGTACACCTATTCATATATATAACATATTAGTACAATGAGTTGAATTGTGTCCCACCAAAATTCATATATTAAGTCCTAATCCACAGGACCTCAGAATGTGACCTAATTTGGAGGTTGTTGCAGATGTGAGGTCATTAAGATTAGGTCATTGTCCTAACCCATAACAACTGGTGTCCTTATGAAAAGGAGAAATCTGGACACAGACACACACACACATAGGGAGAAACCATATAAAGGCAGAAGTCAAGGTGATATTTCTACACACTAAGAAACCCTAAAGATTGCCAGCAAACTACCAGGAGCTAAAAGGGAACAGATTCTCCTTCATGACCCATGGAAGGAACCAAGCCTGCCAACACCACGATCTTGGACTTCTAGCCTCCAGAACTGGAAGAGAGTAACTTCTTATTGTCTATTTTATTTTCATTTTTATTTTTTTGCTTTTTAGGGCCACAGCCGCGGCATATGGAGGTTCCCAGGCTAGGTGTCGAAGCAGAGCTACAGCTGCCAGCCTACGCCACAGCCACAGAAACATGGGGTCCAAGTGGCATCTGAGACCTATCTATATCACAGCTCATGGCAACAGATCCTTAACCCACTGAGCAAGGCCAGGGATTGAACCCACGTCCTCATGGATACCAGTTGGGTCCTTAACCGGCTGAGTCACAATGGGAACTTGTTGTATTAAGCCATCCAGTTTGTGGCATTTTGTTGCAGCAGCCCCAGAATACTAACACACTTATCATCAAAGAGAAAGAACCAGCAGAAATCAAAGGGGATGACAGGTAACCAAATCCTTTCTCAAGAGGCCTTGCTTAGAGGAGCAAAGATGCATGATATCAACACACTCCAGTTTACAAATTCCCCAGATTATTCCTGGACGTGTATCTGGTCGCGGTTTCATCACTTGGCTTTGGGGCCAAGTGTTACCCTCAAGCACCAGTGTCTTTCTGAGAGGAAGGCGTTACGCTAACACGGGAACAAGGAAAGGTACTAACAAACTTCTGATTTTGATAAATTAAGTATGTATGTTACAATTTTAGGATAACCACTAGAATAGAAAGAGAAGGTGAAAATTCCAAAACTAGAATGGTTTTTCTCATTTCTGATGAGAAATGAGAAAAACAACAGTGACAAAAAACAATTCAGAAGCTGAAAACAGAAGGGGGAAAAAAATAGAAAAGTTGTGAGAAGAAAAGGTGGAGAATTTCCTTGGCCCGTTTCTCAGCAGCAGAAGTAGGAGGCGCAGCGCGGCAGGCTCGGCAGGCTTTGGAGCAGTTAAGGAAAGGAATGAGAGCCAAGGCCAGTCTAGATGGAGTCGAATGACCCACTTGCAGTCCTCAGAGCCTGGCCAAGGATTAAAATCACGGTTTTGCAGAAAAGGCAACCAAATCAGGCAGAAAGTCGCTTGGAGCATTCAGAACCGGAGCACAGAGAACAAGAGGGTTTTGAAGCTACCGCAGCCGGGCCGGGGAGTGGAAAAGCCTGGGACGGGAAGACTGCTCTCTCCTCTGCCCTGACCCTCGTTCCTCTCTTTACGGAGGCTGGATCAAAACCCAAGACGTCCCTCTGACTCAGAACCTGCTTTGATCAGACTCTAAAGGTAGCCCAACATCGGGCCAGCTATAAATCAACCGAGTAAATGACAGCTCTCTGCGCTTCAGTCCAAGTGGCCGCCTGAGGCTGCCCCCGACCGCCTTCTGCTGTCAGCAGCTGAACAGTCACCACTTCTCTTTGGATGAGTCACTGCTCATCTGTTTTAAGTGGATTCTCCTTGGCTTCAAGTTCAGAGGTGACTTCTTACTGTGTTTTGTCCTTGACCCCCACACACCCCTACCTGTGTGTAGATGCATTTTGAAGCCTCTGGGCCTGCCTGGGAAGAGCAAAGAGTGACAGAAGGCAGCTTGGACTGGAGGACACGCGGGCAGAATTCCACAGTCACCAGCTGAGTGGCTAAACCTCTGGGAGCCAGCATTTTCTCGGGAGGACTTTCAATGTTGGGAGATTAAATGAGAGAATGTATAAAGCACTCACTTTACTGTCTAACGTCGGGTAGGCACTCAACAAATGGCACATCTCTTCCTCTGCAGCTCTCTAGGTTTTGACCACCACTCTGACTGGGGACATGGTGTGGCAGGCAGAATGCCACCCCTCCCCCAACTCTTAATCCCCAGAACCCGTGAAGGTATTGGGTTACATGGTAAAGGTGAATTAAGGTTGCAGATGGAATTAAGTTGCTAATTCCAATTCCGCTTGCTATTTTAAACTGACTTTAAAATAGATTATCCTGGATTATTGATTGTAATCTTGTAATCACAAGAGACCAGTGTAATTATAAGAGCCCTTAAAAGCAGAAGAGGGGGGCGGAAGAATAAGAATCACAGGGAGATGCGGCACCCGTAGGAAGGTGCAGTTTTGCTCACTGGCTCTAGAAGCTGGCCAGGGCAAAGAAACAGATTCTCCGCTGGAGCATGCAGAAAGGAACCCAGCCCTGCTGACACCTTAGCCCAGTGAGATGGCTCAGGCTTCTAGCCTACAGCCTGGAATATTAAAAATTGTGTTGTTTAAGCCACTACATTTGAGATAATTTGTTCCAACAATAACAGGAAACTAACATCCTGGGCCTTGTCCCTATCCTGCTTTCAGGGACCAGGAACAGGAATTTAGTTAGTACCTAACAGTGTTCTGCAAACTTAGGCATCCCAACACAACACAACTTCTACGCCTGGGACCCACTTGAGCGATTATCTGCCTGGGCGAATGGGGGGCAGTACGCAGGCGTGATGGGGCTGGGTTGTCACCCCGAGCTCTGTGTTAGGAAAGAACTGACCACGGCTAGCAATTCTGCTTCTCTGACAGCGGTAGTGAAGCCAAAATGGTCCACCTGCTGCAGGGACCTCCTGCCACCCAGGCCAGGGAGGCTCTCCCATGGGTCCCTGTTTCCCACTGGAAATAGTTTGCTTCTCCCTGGACCCTGCAGTGAATCATGAGGAAGGAGGGGAGAGCCTGAAGGATGCTGAGCTTGGAAGCCTCCTTGCTTTGAACTGCTACCGTGGGTGAAGCTGACGCTCTGCATCTAAAATACGTTGGAAGCAGCTCCTCTGCCGGCCAGGCCTGGACTCTGCCAGGTTTTGCTGGAGGTTAGCATCCAAACCCCAGTTCCAGAGGCCGTTTCCTCCCCAGGGCCAAGCACATGCGCGCTGGTGCAGCCAGCCTAGAAGACCCAGATTCTGCTGCCCGAGGACACAGGATGACTAAGTAGTAACAACGAGCCGCTGGCACTGCCGGGCTCTGCGTGCTGGGTGACCCGACGCTGTTGCTTCCTCTTCCTTGGGCTCCAGCGGTCTTCCGTTCTCCACCTCGGGCTGCCCTCTCCTGCTAGCCCACCTGGACCTACGCTTTGCTGTCAATCTGCTCCTTCCTCCCCCTCCTCTTCACGGCTCCCCACTTCTATACCCCCCTCAATTATCATTCTCTCCTGGTCTGCCAGGAACCCGGAACCTGGCCCGGGCCTGCCCCGAGCACAGTCACCGCTGAGCCTCACACAGTCTCCTGCTGTGACCAGGAGCAGCAACTTAGGGCTCCTGCAGTGGGTACAACCACCCCTCCCTGATTAGGAACTGAGAGTTCTAGTCCTCGTTAGATGTCCCTGGGCCCTGAGACCCTCAGGCCACCGTGCCCCACCCCCACCGCCACCCACCTCAGTGCTGTTTCCAACTCTCACTCCTGACAGCTCATCTCACAGCGTTTACTTGCCCAGAGCCTCATCCGCCCAGTACAACCATCAGCACCTTGAGGACAGGAACTCAGTGCTAGTCATCATCCAAACCCAGAGCCTAGAAGAGCACCCGGCCCATAACTGATGCACACAAGGCTGTAATGACGCCATAATAACTGCCTGAAATCCATCCTGGAACAAGAGCGAACTTCACTGGACCCACTCTGCTGGAAGCTAGCTGTCTGCCTGGAGCGAAGCCATGTCCACTCGCATTCCCCAGGAGGCTGGGCCAAGCCTAGGGAAGGTCTGAGGCTTCTGTTCTCCAAGTCTGGGACCCTGGGAGAGCTCGCTGTGCTTCTGTCCAGGACAGGAACCCTATACTTGCAGTTTTATTTGTGAAGGACAGTAGTTATCCAGAAGTGGGGAAGAGATGATACATGTCACGCTGGGAGCACTTCCTGACAAGTTCACCCAAAGGTCTCAGGCTCCCCGGGCCCCGAGAGTCTAGCACAGCGGTTCTGATCCAGAACAACGTCCCCCCCCCAGACACCTGGAGAGGTTCTGGTTGTCAAGTGGGGGCAGCTCCTGGCATTTAGAGGCCAGAAGGCAGGGATGCTGCTGACATTCTCATGTGCATGGGACCGACCTCGCGACAAAGAATTCCCAAAACGTTAATAGTGCTCTTCGAGAGTAAGCGACTCTATTCACATTTGCTTATGGCCCAAATATTCCACGGCTCTGACAACTAATAATAATGATGAGTTTCCTTCCCGTTTGCTAGAAAACGTAAGCCCAAAACCATATCCTATGGGTTTTTTTTCTTTTTTGTCCCATAAGATATAAAAAGTTTTGTGTTTAATTTAGTAACCTTACATCAGTGTTCCCTCTTTCCACTGCCTATCCTTAAAATACAACTTGTTTCTCAAAATTTTTTTTCTTTTTCATTTCTTGCTTTATTTATTTATTTTATTTTAGGGCCGCACCAGCAGCATACGGAGGTTCCCAGGCTAGGGGTCCAATCGGAGCTACAGCTGCTGGCCTACGCCACAGCCACAGCAACGCAGGATCTGAGCTGAGTCTGCGACCTACACCACAGCTCACGGTAACGTCAGATCCTCAACCCACTGAGTGAGGCCAGGGATCAAACCCGCGTCCTCATGGATACTAGTCAGATTCGCTTCTGGTGAGCCATGATGGGAACTCCCCCTTTTTAAAATTTTTTTTTCTAATGATTTTTATTTTTTCCATTATAGCTTGTTTACAGTGTTCTGTCAATTTTCCACAGTCATATTCCTTTTTTTCTTAGCCATTTTTTAGTTGTTTAAAGTTTTAAATAAATCTTTTTTTGTGTAGTAGATCCACATACAGTTCTAAGAAATAATACGGAGAACGCTGGGTGCCCTTTAGCAGTTTCATCCAGGACTATATACAAGATCGCATCAGGCTGCTTGACATGGGAACAACCTGTTCATCATATTCAGATTTCCCCAGTGTTTTTTTTTTTTTTTTTGTCCTTTTAGGGCCACACCCACGGCATATGGAGATTCCCAGACTAGGGGTCTAATCAGAGCTACAGCCGCCAGCCTACACCACAGCCACAGCAACACCAGATCTAAGCCGTGTCTGCAACCTACACCACAGCTCATGGCAACGCTGGATCCTCAACCCACTGAGCAAGGCCAGGGATCGAACCCGCATCCTCACGGATCCTAGTTGGGTTCGTTAACCGCTGAGCCACAAAGGGAACTCCTCAGAGGAGTCTTAACTGACCCTTAGATGAGGTTCTATTCCCAGTTTCATTTTCTCACAGTACCTGGCTTCTCTTACAGCACTTACAACAACTGTAACTCATTATTTGGGTGAATCACTTTATCTGTCTCTTCTTTGACCTGTGTTTCCCGATATACTAGTCAATAGCTACACTGAGCTATGTAAATTTATTTCATGTATTTATTTATTGGGGGGAATAAAGGAGAAAAGATAGTTTTATTGCCCTGCCAGGCAAAGGGGGACCCAAGGGGTTAATGCCTTCAAAAACTAGGTGTCCCCCAGTTATGTAAATTTAAATTAACGTTAAAGAATAGGAAACATTCAGCTGCACAAGCCTCACTTCTAGGGATCCACAGCTGTCACTACTGCACTGAGCACTGCAGACAAAGAACCTTCCATCCTCACAGGCAGTGAGTTCCGCGGGACAGCCTGCTCTAGACTGTAAGCTCCACAAGGGCCCTTCACAGAGGTAACCCCAGCGCTTCAGGCTGTCTTGCACTTTGTCAGGGCTCCCTAAACAACCTGTATAAACTCATTCACTCTTTAGGGTAAAACGTAAGGACACGTTGCTGCCTGGGAGGATGTCAATACCTGGTTTGCCGTAGTCTCGAGCCCTTCCACCACGTCCAGTTCTGTGTCATCCCCACAGTAAAATCTGCCCCAAAGAAAATTAAAACTTAGGGAACAAAATAAATACTTATGGCATATTCTGAGGCATCATCGTGGAGTTAAGTGACTCATAAAGGCAAAAGGATTACATTTCAGCCAGAATTAAATTCTCCATCTGTCTTATGAACCAATCATTAGAATTAACCTGTAGGACAGGTATTTTCAGAGCCCATTTGGATTTAAAGCTTCCTATTGTGTCCCGTGACTGTGGCAAGCGAAGTCACTCTGGGCACTGTGGAGTATAAATCCAGTTTAGGTGCTGTGTTCAGCATTACACACAAAGAAGGAGATTAAATAGATATGCTTTTCTTTTAAGAGGATTATGACCAGGCTTTCAAAGAGGCACAAGCACCTCATGAATGGTTAATGTGTTCATTGGGTCTGAACAAATTCAACAACCCAGGGACGCATTCAAACGTATTTATTGAACCACGCTGGAGATTTTAAAAGTAAAATTGGGTCTTTCTGGATAACAGTCAATCACCATCTCCCTCTTCCCAACAGGTTGGCTGTGGGAGGGCGCCCTTCCAGTGTGTCCGTCCACTCCAAGACACCGGGTCTGCCTTCGGGGCCCTCCTCCCACCCACACAGCTTCTCTATTTCAAGCCCTGATTCAAGGAGGTCCCTGGCAACAAAGAAGGTATTCCTGAGGCCAGAGAAAAGCAGTCTGGGAAAGCAGGGCTCTCTCTTCAATGATGAATATCTGGTTTTCCGCCTCCTTTTCTATCTCCCTTCTCCCCCGCTTGTTCTCCCCACTCTCTGGAACAAAAGCAACCACAGGGCAGCCCGACCATGATTCGGGAGCGGAGACAGGCAGAAGCGAGTGCTTCTGTGGTGGTTAAAGAAGCACGTGGACTCCAAGAATCAAGCATAAGCCGGGCGGCAGAGGTTTAAATTCGGGGTCCCTAAAGGAACCTGTGCAAAGACGACCCCCTCTCCCCAGACAGATGGGCAGCCTGTACCCACAAGGTGTGTCGTTTCAGGAAAAAGCCAACCACGGAGGCCCCACTCAGAGGACAGTGAGACCCAGGGCCTCTCAAAGGTTTTGAACTTGAACCTAGAAGAGGGAACGATACTGTGAGGAGCACGGGGGGCGTCGTCACGGTCACAATGAACGATGGCTGGTGCGTCCTAAGTGCTACTGAGAGCTGAGTCCTAGACATATTAGACCACTCAGCCTGCCCCACAAAACTGCGGGGGGGGGGTATCCTTTAAAAAAAGGTGGTGTCAAAAAAGTGCTGTGAGGCCTCAACTGCGAAGTGGGTGTAATCTGACCTCACAGGGTTAATACCAATATTCAGTCAGTTTTGCTAAGTGGATATGAGATAGGTTGGGACACGGGACCCTTTGGTAAAGTGCTTGCACTCGGATAAACACCTCTTCAAGCAACAGAATATAAAGAAACTATAAGGGACTAAAAATAACTGCTGTTGGGGAAAATTAGAAACAAGATAAAAAAAGACCAAAAATCCATTTGCCTCTTCCTCCTCCTCCTCCCCCTCCCCCACATGGTCAATCTCAAAAAATATTAATGGAGCTCCTATTCCCGCGAGGCTCCATAGGAGACAATGAGCAGGACACAGTTTCTACCCTCAGGAAACCCTCATTCCTGCAAAGGGGCAGACCTATGCACGCGTCCCCAGAGGCGACCAGACGGCAGTGGAAATAATGATTAGAAGGGAAAAAAAGGTAGAAGAGGGAAATGGAGAAACAGACCCTGGTTCCACCAGGGGAGAGCCTAGGGAGGTCTGACAGAGGGCGCGGCTTCGGGGCTGGATCAGATCTGTGCGGCTAAGAAATGCACCAGTAAAATGTTCCGTCTGAGCAAGTAAGACTAAAGGTCACAGAGAAGAAAGGAGGCGGGGAGTAGGTAACGGTGAGGGCTCAAGAGCGTGCAGTCGGCAGGGACAGAAGGCTCAAGGCAGAGCGCCAAGCGCCTGGAAGGCCAGGCTGACATTTCCATCACTGGTCCAGCAGAAACAGGGATCAAGAAACATTTCAGGGCCCAAGTGACAGGATCACATCCACGCTCCACAAAGACTGCCAGGAGCGAGGAATGACTGAAGAGAGGAAAGGTCAGAGGTAAACGAGAGCCGTGGAGCACCCAGGGGGTCACTCCAGCCCTGCTTCCTCCACCACCGGAACGGAGCCCCAGCTCTTGCCCGTCACACTCCACGCCCTGCTCTCTCCTACCACGCGCCCTCTCTCGGTTCCCTCCAAACACTCTGGCCCGCTCCGAGCCTCCACACAGCAAGCTCGTTCCAGCCCCAGGGCCTTTGCACTCGCTGGCGGCTGTCCAGGAGCACTCCGGCCCCTGCTGTTCACAGGGCAGCCCTGCTGCTCACTCACGTTTACCTCCTACACCACGTGCTCAGAGAGGCTTCCCTGACCCCCGGCCTGTCACCCTCACCGCAGCCCCATCTCCATCTATTTCATCACCTCGGGTTTTTCCGTGGTGCTTACAAACACCTGAAATTACCTTGGTTATTTACTTCTCTGCGCATCCTCACTACCCCGAACCTGAATGTAAGCTCCAAGAGCAGAGCCCTGTCCGTCACTCACTGCCGCAATATCTCGGACAGCGCCCCCTAGCGCCCACGGCGGGCGCTGAAGAATATTTGTGGAAAGGAAGGGAGGGAGGGAGAGAAGGTTGTTTCCCAGAAGACAAATCAAAAAAATTCAACTGAGCTTGTGATGCAGGGAGGGACAGCCCTGGGCAATGAGAGAGGGAAGCATGCCTGCCTCGCCCAGAGGATGCCCCACAGGCAGGAAGGTCAGATGGGAGGCTGTTCAGAGGTCAGCATTAACGGCGGCTGGGCTAGGGCACTAGACTTGGGACCCAAAAAAACTATTCATCCCAAGAGATGTTTCAGAAACAGCCTGTGGGATCTGTTCCACGTTAGATGTGCACAGAGAGAGAGAGAGAGAGATGGGAGCAAAACAAAAGTAACTTGGGAGGCCTGCACCCAGACAACCGGAGGATGGCCGTAGTAAACCGAGAAGGAGCGCACAGTAGGGCTGGCAGGTGTTTGGAGGAAGAGGTTGATCCGGTGTGGGTGTCTTGAGAGCAGTTGGAAACGTGAATGATTCTCCCAGGGGCGAGCATGCTGGATGATGAAAGGGAGCTGGGGAAGGCACAACAGCCCCACACCTGCGGGTGGGGGTGAGGGGACAGGGGGAAAGAGGGGCCGAAAAAGGAGAATGAGGCAGAGAAGACGTGGGTGAGGGCGGTGAAACCGAGGGAGAAGGTTGATTTCAATGTGGGGAGGAGGCTGTGGGCAGAGGTTAACCAGATCAACGTGGTGCTGAGAGCCGCAGAGAGGTCAAGGGCAATGAGCGCTGAGTCTGCATTTATAATATCATGCTTTGTGAGAAGAGCTTCAGTAGATCTGTAGGCACGGAAATCTCCCATAACTCACTCTGGTGTGCAGGAATCCATCTGAAACCATCTGAGTCATCCCTGAGAGACTTGGGGAAAAGGAGAACCGAGGCGAATGCTAATTCTCAAGAGGCTTGCTGCACCACGGGGATACAGTCCTTTGCTTCTGACCCAGGCGTCTTGTGTCTTACCAGCTCCCAAGACACTGTTACAGGCTAACTTGGCAGGTAAAACCTCAGATCCTTGGCAGTTCTTAAAACTGCCGTGCTCTTCTAGAACCCTGCCACTCCTTCATCAAGGGGTGATGTCTGTCCCCGCCTCCGCCTTTGAGTCTGGGTGGGCTTACAACTTACCTGTAAGCAACAGAATGCAAAAGAAGAGCCACCACGTGACTTCCAAGGCTGGGTCATGAGAGGCAATACAGTCTCTGCCTTTTTAGCTGGGACCCGTGCTGGAGTTTGAAGTAGTCAGATAAACAGTCTGGCTACCCCAAGGCCACCGCTCTGTGAGGAAGCCCAAGCGCGCCCATGCAGAGAGACTGTAAGCCCTGAGCCTGTGCTCTGGGAAAGACGCCCAGGCAGCCCCAGCTGTTGCACGTGAAGCAAAAACCCAACGATTTCATTCACCAAATAACTTTTAGTGACTTTCTGCTCTTCAAAATATCTCCGTCATCCTCGTAGATGAAGATCTGCAACTACTGGATACGGTCAAAAGAATATGCCCAGAGGTGTACACAGATTGTATGCATCTGGGAAAAAGGCAATGTGCCCAGCACCATATGAAAAGACAGCAACCTCACTCACAGAGATGCCTATTAAAACTAGGTGACAATTCCTTACCCATTAAAGTGACAAAACCCCCTAAGTTGGACAATATACTCTCTTGGCAAGGCTATGGGACAAAAGCACTCTCAAACACTGCTGGCAGAAATGCAAATGGGCACATCCCCTATGGAGGGGAATCTGAAAATACCTGCTTGCATTCAGCCTTCAGCCTTGTCGTCCCGCTTTAAAGAATATCTTCCCCCACCCCCACCTCAAAAAAGAATCTAAAGAGACACTGGCAAAAATGACAACACACATGGACAAGACTATTTGTACAGCAAAAGTCTAGAAACAACCCAAATGGACACGAATAGGAAACTGGTTCAATAAACTGTGACATGCCCACACAACTGAGCACATGTAGCTATAAAAAAGAATGAGGGGGAGTTCCCGATGAGGTGCAGTGGAAATGAATCTGACCAGGAACCATGAAGTTGCGGTTCCATCCCTTACCTCTCGCTCAGTGGGTTAAGGATCTGGCGTTGCTGTGGCTGTGGTGTAGGTCGGCAGCTGTAGTTCTGATTAGATCCCTAGCCTGGGAACTTCCATATGTTGTGGGTGCGGCCTAAGAAGCAAAAAAAAAAAAAAAAAAAAAAGAAAGGAAAGAATGAGAAATTTAGCTATATAGTGCTTGAAGTGCTCTCTGGAGTATTCTGTTAAATGAAAAGGCCAAGGTACTGAATAAAGGATAGAGTGTGCTACCTTTTATCTTAAAAGAGAGAGCATGTGAATGTATGTATATATATATATTGTGTATTTGTGTGTATGTATATATTACATAATTTTTTTAATAAAAAGATAACCAAAACTACAGGAGGACAAAAGGGAACAGAATACAGGGAGCAGAGACAAAAGTTAGACTTCTGAAAAGTAGCCTGTTTCACAGATTTGTCATTAGAGTCATGTAACTTTTTTACCTAAATACAAAACAAAATTAAACTGAAATTTCTTTTTTTTGGTCTTTTGTCATTTTAGGGCCACACCCGCGGCATGTGGAGGTTCCCAGGCTAGGGGTCTACTTGGAGCTACAGCTGCTGGCCTACACCACAGCCACAGCAACGTGGGATCTGAGCCACATCTGCAACCTACACCACAGCTCACGGCAGCACCGGATCCTTAACCCACTGAGCGAGGCCAGGGATCGAACCTGCAACCTCATGGTTCCTAGTCGGATTCGTGTCTGCTGCGCCATGACAGGAACTCCCAAAATTAAACTGAAATTTTAAAAAACAACAATTTTGGAAGTTCCCTCTGTGGGTCAGCAGTAACGAGCCCAACTAGTATCCATGAGGAGGCAGGTTCGATCCCTGGCTTTGCTGAGCTGTGGTTTAGATCACAGACTTGGCTCGGATCCTGTGTTGCTGTGGCTGTGGTGTAGGCCGGCAGCTGTAGCTTGGATTCGACCCCTAGCCTGGAAACTTTCATATGCTGCAGGTGCAGCCCTAAAAAGTGAAAAAAAAAAAAAATCCCACAAATGAACCTGTCTAGACAGCAAGTTCACAACTTAATCATACAGTAAGAAATTAGTTCAAGTAACTTTAAAACATAGCAATCTAACTGTACATTTCTATTGTGATATACCCTAATAATAAAAAACCCACAAAAATCTGAAAATATTTTCAATAACATATTGTTAGATACATAAAAAGCAAGTAAGTAATTATAATATTGTTAGGAACCAAGATTTTCAGCATCAAAAAAAGAACAAATATAAAATAAAACAATGAAGAAAAGCACTACAATAGAAAATTTGAATGGATAATATCAATACAAATATATTGTTTCTTTAAAAAAGAAAATAAAAAACTGCTAGCTCTGTCCATGAAAAGGTCTACAAACAACAACCAACCCAACAGCCCTGAGCACTCCAGGTACCCAGGCTATGGTCTCTAAATATCATATTTCAATTAGAGGAACCAGAACTCCTTAGAGAACTGGCTAATTCCAAGTCTAGCACAGGGAAAAATACAACATAAGCCTAGGGAAAAAATATCATACCAGAAAACAAGGTCTATCACAGACTGCTGGAGTTGTATAAAAAGGAATCAAACTGAGGTGTTCTCACCAGGCAAAGATGGGACATTTTAAGAACACACACAAAAAGAATAGTGCAATGAATTAAAATTCATCAAACGTGCTAAAAGTCCTAATGAAAAAACTCTTGCAGGCAATGATTATCAATGACTCTAAGCTGATGAGGCACTTTATAATGGATGGTTGGATTGTCTTGGCCAATCTTAACATCACAAAATTGAGAGAGAACCATATAAATATCAACTAAATACAGTGTGTGGACATTGTATCCCAACTTAAACCAACTGTAGAAAAAACATGAGGCCACTGGTGAAATCTGGACAGTACTGAATTTTCGCTATATTCAAGGGGATTTCATTAATTTTTTGGTGTGCTAACGGTCTTGGGGTTAGGTTAAAACCTGCAGAACTGCTGGTATTACCTCATTTCAACCTACAAAAATGACAGTTGCATATGGTTCAATCTTATATCTTTTCAAACAGAATCCTTATCTTTCAGAGAGCCATACGAAAAGTCTTTACGGATGAAAGTGTATGACTTCTGGAACTTGCTTCAAAATAATCCAGTGGGTGACAGGGGATAACAGGAGAGATGAGATACAATTTCCTGTGTGTCGATAACCATTGAAGCCGGGTGACAGGTAGGTGTTCATTACATCAATTACCCAGTTTATTTATATGTTTGAAATACGTGTGTTCATTTGTTAAAGTTTTAAAGTCTTAAACTTTTATATAAGTTCAAATGTTATGTTAAAAATGCCTGAGGCTATGATGATGGGGTTCCAGCATTGTTTTGAGCAAGTGCAACTAGGCTGTATGTGCTGGGGCGGGGGGGTTAGACACGTGTTTAAATCACCTTTTCATGTAAGATTTTATTACATTTCCCATTAATATGTTGCTCATGGCTATGGGATTTGGGGATTCCAAGAATAGTCACTGCTTGAATTTTGAATTCATATGCAACAGAAAAAAAGAAAAGGGCATGGGCACACTCTCCCTGGGCCCCTTTGTTGACATTTTTGGCAGTTTCTGTCTAAATGATGCCTTGTCTCTGAGTTCACTGGATGTTTTCTGAAGCCTTGCATAACAGCTAGAAGCCCCCTGTCTCTACAAAGGAACACCTAATTCAGAAAAGTAAACATCCTAACAGCAACCCATTCAGCAGCTGTCTAGACCCACCGACATGCTTCGACTTTGTAAACACTCCAACTCCAGCCTTAGAGCCCATGGTAGGAACTGGGCGTTAAGGAAAGGTGGGCGGAGCTGAGGGAGCCACAGAGATGACTGATGACTCCTCTCACCTCCCAGCAGTGGCGCTGCACCCGTCGGAGAAGCATGGGGCACCAGCCGGGCAAAGCACCTCGGGACACAGGAGCCGCCTCACGGCTCTGAATCAGCAGTGAGCTGTGATGAAGGGACAGAAGGATCCCAGCATCCCTGGGGACCCAAGGCAGGAAGAGCTCCCGAAAGATGAACCCCAGCCTTACTCTGGGCGGTGCCAGGACATGGTTTTCTTCCCAAGTCCCACCTAACAGTATGGTCTGAATAACAAGATATCTAATCCCTTAACAACCTAATGTTATCAGAGGCACCTTAATAACTTTTAAAAACTGCCTTCAAGGTGAGAAATACACTTGATCCCACTAACTCATTACACAAACATTTTTTGAGGTCTTTGTATGCTCTGAGCTAAGTAGAGGAATGCTGGCGGGCTAGCACTAGTAATTGCAAACTTTGAACTTTTCTCATCCTTTCTCGCTTCCACCCTGCCTTCGGATGAAAGACAATGGCTCGCAAACTTGGCTGAGCTTCAGCATCACCTTAGCACTGGTATGTGGTCACATCCACTCATTTATGTATCTTTTCCTACAGTTGTTTTAGTGCTAAAAGTAGCAAAATTGAGTAGTTGCAACAGGAAAATATTGAGGCCATTGGTGAAATCTAAACAATAACTGAATTTTGGTTATATTAGTTTTCATTAGTTTTGAGGTGTATTAATGTTTTTGTGGTTAGGTTGAAACCTTGCTGATATTACACCATTTCAACCTACAAAAATGACAGTTTCATATGGTTCAATCTCATATCTTTTCTTTTTCTTTCTTTCTTCCTTCCTTTCCCTTTCTTTCTTTCTTTCTTCCTTCCTTCTTTCCTTCCTTCCTTCCTTTCTTCCTCTCTCTCTCTCTCTCTTTTTTTTGCTTTTTAGGGGCACACTCATAGCATATGGAAGTTCCTAGGCTACAGGTCGAATTGGAGCTACAGCTGCCGGCCTTCGCCACAGCCACAGCAACTCGAGACCTGAGCCTCGTCTGTGACCTACACCACAGTTGCCGGATCCCCGACCCACTCAGTGAGGCCAGGGATGGAACCCAAATCCTCACTGATACTAGTCGGATTCATTTTCCGCTGCACCACAATGGGTGCAATGGGACGTCCCAATCTTATATCTTTTCAAAAGCAGTCCTTATCTTTTAGAGAGCCATACTAAAGTATTTATGGATAAAGTTACATGACTTCTAGAACCTGCTTCAAAATAATCCAATGGGGAGTTCCTGCTGTGGCGCAACAGGATCCTCATCAGCATCTTGGGACCGCTGGGACCCAGGTTTGATTCCCCTGCCCAGCACAGTGGGTTAGGATCTGGCGTTGTTGCAGCTGTGGTATAGGTCACAGCTGCAGCTCGGATCCAGTCCCTGGCCCAGGATCTCCATATGCTGCAGGGTGGCCCACCAAAAAAAAAAAAAATGCAGTGTGTGAAAAGGGATGGATGTAGACATGAGATACAATTTGCTGTGTGTTGATAACTTTGGAAGCCGGGCAATGGGTACATAGGAGTTCGTTACCCTATTTTCCCCATGTGGCCCACATGGCCTGAAACATCTCCCATCTGGCCCTTTACAGAAAAGCTTTGCCAACCTCTGATCTAGAACCTTCCTTCCTATGAGTGTCCAAGTATCACATGGGTGCTTGTTAGAAATGCAGAATCTTGGCCTCACCACAGACAGGGGGTACCACTCAGCCCTACCCCAGAACTCCCATTAAACACACGGGAGTTCTGGCCCCGCCCACCCTACCAGTTGGAGTGCGGCTTTATTTTAGGTTCCCAAGAGATTCTGATGTGCAGCCCTTGGGCGAGGCACCTCACCTCCCTGCCTTCCCCAGTTTGTGAAACAGGGACAAGAGACTTAGATGCTCTCACCCAGGCCTTGAATACGCAAGGCCTGGTGCGTGCTGGGCAGAAGCCCCGAAGCCACACTCACGGGGCAGTGGCTGTGCTCGTGTACGTTTGCACACGCATCGCTTATCTCCCCAGCAAGCAATCCCGAGCCTGGCTGCTATGAAGACCGTTCTTGAAAAGTGATTCTTGGACATCATCATGTATTGAGGCCTCGCTGTCAAACGCAACTGTTGTTTATGGAGGTGCTTAAACCTGACTCCTCCCCCTTGCAAAGGGTGCTCCCGCCATCGCCACTTTGCTGGTAAGGGAAGGCTGCTATGCCTGTTGTTATGACAACCGGTTTCTCAAACAGCTCGGAGATTTTCTACAAATCCTTTCGGTTGCCTCCTGTGCTAAAAGTCCACCAGTCCTAGAGACAACAGCAGGGTGATTTTTTTTTTTTTTAACTTTCACAGGAAATACTGTCAACTCTTTGAATCAGCCAATTGGCTGTCTGCTGCTGCTTCTGGCTGAGCATCAGCGAGACCCTGCACAGAGAACCTCCACAAATGATCCCACTAATTGAACAGTGGTGCCCCAGAGGATCAGCTGGCACTAACTCTGCAGGAAAATGAAGCAGAAAACCAAGAGATGACCACCACACGTCACAGGCACATAGCACAGAGTCTAATGTCAAGAGACCATTTGAAAAGATTGCACTTTGGACTACTGTTGTGTTATTTCTAAAATTAGTTCAGTACTGGCTCGTGTAACTTTTTCAGCAAATATACACTATTAAGAATTCACTTGGTGTTCCTGTCGTGGCACAGCGGAAACAAATCTGACTAGGAACCATGAGGTTTGCAGGTTTGATCCCTGGCCTCGCTCGGTGGGTTATAGATCTGGTGTTGCCGTGAGCTGTGGTCTAGGTCACAGACACGGCTCGGATCTGGAGTTGCTGTGGCTGTGGTGTAGACCAGCGGCTACAGCTCTGATTGGACCCCTAGCCTGGGAACCTCCATATGCCGCGGGTGTGGCTCTAAAAAAAAAAAAAGACAAAAGACCAAAATAAAAAAGAATTCACTTAACATGTGGGAATGTGAAAAACACAATTATTAGAGTGAAATCTTAGTCCTCGTAACCACGTTGTCTCAGCGGCCCCCCACCTCTCTACTCCCTTTCCCCCTCTCCTCGGCTCCCGCCAGCCTCTCCCCTCTCTGACAGAGCCTTAGGATGAAAGGCACAGTCTCCTGCTTGCAGCCTCCTCAACACCTGTTCTCCCCTTTTTTCTTTGCAAAAGGACCCACCGCTGTGAAGGTGTCATGAGTCCAGATGAGTCTCGATTTCCTAGGTCCTTGCAGCCTGGGACAGCCACGTAACACGGTTCTGGCCAATGAAAGTCAAGCAAAGCTTACTGGGTTCTGGGAAAGCTATTGTTTCACAGACTTAAAAAAAAAAAAAACAGCCTTTGGTGGAATGCTTCTCTCTACCTTTCCTCCTTCTTCCTATCTAAAATAACATGCTGTAGCATCTTGCAACTGTGAGGATGAAATCCACACATCAAGGATGGCAAAGCGACACACTCAGAGGGTCCAGGTCGGTGACCGCAGCCTTGAGTGGTGTGCCTGGTGACCTCCAGACTTTCTGTTAAGTGCAGAAGACAAACGGAGCTGCCTGTGATGGGCTCACCTGTGCTTTCAGGGAGCGACCTCATCGGCGCACCTAGAATCCAAACAGGCAGATCTGGGGAGAGACGAGGGTTAAGATGTTTTCAAAATGCTGACGTGGCGAGAAGAATGTACAACAGGTGACTGGAAGAGAAAATGGGAGAATTCACAGCAAGTCTTCAGTTTGTTTAGTACTCAGAGGGCAAGAATAGGAGAGTGCTGGCAGCACTGCACGGGGGTAAATATCACAGCCTATTATGAAGGAATTAATAGAGTTGCTGAGAACTGGTAAGAACACTGCCGTTCTAGGCATGAATTCGGCGCAATCACCAGCGCATGACTTTCAACAGTAGTGCCAGGCAACTCAGAAACAGGGGAGGGTCGACCCTGGGTTTGAGATCGGCATGACGAGCCCAGGGCAAGACCGAGGAGGTGAGGGGTGGGTCCTGGGTGCTGAGACGGGCAGCGCTGAAGCACGATGTATAGCCTTCACAGTCGTGAGAACATTAATTCTGCAATGATTCCCATCCTACAGGATGGCCAAAGAAACCCAGAAAAGCCAAGGAACTTGCTTAAGGTCACACTGCTGGTAAGTGTCTCTTGTTAGCATCTAATTCCTTAACCACTGACCTACACTATCTCCACGCAAAATAACAAGGACGATGGTGACTGGGGATGAAGAGGAAGGTCTGGGCACTGAAGGACGTGGTCGCATGAGAAGCAGATTGTAAACAGAGAGACCAGATCTGGCTGAGTCGTCCCGCGGTGTGGCTGTGTCACAGGCTGGCGCAGCGGCTCGGAGGGGAAGGCGAGGAGGCTCTGGGTTGAACTTCCAGGCTGAAGGGCACCTGACTGGGGGCTGCCGACCCAGCCTTGCCCAGCTGCCCACTAAAACGCAGTTGGAAACAGAAAAAGACCAAGACTTACAACATAACCCAAGATGAAGACTAACAGACAACCTGACCCCAGCGCCTGGGAGAAACTGGCACTATTTGTAAAGCAGATGGCGCTGGATTAAGAAAAATCTACTCAGGCTTCTGGCTTTGCTTCGTTGCACGGAAACCACACAGCAGGATGTAGGCAGATCCTGCTCACCTACCCATCTCGCACAGAGACTCAGAGCTGGAACGCGCGGGGCTGCACCAACGCCAGCACCAGGCACCAACCCACACAAGCTCATGAGCATTGGAGACTCAGAGAGCTGGTCCATAAACACACACACACACACACACACACACACACACACACCATGTTTCTACATCCATAAAGCAACCACAAATCCCATCAAACAGCTGGACAGAATTTATTTATTTATTTATTTATTTTATTTATTTTTGGTCTTTTCTAGGGCTGCACCCGCGGCATGTGGAGGGTCCCAGGCTAGGGGTCTAATCGGAGCTGTAGCTGCTGGCCTGCGCCACAGCCACAGCAACACAGGATCCTAGCCGCATCTGTAACCTACACCACAGCTCACGGCAATGCCGGATACTGAGTGAGGCCAAGGATCGAACCTGCAACCTAATGGTTCCTAGTCGGATTCGTTAACCACTGAGCCACGACAGGAACTCCTGGGCAGAATTTAAAACAGCCTCCTTGGAGTTCCCATCGTGTCTCAGCAGAAATGAAAACGAATCTGACTAGTAACCCTGAGGATGGAGGTTCAATCCCTCCGTCCGGCGTTGCCGTGAGCTGTGGTGTAGGTCGGAGACATGGCTTGGATCCCGAGTTGCTGTGGCTGTGGTGTAGGCTGGCAGCTGTAGCTCCGATCTGACCCCTAGCCTGGGAACCTCCATATGCCGCAGGTACAGCCCTGAAAAGACAAAAAATAAAATAAAACAGCATCCTCAGCCTGAGCCAATTGTAGGGCTGGAAGGAAGGTGGGAGGGGACGTGCAGGGATTACACGCAATGGATTCACACTACGCATTAGCCTAGTGTGTAATTACCTGAATTACAGGTACATGCACCTGAATTCAACTACATCTGATGAGTACGGAAGAAAAAAATTGGAAAAAAAAATCCCTTTACTTATCATGGCCTTTGCCCCCTGCTCTTCCCCCTTTCAAACTAGACTTTGGCTGCCATTGCCTCTAAATATTTTTCTAAACACAAAGCAAAACAAAAGAAGGTTTTTTTCCTTGGCCTTTGAGCTTCCATACAACTTTAGGGATTTCCCCACTCCCCCCCACAGTGTGCATAACCCCTGCAGAAGATGCTACGTGAAGCACATGCACCTACGTACAGGACCTGCAGGATGAAACCTAAATGCCGCAGAGGCGTTGTTTCCCCCTGGGTGCTTCTCTGCACTTTCTAGATTTCCCTAAGGAACATCCACGGCACCTGAAACCAGAAAAAAAATATGATTCTGCCCAAAGACTGCTCATCTTTAATGAGTCATCAGGTGAGTGGGGTGCAGGTGATTTTCTGAGCAGCCCAACAGCCCTGCCCGCGCAGGCAGCGGGTGGCATTAGTGCCACAGGCCTGCAGGCGTCTCCTCAAGGACTCTTGTCCTCAACCTTGAGAATGCTGGCAGGAGGCTACCACTCCAAGTGGCTCACATGTGCGAAAAAGCCAGAAGCAGATGGCTGGGAGGAGGGCACTAAATTCGCGCTTAGCAGTTAGCATCGCCTTGGGTTTAGGAACAAGAGACCTGGGTCCCCACCCGGGTCTTCGGCTTCCCGGCTGGGTGACGCCGCTCAATCTCTGCATCTCACTGAACCTCAGCTTCCTCATCTGGGAGGTGGTGAAAGCAATGATTTCTGAGAGTTATTTCAGAGAGGTATGTAAACTAATATCCCAAAGAAAAATTCTCACCTATGGTAGATGCTCAATAAATGCTATTTGCATTTAAATGACAAAGAAATAGATTTAATCTTAGAAGGAAGCACGACGTAATGACCACAGAAATCCTCTCTCTGATGATTTCCAGATGTCCAGTGTTGTGCTCATAAACACATTTTTATTCATTTTCTATGGCTACTGTAACAAAGTACCACACACCAGGTAGCTTAACAGAAATATTTTCTCTCACATTACAAAGGAAGCTAGACGCCTGAGATCAATGTATTGGCAGGGTTAGTTTCTTCAGAGGCTGTGAGGGCTGTTTTATGCCTCTCCCCTAGCTTCTGGAGGTTGGTTGGCAATCTTTGGCCATCCTTGGCTTTCCAACCTCTGCATTCCTTTGTCTTCACATGGCTGTCTGTCTGTCTGTCCATGTGTTCACATTTCCCTTTTCATAAGGACACCACTTACACTGGATTAGAGCCCACCATAAGGACTTCATTTTAACTTGATTATCTCTAATAAGGACCCTATCTCCAAAAAAGGGTACATTCTAGAAAAAAACACAGGCAAAACATCCTCTGACGTAAGTTGTACCAACGTTTTCTTAGGTCAGTCTCCCCAGACGATAGAAGTAAAAGCGGGAGCTCCCACTGTGGCACAGTGGAAACATCAGTATTCATGCGAATGCAAGTTCCATCCCTGGTCCTGATCAGCGGGTTAAGGATCCCGCGTTGCTGTGAGCTGTGATGTAGGTCACAGACACGACTTGGAGGCCTCGCTGCTGTGGCTGTGATGCAGACTGGCTGTGACGCAGCTCCAGTTCGACTCCTAGCCTGGGAACTTCCATATGCCACAGCTGTGGCCCTAAAAAGCAAAATAATAATAACAATAATAATAATAAAGGAAGAAGAAGAAAGAGAAATAAAAGCAAAAATAAGCAAATGGGACCTAGTTAAACATAAGCTTTTGCTTATACAAAATAAAGCTTTTGCATAAACAAAATGAAAAGACAACCTATAGACTGGGAGAAAATATTTGCAAATGATGCAATCCAAAAGGGCTTAATTTCCAAAAGTACATAAACAGCTCATGTAACTCAATAGCAAAAAGAAAAAAAAAGGAAAAACAGCCTGGAGTTCCTGCTTTGGCTTGGCAGAAACGAACCTGACTGGCATCCATGAGGATGATCCCTGACCTCACTCAGTGGGTTAAGGATCTGGCATTGCCGTGAGCTGTGGTGTAGGTTGCAGACATGGCTCAGATCTGGCGTTGCTGTGGCTGTGGCGTAGGCTGGCAGCTGTAGCTCCGATCTGACCCCTAGCCTGGGAACTTCCATATGCCTCAGGTGAAGCCCTAAAAAGCACCCCCCAAAATCAAAAAATGGGCAGAAGACCTAAATAGACATTTTTCCAAAGAAGACATACAGATGGCCAACAGGCATAGGAAAAACGCTCAACATCAGTAATTATTAGAGAAATGCAAACTACAGTGAGGTGCCACCTCACACCAGCCACACACACACACACACACACACACACAATCTACAAATAGCAAATGCTGGAGAGGTTGTAGAAAAGGGAACCATCCTACACTGTTGGTGGGAATGTAAATTAGTACAGCCACTATGGAAAGCAGTACAGAGTTTCCTTAAAAAACTAAAAATAGAGTTGCCTTATAACCTAGCAATCCCACTCCTGGGCATATATCCAGACAAAACTATAATTTGAAATGATAAACGCACACCAATGTCCACAGCAGTGCTATTTACAATAGCCAAAACATGGAAGCAACCTAAATGTCCATCAACGGATGAATGGGTGAAGCACAATGGAATACTACTCAGCCGTAAAAAAGAATGAAATAATGCCATTTGCAGCAACATGAACGGACCTAGAGATGACCATATCAAGTTAAGTCAGAAAGAGAAAGACAAATGCCACATGGCAAGATTTGTATGTAGAATCTAAAATATGCCACACATGAACTTATTTATGAAAGGCAAACAGACTCACAGACATAGAAAACAAACTTATGGCTATCAAGGGGAAAGGGATAGATTAGGGCTTTGGGACTAGCAGATACAAACTACTACATATAAAATAAACAACCAACAAGGTTTTCCTGTAGAGCATAAGAAACTATATTCAATATCCTATAATAAACCATAACGGAAAAGAACATGAAAAATAATATATATCAGTATATAAGTGAATCACTTTGCTGTATGTACACCAGAAACTAACACAACATTGGAAATTAACCACGCTAAAACAAAAAGGTCACATTTTGATGTACTGGGGATTAGGACTTTGACATATAAATTTGATGGGACACAGTTTAGCCCACACCAACGTTCTGACAGAGCTTTACCTCTGAAAAGAAGGAGGTGGGCTCAGGGGGGAGGAAAGCTTGTGAGGAAGTGAAGCTGCTGGTAGCCGAGCTGGAAGGGGCTGGGTCACAATGTGGCTCGGGGTACACCCACCCAGTCTCCTCCACAGACGGAGGGAGGCACAGGCGACATTTGGACAGCCAGAGAACCTCTGCAGGAGTCCTGCCTGGGCCAAACAGTCATCCTCTGAGAGGGGCTGGAGGCCTTGGGCCCGCCACAGAAAGGCAGCAGCTTCGTTAAAGGACAGAATGGTATTTTCTGCAGAAAGATGCAGAGGGTCACAGGTGCACAGATCGCAGGATGAAGGCAGGACCTGCAGGGGTTGGGGGATTGCTGGGTGCAGGAAAAGCCAGGAAAGGACCCCTTGCTGATTGACAGGGGACTATCCTCCTCCCATCGCAGCCCAAGCTTAGAGCCTTAAATTTACTCTGATCAGAGTCAGAAGAGCTTTATCTAGGGTCCAACGGAGACACGGTTCACTGGACTGATGTCCAAGACAAAATCATCTACGGTGGGACTCAGGAAAGAGGGTGCATGGCAGCCAAAACTGCACCTGCAGGAGGAGTTCCCGATGTGGCTCAGTGGTTAACAAACCTGACTAGTACCCATAAGGATGCTGGTTCGATCCCTGGCCTTGCTCAGTAGGTTAAGGATCCGGCGTTGCCGTGAGCTGTGGTGTAGGTCACAGAGAAGGCTCGGATCCTGTGTTGCTGTGGCTGTGGCGCAGGCTGGCAGCTAGAGCTCTGACTCAACCCCTAGCCTGGGAACCTCCATATGCCACTGGTATGGCCTTAAAAAGACAAAAATAAAAACAAAAAACTGCACCTGCATCACTGGATCACTAGTCCACTGTTTTTACAGTCATTCAACTCGTGTGGTAGATGCCAGACACGGAAGTGCCCATCCGGCTAATTAATCAGAGAGACAGGCCTGGCTGTTCCGGCTGGACAAAGTGCCCGGAGAGCCTGGGGCTGGACGGGTGACGGCCCAGGAGACCAGGGCCATGAGAACGGGAGACTTCCTAGCTGTCTACGAACTGCCTGGGTTTGCTGCCACCTGTGTTTTGAAGTGATTTTTGCAAAACTACTCTTATAACAAAGGGGCTTGTATGTGCCAAAGGGTGTGTGTGTATGTGGGGGGAGGTGTTTTCCTACTATGCAATCCAGCCGGCAGACAAGAACCCCAAAAGGAAGAAAAGATGGAATTTTTCAGGAAGGAAAACATCTCTGGGGACTACAGGAAGAATGAAATGGCCACGCAGAACTTTTAGGGGATGTATCATCACATGATCCTCCTATAGCCAGGCCCAGTGGCAAGACCCTTCCCCAAGTTATCTGAGCTTGTCGACCCCAAGGGGGCAGCCATTAGTCAGCGGTTGTTAAAAAATACAACCGCAAGTGGGGACAGGTATGTGGAGGGACTGGGGGGAGGGGAAGGCTTGACCACCAGGAAGCCCTGGGTGCTGGGCTCTGCACGGCTGCCTGCACTGGGGACCGAATGGAGTCAGGATAACCGCGGGGCGGGGGCAGGGAGGGGCGTGTGGGACGGCGCTGCCTCCACCTGCAGGGAGGCCCCTGCTGGGGTCTGTAAGCACTGGCCCGGCCCCCCACAAAATGAACTACTCAGTTCCCAGCACCGCCGGGCACCTTCGCCTCATGCTGCTCCGTGGGACCGTGCTGGCCTGAAGGGTATCCACCTGGCTGCCCCCATGTTATTAACTTCCTGAGGTCCAGAAACAGCTTACTCATTTATGTGCTGGCTCTACGCTGAATGAACAAAGGAGGAAATACATGCGCTCCATCCTCAGGCTCTCAGCACACACAATGAGGAGCTGGACTTCTGTCTTCCTAGCACTTCAGGACGAGTCAGGGTCGTCAAGTTTAGACACTAAACCGGAACCAACAAGAACAAATACAAAAATCCCAAGTTTGGGCTATGGAAATCGATAGTGCAAATGTAAGATTCCTGAGAGGAAAAATTTCCCTCATTCCACATTTATTGAGTGTCACCTATAGTCTAGTCACTGTTCAAGGTGCAAGGCACATAGAGGGGAACCCAAACAACGTCCCATAGAACCTAGATGTGACTAGAAAGCTCTAAGGGTTTTAATTAATCGCAAGCTTCCTGGGGGTCATGACGGGAATACGGCAACAACGACAGCAGGAAAACAAATTCTAACCCGGTTTTACTCGCCCCCGGAGAGGGTCGGGGCAGGGGCTCACCACAACAGAGCTCGCAATTCCCTGTGCTGCTCACTGACTCAGCGGCTCGGAGGTAACCGGAGGGCCCCTGCAGCAAGGGGGACTCTGACAAGCCGAACGGGGTGTCTGGAGGAATACGGGGGAGGCCCGCAGAGGTCTGAGAGACGACCTGGAGGACCGATGGGGAGCGGAAGGCAACCGCAATCTTCAAACACTGAAGGAACTACCTGTGCGAGACCAGGAGGAAATGCTAAGGCAGCGGAAAGAGCTGCTTGCCGGGGAAATTGCTCCGAAGGGACCGGGAGACCTCCTTCCCCAGCAAGTGAAGGTGCCATCCTCAGGGACGCCGCAGAAGCAGCAGCCGAGACCAAACCAGACGGCCAAGAGATCGGGCTAGGCTTTGAGGCCCATCAACTGTCAAATCAGTCAATTCTACGGAATTCCACAGAGGATCCCTTGTTCATCAGGAAGGCGGGGTTTAGGAGTGGGAGCTCTGGATTCAGAACGAGCTGGATTCCAGGCTTGGACTGGGAAAAGTCACTGCACACTCTCAGCCTCGTTCCCACCCTGTACAAGGACGATGAGCTAACAGTTCTACCCTGTAACCCCGACCCCTTGAGCATCAAACGAGACGATTTACATAAAGCGCCGCTGAGTGCGGCAAGCGGTCCTTGGTAAGGTATCAAGAAATGTCAGCTAACGGTAATACTAAATGTGCCTCATTTTATTTGGTATATTCCAATTGATGTAGATAAATCATTTTGCTGTGAGTCTGCTTCTGCAGTCGTCCATCTTGCATTCATGAAAGCAATTATTACGCCGATTTAAAACTATAAAGTAGAGCATTTTAGAGAAATTCGAAATGTTTTATTCTCTAGAGACATTAGGAAAAAAAACAAACAGGAAGTTCCCACTGTGGCTCAGAGGGTTAAGAACCCAACTAGTATCCACAAGGATGAGGGTTTGATTCCTGGCCTTGCTCAGTGGGTTAAAGAGCTGGCATTGCTGCAGCATGGGTCTTAGACACGGTGCGATCCTGCATGGCTGTGGCTGTGCCGTAAGGCCGGCGCTGCAGCTCTGATTAGACGCCCAACCTGGGAAATTCCATATGCCGTGGGTGTGGCCCTAAAAAGCAAAAAAACCCCAAAAATCTAACAGTATGTAATTTAAGGGACCTGTGATTAAATTGAGGTGAAGCCAGGAAATTAACATGCAGAATGGCTGGGCTAGGCTGGGACATAGCAACCTCGGACACTCCCTTTCTCCGTGGGAGACCTCCATCAGACCAAGAGGTAAAAATCAATCCAGCGAACTGATTTTATGAGAACTCTATCACACCAGATCAATTTAATTTCCTGCTGTGACACAGAGACAGGCTTCGATGACACAGGAAAGCCATGCATATCAGATACTGTGGCTTCAGTTAAGTCTTTAATTCCAGCCTACACAATAGCTGAACCTAAAAGCTTAATTGATTTCTGCTGGCAAGAGGAGATGATTTCCTCAAACACAGCGATCAAAGGCTCAGGATCACATTCTGAGTAAGGAGAAGAAGGCAAAAAACTTTCCTTTGTGGTACTGGCAGAAAAACATGCCCCATCCTGCAGTGAAATACAGAACTCATCCAACAAAACTGAACATCTGTCACGTGACACGACCTCAATCTGGATTGGACTATGAGAAACCGAGATGAGGCTTACAAGCAGAACTACTTAAATGGGGAGGTATGGGTGTGGAACTGAGGTTGCAGGGAGTGGTGGAACCAGCAGGAACAGTATCTCTGAACTAGGTCAGAGGTTTCAGTGAGGTCGGATAGAGCTGGGGGCACTTTTTATTTTTTCCTATTTTTTCTGTGGAAGTTCCCGGGCCAGGGATCAAACGCGCTGCAGTTGCAACCTGTGTCACGGCCGCCAAAATGCTGAATCCTTAGCACACTGTGCCACACGGGAATGTCCTGGGAGCACTATTTAAAGAAAAGTTTAAAAGTGGGATCAGAAAGGCCCTTGGAAGAATCTAGGTCAAACTTATTCAAGTGGGAAAACGTCAGCAGCAAGGGACGCAAGGCAGAGGAGTGGGAGGGGGCATCTAGGAAGAAGTGCCGGGGGGAGGCTAGGGTTAGACAGAGTGCCTCGCCATCCTAGCCAGGGCTCCACGGTGCGCACACAGGCACTCAAGGTGAATTAGTTCACTCCCTGCCCTCAGAGCTCCTGAAGCTGCAGTGCCCAGAAGAAAAGTGGCTTCAATCTGACACTAAAGGAAAGTGGCCATGGCCCCAAAAGAAAGGACTCCTGAGGACTGAGGGAACTGGGGGGAAAGCAGTGTGAAGGGGCTGGGGGATCGCACGGTGCAGGCCCAGGCAGCTTAACAGAATCCTGGCTGCCCTTGACAGATGACCTTCAGAGACCCTCTCCAGCTCTAGAATTCTAGTCGTGAAGCCATTATTGATGATTTTACAATCTGGGTAAATCCTAAGTCCAGCTTTCCTTTTGTCTCTCCATCTGAAAAGGATGGACGGAAAAGGAAAAAGTGGCCTTCTGGCTTCTTGTCAAACACCAACCCTGCGGGCCCGTGGGTGCTGCCCAGAAGCCTGGAACTGAACTTAGAGGTGGAGCCCTGGCAGGGGATGGGTGAGTCCAAGGATGATGGAAGGAAGAAAAAAACAAGAGAACACTGGCTAATCTCCCAGTGTGGCTGAAACCCAGAAGAATCGTAGCTTTCTCAGATGGCCCACTCTGACTAAAGATGACCAGCTGCTAGTCTGAAAAATCCACAGGCATCAAACCATTTTTCCAAAGGCTCTAAAGGGAATGCCAATGTATATTCAGGGAAGGCTTGATTCCATCTGGATCTTCAGAAATGTTCTGCACCCCCCCCCCCGAGGCTGATGGAAATTTCTAGGGAACTGAAATGATTCTACGCATCTAAGAGTCCTGCCAATTTCAGGCTGCTGCCTTGGGACTGGAGCTGAACCTTTCCTGTGACTGACTGGGGTCTTTAGGACCACCTGCCCAGCAGGGCTGTCTCATGATTGGCAGGGTACCAGGAATGAGCACGCTTATCCCAGATTCTTCCTGTTGCAGGAACCAGCACTCATGATGCACGATGGGAATGACATGAGATGGCATAGTAATAAATAAGCATTGGAAACAAATATGTACATATTTAGCCATCCCGTAAGAACAAACGCACTGTACACTGTAAACTTCTAATCACCAAGGCAACCTTTCCTGAAGATGCACTTTGTTCTTTTCCATGTTAGATATTTTTAACCTTATTTCCTTGGAGTGCGGCTCTGATCTTTTGAGTGTCTCCTGAGAAGTACCATCCCTCCTTGGGAGATGCTGCTGTTACATCTAACATCTTCCAGGACGATTTTGAAGGCTGATGTCTAATCCCCATTTTGATACTGAATTCAGCCAAGACACCACTTGGAAACGCTCTGAAAGTATCAGCAACACAAAATAACCATTACGATTGCTACTGTGAGTCAGAAAAACTAGAGACAAAGGTAGTGTTAGGCCTTGCATGGTTTTCACTGACAGCTCTCACTTAAAAAAAAAAAAAATCACAAAGTTCATGTTAAAAAGGAGCCAGCGTGGTCCTAAAAGATGGAGATATACATAGTCTCAGGAAAGAAGCAACAACTCTTATTTAGGAAGCAGGAATTGAGGATTATTCACTTTTTAAGTATAGTTGATGTTTCTTTTCTCCTCCTTATATGTCATCCTTCAAATTAGCCTCGTTTTCTATGTTAGATTTAAACACTCAAAAATGCCAGCAACAACAACAACAAAATGCCAACATCATAAAGTGGTCAGGAAACAGGTAAAACATTTCTACACAAATCTTGATCTGGCTTTTGGCAACATCCATGTAATACACGGTGAGGTTTTTTTCATTTTAACAGCACCAACACGTTTATGACTAAAGGTCAGTCTGTGGTAATGGTATATTTTCAGCTCTACCCATAATTATTAATATTTACTTTAAAAAAAATTCTGATTTGTGACTGGACCAATACGTTCTTTGCCCACTCCTCTAACAGATTTCTGCCAGAGGGGTTAAAGGTAAGAGCATTTAATTTCAGTTGTAATCCGTTTTCATGTCCTGCCTCAAATAAAGCATCAAGGCACCGTGGGGCAAAGAGAAAAGTCCTTACCATGAAACAATTGCTTGACAAGGAAGCTTAAACGCAGGACTATTGAAGGGGCGGCCAGCGCTTATTTTGACCTGAACTAGGGTTCTGGTTTTCAAAGCCCGCGGGGCGGGGGTGCGGGGTGGGGACAGAAAAGGGGGAGGCGACGAGGAAGACTCCACCCAGGCCATCTGGGTCGCTCTATAAAACGAAGGGAGAGAGGGGCCAGGTGGCCAGCGGATGGAGTGGCCCGGCTGGGTACACAGGCCGCCAGAGGAGGAAATGGGCCAAAACCCAGCGGAGGCGAATCCCAGTGGCCAGGAGGGGTGGGTGTGCTCTCCTCCCACCCCATCCGTTTCGGACAAAGGGTGGGCACCAGCGGTGGCCAAGACGGGCGGGGGTTCCCCGAAGCTCGGGGAATAAGCTCAGCGCTCTGTAAGGGTCGCCGGTTGGCCCCGTGCCCCGGGCCTGGGTCCGTCAGTCGGTCAGCAGGCAGGTCCTGACTGACTCCCACCTTTCCTCACCCCACCGTTCCGCACCCAGTTCTCTGGGGGACTGGGCCGCCCCCGGCGCCCCGCGTCCCTCCGGCTTCCGCCTGCCGTGCCCCCTTCCCAGCGCGGGGCGTGCAGGAACCCGGCGCACTCACCGGCGTGCAGGCCGCCCGCCTCGGGGCCGCCGTCCGGGGCGGCGCTGCTGGGCGGCGCGTCCGAGTCGGTGTAGGTGAGCCAGGTGGACTCCGTCTCCCTGGTCCAGCTCTCGTAGTAGCGGGGCTCGATGGCATCCGCCCGGCTCCCGCCGCAGCCCATCCTCCGGCGCTGCGGGCGCGCCCGGCGGCCGCTCGGCTCGCGGTTCGGGCGACGGCTCAGCCCCGGCGGCGCAACCCGGGCCGGCGAGAAGGTGGCGGCGGCGGCCGCATCAGGTCTCCGCGCCCGCCAGCCGCCCGCGCTGCAGCCCCGCGCCCGGCTCCCGCGGCGCCTGCCGCCCCCTCCGCCGCGCCCTCTCCGCGTGCGTCCTTCCTCTCCGCCTCCAAAGCCCTCCCCTTCCCCACCCCCCACCTCCCCCTGCCCTCGCCGCTTCCCCCACTGCGCCTCAAGTAAACGCTCCCCCCGCACGCTCTCTCCGTGCGCCCCAGCTGGCGGGGTCACAGGACCTGAGGCCTGGGAATGGGAGGAGGGCGGGGGTCCCGCGAGCGATTCAGCCCCGCAGCCCAGGGTTACTGCTCCCAGGCTCTCGCATCCATCCACTCCTCCGCCTGCTTTATTCCTTCCTTCTTTCCTTCCTCTGTCCTTCCTTTCCATCCATCCTGGGGCCTTAGGAAGGGACTCCAAGCTTTCTGGCCACTTGTTTGAAAAGCAGCGGAGCTGGTGAAAACCCAGGAAACAGGAGAAAAAGTATTGCTACAAAGATTTAAGGAGCCGTCAGAGGTTGTGCCTGACCGGGTTGGTTTAGCGAGCAGGGAGTAAGTAGGGCCTGTAATTTCTGAGAGTTGGGCTAGACTCTCTGTCACTAACATCCTTTCCAGTTCTCTGACTTGGAACTCTGCTCTCAAAAAAGCGAGAGAATCCGGAACGCAGGGCACCTGGAACACTCTGGATGGCGCTGGGAGGTATGGTTGGCTTCGAGCTGTCAGCCTTTCATTCCCTATCGCACACAGCTCAGACTGTGAGCCCACCAGAGCTCAGACCAGGGTGAGCCAAGGAACTTACCTGTCACCAAGGAGCAAGAACACGTGGTAAAAGAAGGAAACTGCTTTAAAGAGACAGCTAAGAAAGAAGGATTGAAAAAATAAATCTATGACTAGGTTCTGCCAGAATGTCATAGTGTTGATTACGTATTGTTTTCATTCATTCAACATAATATATATATATTTAATTGAAATATAGTTGATGTACAATATTGTTAGTTTCAGGTGTACTACATAGCATTTGACATTGGCATACATTATGAAATGATCACCCTGATAAGTCTAGTAAACATCTGTCCCCAAAGTTATTACACTATTATTGACCGTGTTGCCTCTGCTGTATATTACATCCCCGAGGCTTATTTATTAACTGAAGGTTTGTACCTCTTAACCCCCTTTACCTACCTCACCCACCTCACCACCTTCCTCCCCTTCGGCAAGCATTCTTTTGTTCTCTGTATCTATGAGTTTATTTTCATTTTGTTTTGTTGGTTTTGGTTTTTAGATTCCACATATTAGTAAGATCATGTAGTATTTGTCTTTCTCTGTCTGACTTCTTTCACCTATTACAGTGCTCTCTGGATCCATCTATGTTGTCGCAAACAGCAAGGTTTCATTTCTTTTTAATTGCTGAGTGATATTCCATTGTCTGTATACCACAGCTTCCTCATTCGTCTGTTGACGGCCACTTCCATGTCTTGGCTATTGTAAATAATGCTGCAATGAATACTGCGGTGCCTATATCTTTATGAATTAGTGCTTTTGTTTTCTTCTGGTAAATACCTATAGATGAAATTGCTGGATCATATGGTAATTCCAGTTTTAATTTTTTAAGGATTCCCCCATACTTTTTCCTGTTAGTGACTGCACCAATTTACATTCCCACCAAGAGTTCATGAGGGTTCTCTTTTCATACCAACGCTTGTTACTTGCTGTCTTTTTGAGGATAGCAATTCTGCCAGGTGTGAGGTATCTCATTGTGGTTTTGATTTGCATTTCCTTGATGATTAGTGATATTTAGCATCTCCTCATGTCCCTGTTGGCCATCTGTATTTATTTTTTTGGAAAAAAATGTCTGTTCAGAGCCTCTGCCCAATTTTTAATTGAGTTTCTTTTCAATGTTGAGTTGTACCAGTTCTCTGCACATTTTAGATATTGACAATTTACTGGATACATTGTTTGCAAATATCTTCTCCTATTCAGTAGACTGCCTTTTCATTTTATTGATGAGTTTCCTTTGCTGAGCAAAAGCTTTTAACTTTTATGCATTCCTATTTATTTTTGCTTTTGTTTGCCTGGCCTGAGAAGACAGATCCAAAAAAAATATTGCTAAGACCAGTGTCAAAGAGCATACTGCCTATGTTTTCTTCAAGGAGTTTATGGTTTGAGGTCTTACATTAAAGTCTTTAAAACATTTTGAGTTTATTTTTATAAATGGTAGGATAAAGTGGTCCAGTTTTCCCAATACCATTTATTGAAGAAATTGCTTTTTCCCCATGGTGTATTCCTGGCTTCTCTGTCATAGATTAATTGACTATATAATAAGTATGCATTATTTCTGGGCTCTCTATTCTGTTCCACTGATCTATGTGTCAGTTTTGTGGCAGTACCACACTATTTTGATTACTGTAGCTTTGTAGTATAGTTTTAAATCAGGGCACATGATACCTCCAGCTTTGTTTTTCTTTTTCAAGATTGTTTTGGCTATTGGGGTACTTTTATTTTTCCATCATAAATTTTAGAATTATTCTGGTTCTATGAAAACAATGCCATTGGTATTTTACTAGGGATTGCATTGAATCTGTAGATTGCCTTGTGGAGAACCATCGTTTTAACAATACTAATTCTTCCAAACCATGAGCATGGTATACCTTTCCAGTTGTGACATCTTAAATTTCTTTCATCAATGTTTTATAGTTTTCCAAGTACAAGTCTTTCAACTCTTTGGTTAGAATCATTCCTAGGTATTTTATTCTTTCTTGATGCAATTGTAAATGGGACTTTTTTCCTATTTTCTCTTCCTGAAATTTTGTTTATAGTGAAATAAATACAACATATTTCTGTATATTAATTTTGCATCTTGCAAATTTACTGAATTCATTTATTAGTTCCAATAGGTTTTTTTTGGGGGGGAGTGAGTTCTTTAGGATTCTGTCTATTAGGATATCATTTACACATAGTGACAGTTTTACTTCTTTCTTTTCAATTTGGATTCCTTTTATTTCTTGCTCTTGTCTGAGTGCTGTGGCTAAGACTTCCACTGCTGTGTTGAATACAGTGGTGAGAATGGGCATCCTTATTTTGTTCTTGATCTCAGAGGAAATGCTTTTAGTTTTTCACCATTGAATATGCTATTAGCTGTGGATTCCTCATATATGGGCTTTATTATGCTGAGGTATGTTTCCTCATTCAACATATATTTACCAAATATCTATGATGGCAAAATACTGCTAGTAGATGTAATACCCACCTAATAAATTTTATGTATATACTATAATGTTTACTGTTTAATACATCTTTTAAAGTATACAGAATATAGGTATAGTATTTGTTATATCCTATATAATATATAGAATGTATACTAGATTACATTGTCTATGTCATTTAGTATGCAGCATCCAGTATGTAGGCCAAATCCAGGGCATTCCTGGCACATAGTAAGCCCTCAATGAGTGCCCACTTAATGAAGAATGAAGAATCTTTTTAAAATTCAATTCACTTTATTGCAATTTGGGCTAAAGGAGATCTAGTCTAGGGCAGAGCTCTTAGCCATCCCTCTGGCAGGTACTAATCAGAATCTATAACACAGAAGTGAGCAAAGACTCACTGAGCCAAGCTTGGGGGCTCCTCCTCCTCATGCTGAGCTCAGAGCCAGCCAAACCCCAGGGCCCAGGCTGGCTCTTCGCCCTCAGGGTTGGCTTCTCCTTTTAAGACATTCCAGCAGGTCTCTTCTACCTTGTATCAGCTGTGAAAGGTGGAAGTGGTGCAGCTATTTAGAATGTGGCAGTTTCCCCAGCCTTTTGGGATTCAGATGCCCTGTGCCCTTTTTCCTTTCTCCTAAATGTTTTGGTTTAAGAAGAACTAGTCCTCTGGGACAGAGAATTCTAAACACCCCAACACAGCTTCTGTTTCCATCAATTCTAGAGTAAAGTGATCCTTTAATAACCAACTACTTTGTAAAGTCACGACCTGAAGAGCAGTCCAAACAGAAAGCGTGTGTGAGCTGGGAAGGTGCCAGGGAGTTCTAGAAAAAAAAAAAAGTAAGGCCCTTAGAGCTGGAGCATTGCAAGCAAAGGCAATGAAGCAAGCATGAGAGGAGGTGGAGGAGCAGGACGGATCAACCCAGGGATGCAAAGGACCATCAGAAGGGATTTGGACTTCATCCTAAAAGCAATGGGAAACATTGGAAGCCCTGAAGCCACACGCTGCCAGCATCAGACCTGCTTTAGCAAACGCAGGTGGAGAATGAGCGGGCAGAGAGGCCAGAGTAGGTCCTGGGAGAGCATTAGGAAGCTCTCAGAGACAATGATGTTGGAGGATGCAAGGAGTTGGGTGGCTAGGTTGCCAGTTTCTGAGAAGAGGAATCCTAGAGGCAAACTAGTAGTGTATCAGCATGGAAAGGTCTGGAAATGTCAAGGAACATTGTTTTGGTTGAATGTGTGATGCCTGCAAGACTTGAGTTCACATATGTAAAGCACTTAGCTTGGTTGCCAGAATGTAGTAAGAAGTAGCTTTAGAAGTGCTAGTTTTCATTACCACATGACTCTAAGTCTAGAACTCAGAGGTCTCAGCTAGAGAAAGTTTAGGAGGCATCAGCATATGAAAGATATCTTTAGAAATGTCTCTTTCCCCAAATACCTCGGGGCCTTCTCTGTTTCTGTCTTCGTGTTCTAACTTCCCAGCTCCTGCCTCCGCCCCCTACCCCCTTTGCAACTCAACCCTTCCCATCCTGCCCTATCTTGCTCCTTTTGTTTTTTGCTTTTTAGGGGCCCACTGGAGCTGTAGCTGCCCGCCTACACCACTGCCACTGCAACGCGGGATCTGAGCCATGTCTGCGGACCTACACCACAGCTCACGGCAACATTGGATCCTTAACCCACTGAGGAAGGCCAGGGATCAAACCCGCAACCTCATGGATACTAGTCAGGTTCATTCCCGCTGCGCCACGATGGAAGGGGGAACTCCCTTACTCCTTTTCTTAGGAAAAGCAACTTACTTCTGTCCCAGCATCTGACTCCAAGATTGATAATTTAACCACTGCTTAACACTTTCTTCAGGTATATTAAAGACTTGAAGGATGAGAATATTGTCCACATTCAGGTTTTTTTTTTTTTCCTTTTGAGGGCCACAACTGCGGCATATGGAAATTCCCAGGCTAGGGGTCGAATCAGAGCTGCAGCTGCCGGCGTTCACCACAGCCATGGCAACACCAGGTCTGAGCTGCATCTTTGACCTACACTGCAGCTTATGACAATGCTGTTAGCCTCAACCTACTGAGCCAGGCCAGGGGTCAAACCCACAACCTCACAGAGACAACGTCACAGAGACAACCTTGGGTGCTTAACCTTCGAGCCACAATGGGAACTCCCACACTCAGCTTTTTCTATTTTTTGTCTTTTCAGGGCCGCACCCATGACATATGGAGGTTCCTAGGCTACGGGTCTAACAGGAGCTGTAGCCGCCAGCCTTCACCACAGCCACAGCAACGCGGGATCCAAGCCGCGTCTGCGACCTACACCACAGCTCATGGGCAACGCCGGGTCCTTAACCCACTGAGCAAGGCCAGGGATCAAACGCACAACCTCATGGTTCCTAGTCAGATTCGTTAACCACTGAGCCATGACGGGAACTCCCCACACTCAACTTTGAGAGAGCCTCCATACTAGGCAATGGAGGTTAATAACAATCATTTTTTCTTGTCACATATGCAAATTCTAAATAAGATATCTAATACACGTATCTACTGGAAATGAGGCCAGTTGACATTTTGCCAGTGACAGGAGACAGGAATGGAAAGCTGCGTAAACCAGCACCATGTTTCTGATTGATTCTAGACATGTTTCAGCGGCCTGTGGGGATTAGAGCCTTACTCTTCCAACCCAGCCTTCCTGAGGCTCTGGGAGGAGGGGCATGAAACAAGACTGAGCCGGAGCGGTGAGTGTGAAAAGAGACAGGGACGTGGGGCCATCATAGACAAGTCAGGGAGCAGGTGCAGTGAAGCTGTGCTTATGTTGACTTTGAGCTGCCCAGGTGACAGCTGTAGGAAGATGTCAAGTTGGCAGTTAGAGAAATATAAAGCTGGAGCCAGAGAGGTGACTGGGCCACAGGAGTCCGTGAGATCCTAGGGAGACGGCATGAGAAGAGAGGGGGTGAGCGCGGACGCTGCTCAACATTCAGAGGGTAAGGAGAGGCAAAGAGCCAGAAATGGAATTTGAGGGGAAACTGTCAGAGGAGAGTGGCACCTCTAAGATTCCGAGAGGGAGAGAGTTCCGACTGTGCATCTTCACAATGCAGATTGCGTGACGTGGGGGACCCAGAAGTGGAGCGTGGGATCTAACACCAGGGAGGTCAAGTTCAGTGGAACGTTGGCAGTGGAGGCCAAACTGAAGTGAGTCCGACAGTAAAGGAGAGGCGAGGGATTAGACAGCCATGTGGCAGCTAGAGGGAAAGAGCACATTAGGATTTTTCTTTTTTCTTTTTAGGTCCATACCTGCGGCATGCGGAACCCCCCGGGCTGTGGGTCCAATCAAAGCTACAGCTGCTGGTCTACGCCACAACCACAGCCACGCCAGATCTGAGCCACGTCCGTGACCTACACTGCAGCTCGTGGCTATGCCGAATCCTTAACCCACTGAGCGAGGTCAGGGATCAAACCCACATCCTCATGAATACTAGTTGGGTTGGTAACCCACTGAGTAACAACAAGAACTCCAAGATTTTTCTTTTTCTTCTTTTTTGGCCATCCCGCAGCATATGGAGTTCCTGGGCCAGGGATCAGTTCTGAGCTGCAGTTCTGACCCAAGCCGCCGCTGCAGCAATGCTAAATCCTTAACCCACTGTGCGGGGCCAGGCATGGAACCTGCGTCTCAGCGCTCCCAAGACGACGCTGATCCCGTTGCACTGCAGCAGGAACTCCTCTGTGGTTTTAATTATGGCTTTGAATTTTCTCCCAAACCTTTAAGTCTAATAAATTAAATGTAAAGCATAATAATTATGTTAAACCGTCTGTTCAGAATCTAGAACAACATGAATCGGTCACGCTTTTCCATCAAGTGTTTTAAAAAAATGAATTATTTTAAAGTGGGGAGGGTTGCCACGGGGAATTGGAAAGCCTTAGCCAGAGCAATGACGACGATTCTGCCTTTCAAAACCACTCCTGAGTGGTATTTGTTACACCATGGGATTCGCAATACAAACTAGCTGTGGCTTTAAGACCCCTTGAGGTGGCTACCACCCCTGGCTCATTGCTATGGAAACTGGAGCAGAGGGGTTGAGGACCCAAAGCCATCCCACCTCCAGATCTTGTCTGTGTGGCCCAGCATCATGGGGCTCTGCCCAGCTCTGGTGAGCTGGGGAAACGAGGCCTGCGGTGAGGCAGAGGGTCCAGGACCGGACAGAAGCTCCACAGGACCCCAAACCTGCCATCACGACCAGTCATCTGAAAAGGAGTAAGGACAGATTCACTGCCTTATATATTTCCATTTTCCAAGTGAAAAAAAAAAAAAAAAGAGCAACAGCAGCATTAATTCTGGCCAGTGGGGTGCAAACCCCAGGCAAGTCCGCTTAGTCCTGAGCCCAACCCTCAGTAAGTACCTCAAGTCTCAGCAGAACAAACCAGAACTGCAGCCCCACGCCCTCCTTCCGGAGGAGATTAAAGCGGTTCCCCCGAACCCCGCTCCCAGCCCCCAGTCTCGGCGGGCTGACGCGTCCTCCGTACTCCACAAATCGTAATTCTGGCGTAAAGGAGGAGAGCTCGAGGATGGCACGCCAAAGCACAAAACCTGACTCCATTCCCCACGTCTGGGTTAAAAAGTCGGCAAGTGTCACCTGACATGGGCCCACACGTGCATCTCTCACCTCTGAAGAAGGATTCCATGTCCCCAGCGGGAAATGCACAAGGCCCCTGGGCTCCAGGTGACGCAAACACGACACCAGAGCGGAAACAAGAAAGGGAAACTGAAGTGTCAGAATGGCAGTGGAGAGATGAGTTTTTGATGTGGTTGAAGAGGTTAGAAAACGTGAAAGAGCAAATTTTTCAAAAAAAAAAAAAGTAATTATGTTACCAAAAAAACATTTATACAGGAAATGAAATTTAAATGTGAAAGAAAATGCTATAAATTCTCCCTCTACTAGTCTTTAATCCAAATAACTCATGGGAGGAGAGATCTTCTTTTAATTAATTCTAAAGAAATTCAGCAAGTTCTTTCAGTGCCTTCGGAGCCTATCGCATCATCTAGATGGATGTCCTGTGACATTTTATCATATCCTGAATAAAAATCTGGGACAAAGAGGTTGCGGATGTTTCCAGGTTTCTGATTTCATTTTACTTCCGTTCTGCGTAAGAGTGCTCATTGATAAGACAGAATGAATAACCAAGTTCTTCTCTCACAAAGGAATATGAGCCACATGTTACTGCAAATGGCCTAGAGAGGAAAATTTGCTGATGGTGAGGTCGATGGGTAATTTTTTTTTTTTTTTTTTTGGCTTTTGTCCTTTTAGGGCCGCACCTGCGGCATATGAGGTTTCCAGGCTAGGGGTCTAACAGAAGCTGTAGCTGCTGGCCTTCGCCACAGTCACAGCAACGCAGGATCCAAGCTGCATCTTCAACGTACACCACAGCTCATGGCAACACCGGATCCTCAACCCACTGAGCAAGGCCAGGGATGGAACCCGCAACCTCATGGTTTCTAGCCGGATCTGTTTCTGCTGTGCCACGACAGGAACTCCCAATTTTTTTTGTAATTGACAGAACAACTTCAAATAGTAGATTGTGATAGTTAGAAGCAAGGGGGACTGAATTGGAGGTGAGTCTAGACCCAGAAAGGTCTATCACACAGAACTAGCTCCAAAGAGAAATCTGAAAACCCAGAGAAGGTTTTGATAAAATATCCACAGAGCATCGCATATTCCTACGGACCTTTTGAGTCATCATTACCTGTATCTCCTAGTGCTGCACTGGCTGAATTAATAGCATCATCCTCTGCACGTCCTCCTCACATCCTCCTGAAGACAGTTTGAATAATCTGCCAAAGGTTACTCTAAATGTCAGGAAGGAGAAAGATTAGAGCCTGGATATTTTAGTCCAGACACATGGAGTCCTACTTCTATTTATTTTTTTTTTTTTTGGCTGCCCCAAGGCATATGCAGTCCCTCTGGCCCAGGCCAGGGATAGATCAGAGCCATAGGTGCAACCTGTGGCAATGCTGGATCCCATTATGCCGGGCTGGGGATCGAACCTGCATCCCGGTGCTACAGAGATGCAGCCAACGCTGTTGTGCCACAGTGGGAACACCTTCTCTTTCTCTTTATTTTTTTTTTTGCCACGCCCATGGCATATGGAAGTTCCTGGGCTAGGAATCGAACCCGCACCACAGCAGTAACAAAACTGGATCCTTAAACTGCTCTACCACAAGAGAACTTCCTTACTTCTCTTTAGAACAAAGAAGGGAGAGAGTGTAACTTCTTCCCAAGTTTGGAGAAAGACCATTTTCTGTGGGTTTGAATAGTGCCTTCTCTAGTGCTTATTAAGACCAGTGGTCCCGCTTCCATGTGTCAGCTCTCTCTGATTGTGCTGTAACCCTGAACCCAAGAAGACTTTCACAGCACGTGAATCTGAAGAGTGGCCTGAGACACAGCAGACACCTGTAAGAACATCATCTGATGAAAAGAGAAGAACTGAAACCTAAGGAAGAAATTGTGGCTGATGCTTTTGGCCAAAGGTTGCTGGTTTACACTGCCAGGAGCCCAGAGCGCGGGGCTCGGGTTTCCCAGGCAAAGCTCAAGACGTGGAACAGAATGTTCTCCTCACCTCTGACTGTGACCTGGGGCATGGAAGCAACTTGTTTCTTGGGGCTCTTAAACGTTCTCAGAAATATTCACAAAGCACAAAGTAGACCAGATAATTGAGATTCTTTCTCTGAAAGAAAAAAAGGCACTTTGAGACCATTCCTGTTTGCTCTTTGCTTAATTACATTTGACCTGGACTTGCGGTCATGAAAAAGACTTGGTGTATCTTATTTCCCTGGGCAAAGAGTTGCTTGCCTATTCTGTTAGAGAAAGTAAAAATGAGCCCTAGGCAAGTGAAAAAATATGAATTTTCATATTTATTACAGTGCTCCTTAGGGTGGGGCAGGCTGTCTGTTGGACTTAGGTATAAAGTTAGAGCACATTACAGCAAAGCTCAGGGCAGGAGATGGTGACTTTCAGTCATTTCTCGCGAGGTGGGGAGGAAGACCAAAGTCATTTACAGGGTCCCTGCCATTCTGGCAGCCGCTGTTGAGACTGCTGCCTTCCTCAGATAAGGCAGAGGTTTAGAAGAGAGGGGGCGGGAGCCTGGGCAGGCAGGCCATCTCCCATCCCTGTCCCATAAAACGAATGTGGAAATGAGGCTCAGTTTGCTTTCTGCTAGTCTTCAGTCAGCAGACAAGTAATTGCCTTACCCTAAATGAAAAACATGCCTTCCTGATTATAGTAAATGGGGGGAAGGAAAAAAGAGCTGGGCAGACAATCAGGTCTTTCATTTGCAATCATCCGGTGAAAATGCTGCCTCCCCGGAGCTGGCAGCTCAGGAGCTGATGGAAAAGCAGCCAAGGCAGCCCACGGGGCATTTTGAAGGCGGAAGCTGTCCAGATGCAGGAAGCTCCCAGTGGACTGCCCGCTAAGAGGGCTCATCGGACTCTGCTTGTATTGGCGGGTAATCAAACCAAGGATTTAGAACGTTTTTTGCATTCCCTGCCCCCAAACAAACCTGTGTTCAGAGTCCGGCTCTGACACTTCCTGCGAGGCCACAGGCACCTCTCATGCCTCCATCTCATCTATGACGTGGAAAGAAACACCTGCCTCAGTGTTGTTGGGAGAGGGTGCGGTGTCAGGAAGGTTCTGAACGCGAGTCCTAACACATAGCACGTCTTCAACAGACGGTAGCTATGATTTTAATGGCTAACAATGTTTTCCTCTTGTCATTGTCATTCCTTGATTGACTGAGACAACTGGGTCTCCTTTCTGCCCTGCTTTTGAGACTGCTGGGCGGCCTGGACCTGCTCTTTTACAATGTCCTTAAAGCGCTGGGGCACCCTCAAAGCAAAACGAAGAGCAGGGGTAAGCTAAGCTCACCTCCAGTGGGGCTCCACAGTTACTGAGGCCCCTCTCCCTTTCTTGGTGTCTCCACTTCTGGCCAGAGAGCTCATGGACAGTACTAGGTTTCCAGAGGTGACGGTGGACACCAACCAGGCCAGCGGAGGGTATCCGTCCTTACAAGGACACCTTCTGATAGACAGCGGGTCAGGTGGCCCGGTGGTTCACACACCAGCTTCCAGGCTGGAGCAGGTATACATACTCAGGGGAGTAGCAGCCATCCACCCAGCTCCTGTGACTACTGACAGCCAATGTAGACGGAGCCCTTCTATGTCGCAGTCTCTGTATAACAAGCCCTTTGAACATGGATTTGCTCATTTACTCCTCACAGCAATGCCAATTAAAAGGTGCCATTAGGAGTTCCCGTTGTGGCTCAGTGGAAACAAATCCGACTAGGAACCATGAGGTTGCGGGTTCGATCCCTGGCCTTGCTCAGTGGGTTAAGGATCTGGCGTTGCTGTGTGTGAGCTGTGGTGTAGATCGCAGATGAGGTTCAGATCTGCTGTGGCTGTGGTGTAGGCCAGCAGCTGCAGCTCCCATTCGACCCCTAGCCTGGGAACTTCCATATGCCGTGGGTGTGGCCCTAAAAACCAAAAATAAAAAAAATTTTTTTTTAATTAAAAAAAAAAGTGTTCTCTTGGAGCTGGACTTGCAAAGCTGCACATGTCACGACCCCGGGCAGAGAGCCTGAGAGGTCTTTTCCAAGAGCAATCCCCATGTGGGAAAGTCACACGCACTTTCCTACTGTTCACTGGAGAAAAATGAAGATTCATAAAGGCCTAGGGAGAAATTTTCCAGTTCCCAGTACCAAGCAGTGTCTATGCTTTGAGTAATTCTATTTGGAATTGAGAAAAATAGAACAGTTACTGGAAATAGGGTGAAAAATACGCCCTCCACAGTTTAGAACTCCTTCATAAACAACCGTATGACCAAATCCAGGAACAAGCCACGAATATGCGAGTGATGATTTGATTTTGTTTATTATCTATGTTGCATAGGGTGTTATCCTGGTAGCGCTGGGGAGAAATGAGCTAGTAAAAATCATGTGTGGGCTGGCAGAACATTTGAATTATCTGCATTATTGATTCTACCTCCTGACATCTTCTTTTATAAAGCTCAATGACCCAATGTGAATCGCAGGTTCTCAGCTACCTGCAAACAACTCATGAATCTCAGAGAACTGCTTCTATCTGGCAGGTCAGACAGCAGGTGGCTTCACGCTTATTAAAGCATCTCAAATAAGAAAAGAACTTTAGGATTGTTTTTAACAAAGTGAACTTACTAATCAGCCCCCTGCAGCAAGAACAGTGTATCTCTTGAGAATGGATGCCGACATTTTAGAGGGAAAAGGTGTGGGGGGGGTGGGGGGTGATTATAGGATTTCTTCATAATGTAGGTGATGGTACAGACATAAAAAGGAAGGATAAATTAGGGGGTTTGGATTAAGATGTACACACTACTATGTATAAAATAGATAACCAACAAAGTCCACTGTATAGCACAGGGAACTAAACCCAATATTTTGTAATAATCTATAAGGGAAAAGAATCTGAGAAAGAATATAGACATACACACATATGTATGTGTATATATGTATATATGTGTGTATATACATGTATGTATACACACACATGTGTGTGTGTTTATAATTGAATCGCTATGCTGTACACCTGACATTAATACGACACTGTAAGTCAATTATATTTCATTAAAAAAAAAAAAGTAGATGGTGGTGGGGAACAGGTTAAAGCTAAATTGTTCAAGTATCTCTAAACCAGAGTTCCCTTCATGGCTCAGTGGTTAACGGACGCAACTAGGATCCATGACGATGTGGGTTCGATCCCCGGCCTCGCTCAGTGGGTTAAGGATCTGGCGTTGCTGTGAGCTGTGGTGTGGGTCGCAGACACGGCTTGGATCCCGCGTTGCTGTGGCTGTGTCTGCGGCCGGCAGCTGCAGCTCCAATTCGACCCCTAGCTTGAGAACCTCCATATGCCAAGGATGCAGCCCTAAAAAGCAAAAAACAAATGTCTCTATACCTACCTGGACATTGGCTCGGGTGGGCTCTATTTGCTTGAGAAGCTGAGAAGCCCCTTGGGAAGAAGATCTGGGGAGAGCAAGCTCGCTCTAAGAGGAAGGTCTCTGCCGGCGGACGGAGGGATGGTTCCTAGTGCCTCTCAGTGCTCTTACTCAGACTCACCCCGCCCTACTCGTGCTCGCGGGCTCCCAACTCTCCCCCACTATGAACCTGTGTCCAAATCCTATAGAAAGGAGACTAGAAGACAGTTTCACTCAAAGCTGTCTGCTCTTAAGGAATAAAGTTCACTCCCTTGAAACTCTACCAACCAGAGGAAAGATATACAAAACCAGAAGAGATATGTGCTCAGCACCTCTAGGGCTCCATGTCCTGGCAGAAGACTTGGTACCTGGAAGAAACGGTGGCATCAAGGAAAAAACAAGGGTGCCCAGGAGAAAAGCTGTGGTATCTACTGCAGACTATGATGACAAACTTGGACTTGGTTTAAGAGCCATGAAAACTGTTTTTATCAGAAGAGAAAATAATCTTGGTTTTTAAAAGATCACCTGTGTGGGGACAGATTTTAGAGAGCCAAGAGAAAAAGGAGGGACCAAACAATTTGGTCACTGTTGCAAGAGTCAAGGCAAGCGATGACAACGGCTTATAGACTAACGTGCTGGCAGCGAGGGTGGAGAAAATGGATCAATTTGAGACACGTTATGGAGGAAGAGTCAAGAAGGCTGGCTGACGTCAGGGTAAGCAAGAGAGAGAAAACAGAGAATGATTTTGATTTCCCCTTGCCTATCTCGGCAGATGCAGGAGACTATAATAGCAAAGAACCTCTGTATCTTATTACAAGTTAATCACTAAAGGGATGTTGCCTATAAGCTTAAATGGTACATAACGGCCCATCTCTGGGAACCCTGTCTCCCAGGTAATGAGCACTAAGCTTTCCGTAGCTCACAGGAAACTCCCTGACAGGCCCACCTCTGAATGACTGCAGGAAGGAAGAAATGAACACATGTCCTCCTGAGTCTGGCTGGACCCAGAACCTCACCCCAGCCCCTTTTAGCATAAGAGAAGTCTGAATTCCAACTCAGGGAGGATGGTTCTTTGGGACACTAGTCCACCATCTTCTTGGTCTGCCGGCTTTCTGAATAAAGTCACTATTCCTCGCCCCAACAGCTTGGGACGAGGGTGTGGCCCTAAAAAGCAAAACAAAACAAACAAGGAGAACTGGTCGAAAGCAGTTTAAAAAGTAATTATATCTTCAGGGTCAACACCGTACACTGAATGGTCTTTGAACTGCTCTTCCTCATCCTGGCAGAAGACCGGGCTGATTCTCCAGGAGGACAAAACACGGAGTCGCTAGACCAGGTACCAGGCGGGGAGGCTGAGAGACTCTGAGCCTGCTGGAGCCCAGACCTCTCGCGGCTCTTTCCCTCCTCACCTTCCAGAACGCGGATGGGGGTGGGGGCCGGGGGCTCTCTGGAGAAGGGAACCAGCCCAGAAGAAAGACACTTACATCCGAGTCACCCAAGGAAACAGTCAAGCCAGACTGCCCTCCTGTGAAGCTCTCCTTTGATAAGCGCCATTCATGTGAACAAAGCTTCAAATCAGCTCCTTGGTCCCCACTGTCAAGTATAAGTGCACAGCAAGTATTACAAGATATCTGAAGAAAGCCTGTAACATGAAAGAGCTACTTAGAGAAAATTCAGACTATACAAGAGGAAGAAACTTCCCCAGTTATACTTACTATTGCCCAGATATCACAGAGATACTGCAACCACAGAAGAACACCCTGCAAGTAAAAGAGGACCTTCAGAGAGCAACTGAAAACCCCTAGGTACACACTTCCTTGGGATTATAAGATAAATAAGAACTAGGGATGTAATGTACAACACGATAATTAACACTGCTGTATGTCAATTTTTATTTTTTTAGGGCCGCAACTGCGGCACATGGAAGTTCCCAGGCCAGGGGTCAAATCGGAGCTGTAGCTGCCAGCCTATACCACGGCCACGGCAACACGAGATCCAGCAGCATCTGCAACCTACACCACAGCTCACGGCAATGCCGGATCCTTAACCTACCGAGCAAGGCCAGGAACCAAACCCGCATCCTCATGGTTACTAGTCGGGTTCATTACTGCTGACCCACAACAGGAACTCCACACTGCTGTACATATGAAAGCGTTTGAAAGAGTAAATCCTAGGAGTTATCACAAGGAAAATTACTTTTTTTTCTATTTCTTTAATTTTGTATCTACATGAGATGATGGGTGTCCACTAAATTTGCAATCATCATTTCATGGTGTATGTAAGTCAAATCATTACCCTGTACACCTTAAACTTTTACAGTGCTATGTGTCAATTATATCTTAATAAAATGAAGGAAAAAATTCTGAGGAATTTATTTTTTTCCTGGCTTTTTCAAAATTCCCATCAGTTAAGTAAAATGTTAGAATAAAGGAAGTTTTACTTGCTAGTCCTCAAGATTTTACTTCTCATACACTTTTCTCAAGAAGGAGAATAAAAACAGGAAGGAACAAGAGCTTGGATTCAGAACCCAAGAAAAAGATGAAGAGGATCCCCCAGGACGCCCGGGAAGGGCCCTCCGGGAGACAGCACTGCACAGGTCCGGAGGGCAGACCGGAAAACAGCGAAACTGGAAAAGGTCTAAAGCCTTTGGAAGAGATTTCTTTCTTCCTCTCTCCCTTCCTTTCCTTCCTTCTTCTACTCTCTTTTTTTTTTTAATTACAAGGTTTTTTATCTTGTTTGGGGGTTTTTTGTTTTGTTTTGTTTTTGTGTCTTTTTAGTGCCATACCTACAGCATATGGAGGTTCCCAAGCTAGGGGTCGAATTGGAACTGCAGCTGCCAGCCTACACCACAGCCACAGCAACGCGGCATCAGAGCCGTGTCTGTGACCTGCACCACAGCTCACGGCAACGCTGGATCCTTAACCCACTGAGCAGAGGCCAGGGATCGAACCCGCATCCTCATGGATACTAGTCGCGTTCTTAACCCACTGAGCCGCAGTGGGTACTCCTTAAAGTATAGGTATTTTTTGTTTTGTTTTGGTCACACTGCGGCACGTGGAATTTCCTGGGCCAGGGACTGAACCTGAGCCACAACAGCAGCTCAAGCCACTGCAGTAACAATGCCAGATCCTTAATCTGCTGCACCACGAGAGCTCCTGGAAGAGATTTCTTCAAGAGTATAAAATCAATAACAAAATCTAAGAGAGGAGAGGTAAGCAATGACGGTTTTGAAGTTGAATTGGTGATTAGTACATAGAAAACTAAGCAAATGAAAAAAGTGATTCCCAATGAAAATGAAGTTGTAAAAAAAGAAAAAAAGGAGTTCCCACTGCGGCATGATGGGTTAAGAACCTAACTGCAGTGGCTCAGGTTGCTACGGACGCATGGATTCCATCCCCAGCTTAGCACAATGGGTTAAAGGATCTGGCATTGTCATAGCTGTGGTGCACGTCTCAGCTGCAGCTTGGTTTTAATCCCTGGCCCAGGAACTTCCATATGCCAGGGGTGCAGCCATTAAAAAAAAAAAAAAAAGAGGGCATATAAGAAAAGTAATCTAGATGCAGTAAATGGATCAGCTGTCAATATTACTATATAATCAATAAACACCGATGATTGAACTAAGCAAAATTACAATATAACCATCTAGGCAGGGTCCATGTGTGGAAGGGGAAAAGGCTGCAGTTAAGTTCTCATCTTCTCTAAGGAAGGTCAGTTGTTGTCGCTTCACAATGAGGGATCAAGAAGTAGCACAACAGCAGCATTTTTTTTTTTAGGGCCACACCCGTGGCACATGGAAGTTTCCAGGCTAGGAGTCTAATTGGAGTTGCAGCCGCCAGCCTAGGTCACAGCCACAGCAACGCCAGAGCTGAGCCAAGCCTACAAACTACAGTTCAGGGCAATGCCAGATCCTTAACCCACTGAGCGGGCCCAGGGATCGAACCTGCATACTTATAGATACTAATCGGGCTCATTACTGCTGAGTCACAATGGGAACTTCCAACACTATCATTTTTTTTTTTCAAAAACACAGAATTAAATGCAAAAAAAATCAGCTCAGAGAGTTATAAGTAGCTGTGATGGAGGAAGCAGAACAGGGGACGGCTGTTTTTCACTTGCATGAGAACTACTTGACTCTTTAAAACGTGTGTGAATCACCCTGAAAAAACAGAAACCAAATAAAAACAGAGGTCAACGGCAAGTGAAGAGGTGATAGTGGCAGGTACAGAAAAATGCTGTGAGATATTTGGTTCGAAAGCGGAATGGAAGAGTGAGGTAGGGTGGCTTGGGTCACGGGCGGGCTCTTTTTAAAGAAACCGAGCACATTTGAGATGCGCATTGTGTCCCTGGGGCCGGGGGTGGGGTTTGGGACTGATAGTGCTGCAGAGGGAGCGAAGTCCCCCGAGAAGATTAGAGGCGTGGGACCCAAACCCACAGGGCAGGGATGAACTTGGACACAGAAGACACACCTCCTTGACCAAAACGAGAGGGGACAAAAAGACAGGTGCGGGTGCCAACAGAACTGTAGGATCTGCTCAGCCTGACACAGAGCAGAACGTGACGCAATAGGCTGGCAATTATCTGAGAAGGAACACAAGCTATAACCAGACGTGTTCCTTCAGCCCTCCGTCCCGTGGAATGCCGAACTGCCTGTGCTGCTGAATAACGCTCACAATGAACGCGTTACCCCTTGAGCCACCGAAATAAGCACAGCTACATTTGAAAAGAAAAAGACTTCTGCTGGTAACATGTTGGATTCAATCTCTGGGTGAGCCCCCTGCTGTAAAGCTCAAGCTTGAAGCTAAAGCATACTTACTGATGCAAAGTTGGCTTGTAGGAAATGGGGAACATTGCCAGGGGGTCCCCAACCCACACAAAAGAGCAAAACCTAAATGGAAATTCAAGCAAAGGGGAGCTGCCTGAGAGCAAATGATGGCAGCAGTGTGGTGACCCAGACACCAACCCTTGGCCAGCAGCAAGGAGCGGGAGCCGAAACTAGAATCTTCCATTAGGCCAGAATGCTAGAAGAGGTCCAGGCGGTTCCCAGTGGGCAGCATCTCCTGGGCCCTGGCAGACGCAGGTGTAAATCTTGCCTGAAGTGTTCGCCTCCAACGCAAGCCTGGGAGAGTCCCCCGAGGAAGCGCTAACAAATGTGGACACACACTGAGCTCGGCAGGCCCAGGAGGACAATGCCACCGTGAGTCACAGACGTATTTTAAAGAAAAGATAGGAAAAGGACATAAAAACTCTATCTGCTGCTTTCCCGAGTCTGGCCTTTGGAACACATGCGGCACTATCAGCCGAGTGCTTACTAAAATGCACCTTCTCGGTTCCCTTCCACAACTGAGACGGGAGCCTGGGAATCTGCATTACCACTCACTCCCCACGGAGGGAAAACCAGGCAGCCGGTCACGCAGACGCAGCTTTCTTTCCCACAGTCATATTCCTGTAGCTGTTGCTGTCCGTTCAGGATACAGACGCAGCAGGCCTGTCCAAAGACGAAAGCAGCACTAACACAAGAGTTAAACAAGATCGCACCCCCGAGGGTCGGCAAGACCTGACGACAGACTTGGCTTCTGCCTCCTGTCAGAACCTGGCCTGGCCTGAGTCACCACTGTGCCAGAATCCTGGTCCCACTTCAGTGACGACAATGCACAAAATACTGTGAGGGAAGATAATGGGAAGTGGGGGCCTTAATAATCACTAATGTCACAATGTCAGTGAGTTCACCGGGAATTTAGACGCGCTTAGAGAATCCATAGACTGGGCTGCCAGGAGATTCTTTCCCAGGGAGACCAAGGAGAGGCCGGGAGGAGAACCCTTAGGGGAGAGAGTCAGGCAAAAGCTGCATCAAAGGACGGTGAGCCCCTTTCAAAGAGAGGAGCTGACTGGGGCTAAGTAGAGGCTGAGGCTCTTTTTTTTTTTTTTTTTTTTTTGTCTTTTTAGGGCCGCACCTGCAGCATACGGAGGTCCCCAGGCTAGGGGTCTAATCCAAGCTGTTGCTGCTGGCCTACGCCAGAGCCATAGCAATGCCAGATCTGAGCCATGTCTGAGACGTACACCACAGCTCACGGCAACACCAGATCGTTAACCCACTGAGAGATGCCAGGGATTGAACCTGCAACCTCATGGTTCCTAGTCAGATTCGTTTCTACTTGCCACGACAGGAACTCCAAAGGCTGACCCAGTCCCCAGGGCCCTTTCCCAGAGAGTAGTGGGAGTGGGGGCCGGGGGCAGCAAAAGTGCCAAGAAAAGGGCTGCTTTGTTTGTAGCTTAAGAAGCATGGGGCAGGCTAAGAGAGAAATGGAAAATGCCTTGTGGGAAGATTGGCAATGACAATAATAGCCAACCAAAGCTGAACGGCTACCATGTTCCAGGCAGGGTAGGGTATTACAGCAGTCCTCTCCGGCAGACATCACTGTTATTTTACAGATGAGAAAAACCGAGATCAGAAAGCTTGACTAACTTGTTCACTATCACACAGCAATAAATTATGGAGCCAGACTCCAACCCAGGATGACTTGACTTCTTAGGCCACGTTAAGATTTTTTTTTTTTCCTGAATGAGATCCTGCTGTACAGCACTGGCAACTATATATAGTCACTTAGGATGGACCATGATAATGTGAGGAAAAGAATGTACATATGTATGTGTGACTGGGTCACTTTGCTGTATAGTAGAAAATTAACAGAACACTGTAAACCAGCTATAATGGAAAAAATAAAAATCATTATTAAAAAAATGTTTTTTTCTGAGATGACTGTTTAGGTGATTTGATTTCATGGTTCAAGATGTGTAAACATGGAGTTCCCTTCGTGGCTCAGTGGTTAACGAATCCGACTAAGAACCATGAGGTTGCGGGTTCGATCCCTGGCCTTGCTCAGTGGGTTAAGGATCCGGCGTTGCCATGAGCCGTGGTGTGGGTTGCAGACGCGGCTCGGATCCCGTGTTGCTGTGGCTGTGGCGAAGGCCGGCAGCTACAGCTCCTGTTAGACCCCTAGCCTGGGAACCTCCATATGCCGCAGGTGCGGCTCTAAATAAAGGCAAAAAGACCAAAAAAAAAAAAGATGTGTAAACATTATTACAGGACATTCAGCAAAAATTCCTTCTCTCACCACTGCTGCCACTCACCCAGCTCCCCTCCTCTGACACAACCAATGTCATTAGATTCTGTGTGATGTTTTATGAATTTCATTTTGCTATATAAGGCATGGCAGATTATACACACTGTTCTGAACCTCACACTCATCACTTGGGCAGATGTATGGACCCCTCCGTGGCGGAACATAAAGAGCTTCCTTGCCCTGTCTGCAGCTGCAGGCTCTCACTGCTGTCCCTGGAAATAGGCTTAACCACGTTTCCATTGGTTGAGTAGCCACATGGCTGATGCCCTTTACTCTGAGCAAACCCCACTCCCCTGCACCCCGCCACATGCACCCACACACACCTTGAGACGCTCCCGGGACAACTAGTCTCCTTCAAACTGCTAGACGGTCTCAGGTTGCCTTGATCCGTGGGGGTTTACAGTAAAGACACAAGCAAGAAATGAAATGCCAGCAGCAACAGAAGTCAGAGCAGCCCCACCCAGGCACCCCACCCCTACCCAACGGCTGGGAGGTGAGCCAGGAGCAACCCTCGCTCTGCAAAGCTCCCATCCCTGGGCATTCCTGGGCTCCCGCTGGTACACCTGAGTTCACACCTCTGCATAGGAGAGCACAGGGTCTGCAGCGCTCGGCCCCTGGGGCTAGGCCTGGGGAGCTGCTGGCCCGTCAGCCGCCCCGGGAGCAGGGCTCAGCTCTAGTCCCCCAGGTGCGGCCGGGGTGATGCGGGCACGTGGAAGAGCAGGAGAGGTGGTGCCTAGGGCCTGCTTCCCCAGAGGCGGCTGGGGGCCCTTGCTCACAGCAAGAGACCCCTTGGTGGTGCCTCCTGCCCGGACTCCCACAGCTGCTCTGGAGGAACTGGGGGGCTGCAGTTCCTGCCCAGCGAGTGGGGCCAGAGTCACAGAGTCTCTCTTGAAGTTACCTTGTTTTTAGGCCCAGGCTGATTCAGTCTACGGGGAAAACGGATCCCATGGTACCACTTATGAGGCTTTCTAGCTCAAAACGAACCTTAACTCACCAAAGTCTCCTGAAGCAGGCATTATCGGTAGCATTCCCATTTTACAGACAGGAAAACTGAGGCTTAGACAGGTTGCCAGGGTCACATGACCAGTAAATGATGGTGCTGAGACCGAAACCCAGGTCTTTTGACTCCAGATTTCTCCCTTCTGATTCCTCATCACAAACGCCTTTTTGCCAGCTTTCCTTCCCCCGCTCACCTCCTTAATATGGACACTCCCCAGATTCTCTCTCGGGCTCCCCATTCCGCCCTCTCTGGTTATTCTCATTTACGTCCTTCCCTTGGTCTAATTCCAAAAGCCTGATGCCCCGGTTTCTCTCTCCAGCCCAGACCTGTCTCCCGAGTTCCGTATCTGCATATACGCTGTCCTACCGGACACCCACGTGGCTGCCCAGATCACCTCCAGTGCCGCATTTCTAAAAGGAAACTCACTGTCTTCGTCCTTCAGTGGCTCCTCCTGAGTTTTCTATCAAAAGAGCAGTAGCTTCCACTTCTTAAGCACCCGCCATGTGCCATCGCTTTATACCGGCGAGAGAGCGTCACCCCCTGTCACAGGCAAAGAAACCAAGGCTCAAAGGTGTGAACTTACATGCAGAAGGCCACAGCACTGAGCTGACAGAGCCACGATGCAAACCGAGCTCTAGTCTGCATGGTTCCTGAGACAGGCCGGCCCCGGACCGAATATCTTCTCTGGCAAAAAAAACTACTAAGAAGCTATAAGGGACTAAAAATAGTTGCATCCATGGGCAGCGGGACAATAAGATACAAAAAGGCCATAAGAAATAAAAAGACCAAAAACCCAACTGGCCACTTCTGAAGAGCAAAAACAGGGTACCTAGAGCAAAAGCAGGGTACTACGCATGCAGCCTGCACACACACCACCTAAGGGGTGGGCCCGCTCTGGAAACCCATCCCCTGGATCCGCCCCTACCCTCACCCCATGGGAGTGAACCTACCCCTGGGTGAGCAATTACTTGTTTTAGCTCCACACACACACCCCCGCCCCTGCTGCAGCAGGAGCCCCCAGTAAAGCCTTGTGAGAATTTCTTGTCTGGCCTCTTATTTCTTTTTTTTTTTGTCTTTTTTTTTGCCTTTATCTAGAGCCACACCCACGGCATTTCGAGGTTCCCAGGCTAGGGGTCTAACAGGAGCTGTAGCTGCCGGCTTTCGCCACAGCCACAGCAACGCGGGATCCGAGCCACATCTGCAACCTACACCACAGCTAACAGCAACGCTGGATCCTTAACCCACTGAGCGAGGCCAGGGATCGAACCCGCAACCTCATGGTTCTTAGTCGGATTCGTTAACCACTGAGCCACGAAGGGAGCTCCTGGTCTCTTATTTCTATTGATTAAGGACGGCCAAGAACCCTAGTCGCTAACACTCCCACTGGGCTAGGCTGGCTGGGAAGTGTAAGGCCACAGCTGTTCATTCTGCTGAACAAGCCAGAAGCCATGGGTCATCCTCCCGTCCCACCACCATGACTGCCACGTCTCACCCCCACGGCTGCTCCAGAGCCAAGTCCAACCCCAGTCCAACCTCCTAAATGGGCCTCTGGTCTGCACGCTTCCCTCCGTTTCCAGGACCGCTCCACACTGTAAGTCCGGCCCTTAAGGGACTTCTCCCCCATTCCTCGAATGACGTGCCGACTAGTTTGTCTCTAGCAACAAGCCGCACTTCAGATCCCCTCTCCCTGAGAATGAGCTTACTAAAATATACCTGGGAGTTCCTTTTGTGGCTCAGCGGGTTATGAACCCAATGCAGTGTCCGTGAGGATGCGGGTCTGATCCGTGGCTTCGCTCAAGGGATTAAGGATCCAGCGTAGGCATAAGCTGCGGCCACTGTCGCAGACGTGGCACAGATCCAGGGTTGCTGTGGCTGTCGTTACCACAGCTGCAGCTCTGATTCGACCCCCCAGCCCAGGAACTTCTACATGCCACAGCTGTGGCTTTTAAAAGAAAAAATAAAAATAAAAAAATTAAATACACCTAATTTTTGGCCCCCCCATCCTACCCCTGGATTAAGAGCCTCCAAACGCTTCCTATTACCTTGAGGATGAAATCCCAACTCCCTGTTGCCACCACTGCCTATCGGTTCAGGGTCTCTGCAAATACCCATGGCATCGTTGCTAAAAATGGCCTCATGTCTTAAAGATTTCTGCTAAGCTGATATGCATACACCCCCACTGCACACTGCACTGATGCCGGCCATCTATACCGCATTCCAATGAACTACAGAAAAATGCCGGGTGAGAGCCATTCATATGCAAATCAGAGAAAGCCTGAAATATGCAGGAACTACTGACAAGTCTACAGTAATTCATCATGTCATGCTATTATTTGCGCAATACAGTGTGTTTATACTGTCTTGGGTACCATGTAACTTTGTTTTATGACTGTGTAGCCAATTAGACCCAGGATGGCAGATGTGAGTGGCTGAATGATTTATCACTCAGGGAGGAGTGCACTTCATAAGCTTTCCAGAACTGTTCGAGAGAGAGAGCATCATTCGTGCTCTTCAGGCAAAGCATTCTGCTGCTGGGAGCACGCTACTCACATCTGAAAATCTCACAAGAACCCAGCAATGCAGAAAGCGGAGCGGTTTGTTCTCGGGAATTTTGTTCACGGTTTTCTCTCTGCACATCTACCTAATAACATCCCCTGAAAGCGCCTTCCCTCCACAGATGTTTGGGGAAAGCACCGCGGAATGGAACGCAAAGGCCCTCAAGCCTTCTGGAATCTCACCTACTTTGATGTATGATGCAAGTGCAGACCGGCCGCTCTCTGGCTGGAACGGCTCGGCTTAACTCGTGCTGCTCCTTCAGGATCTGGTTCAGATGCCGCTGCCTCCTAGAATCCATCAAACACACAGACGCGCCCATTTGTGACACGTGACATATATGATCCCACAACACCCTCTGTCATAACAACTCTCTGTATTTTCTCTTGGTTGATGGAAAATTCAGCTCAGACTAGAAGCTGAGGAGAATGTACGCTGGAGGCCTGCTCACTGCAGCAGTTCCTGGCTCATGCCCTCCGGGTTCAAGTTCAGCAAGAAAAAAGCTCCCTCAGTGGACCCACCTCGTTGGTCACATGCCCACTCACTGTGGGTGGGGAGGTGAACGCAAGGCTGTTAATAACTGTGGCCTGGACCACAGGGGACACCTCTGCAGGTGAGAGGAGGCAGCCCCTTGGGCAGGAGACAGGTTCCAAGAGAAGACGGGGGAGGGGGACCAACGAGAGACGGCCTGACCCGTCCACACACGGCCCAGAGCAAACACAACCAGAATTTTCTATTCATTTACCCATCTCCCCTGGCCGACTGTGAACTCCAGGAGGGAGGACAGGGTCTCTTTTCCTAACCGGCCCCAGCACCTGACCTGGCCTCCTTAATTGGAAGAAATGATAAAATGGGGGCACAAAATGTTTAAAGCAAGATTCCTTCCTCAAGTTTATGGTCCCCTCAAGGGTTGGTATTGAGTAGTTCCCATCGTGGCACAGCGGAAATGAACCCGACTAGGAACAGCGAGGTTGAGGGTTCGATCCCTGGCCTCACTCCATGGGTTGCTGTGAGCTGCGGTGTAGGTCAAAGACAAGGCTCGGATCCCACGGGGCTGTGGTTCTGGCTGGCAGCTATAGCTCTGATTCCACCCCTAGCCTGGGAACCCCCCTATGCTGCAAGTGAAGCCCTAAAAGGCAAAAAAAAGAAAAAAGAGTATTCACACAATAAAAATTCATAAACCCATATACAGGCAGCAGGATAAAAGTGCCTAGTGAGTAACTGGGCTATTGTCAAAGGAATACAAAGGAAACAAGGAAACCTGCAGCCACAGCCCTACTCTCACTCGAGGAGCTTCAGGCCCCTGCAGGGGCCTGTGTCCCGGTGCCTGGCTCGCCCCTGTGGGACTCCTGGGGATGGCGTTTTCAATCTCAGTCCTTGAAATTTTGGCTTTGAAATATGAGCCCCTAGGCCTTTCCTATTGCTAAAGCAGGATTCAATCTAAATAAAATTAACGAGGAGTTCCCTTCGTGGCTCAGTGGTTAACGAATCCGACTAAGAACCATGAGGTTGCGGGTTCGATCCCTGGCCTTGCTCAGTGGGTTAAGGATCAGCATTGCCATGAGCTGTGGTGTAGGTTGCAGACATGGCTCGGATCCCGCATTGCTGTGGCTGTGGCGAAGGCTGGCAGCTACAGCTCCTGTTAGACCCCTAGCCTGGGAACCTCCATATGCCGCGGGTGCAGCTCTACATAAAGGCAAAAAGACAAAAATAAATAAATAAATAAATAAAATTAACGAAAGAGAACAATGGTTTCTGACACCCCATAATTATTTGTTTAAAACATGTCTCATATGAATATCTGTTTAGCTGTAATAGACTGGGCTCTGTTGATCTTTTTATTCCTAGGAAAGGAGGTTCTAAGGTTAACATTTATCTAACTACCAGCTTTTCGTTATGAGAGTAAGATCCAGCACGGCACAAACAGAAAACACCTTCTGCTTCTCTAAGCCACTGCTATCGAGTTGTTTTTCCCTGTCCCCGGGTGAATCCCAAGAAAAGTCTCTTAGCTTTCCTAGTCACCCTATTTATTAACAAATAGTCTCTTTTTCAGGTGCTGGAAAGCCCAGTTCAGTCTACCTCCAATCTATAACCCCACCTCCAATTTACAGCTCAGGCCTGTCTCAGGCTAAGAAACCCAAAATCAGGGAGGAGGAACAGGGCAGGCCTGTACCCAGCTCCTCACTTTGTTCAAATCCTCTTCTGGCCCCTGCAGACCTGCAGCACGGAGCGGGGACAGGAGATGCCGGCAGAGGACCTGATCACCGTGGGAGGTTTCTAGAACCAGTGCCGAGGTGTGGCCTGTCCGAGCGCTTCCTCTCTCCCACAGGGAGCTTCTGCAGATCCCACCGACATCCCTCTGCCAGGAAATACTGGGCACAGGCGCAGCTCCGCAAGCTCCCGCTTGTAACACGCCGCCAGCCCTGGCTTCTGCCGCCCACCCCACCCCCAGGTACCCTGCTGGGGGTCACCTTGCCTTGCAGACGGGCCCTCGGGCGGAGTCCCTTTCAAGGGAACACAACTCCAGCTCTCCTCTGCGGGTCCTCCCGCAGCAGTGGGGACACCCTCCTGAGCCCTGTGGTCCCAGTGCCACTCACTGCCATGCACCCTGCTCCTCGTCCTGCCACCACAGGCCACTCCAACCAGGCTTGGAATGTGGCTCAGGTACCAGTCCCTCTGTCCCTCCAACTCTGAAGGGCACCTGTCCAGGTCTCTATGGGTATTTTGAAGCCTCAGAGTTTCACTAGGCTCCTCATGGGGACCGGGATGGGGACAGCCAGGTGTGCGGGAGAAGCACCTGTCCCACTCCTCTGCTGCTCTTGCTCGAAAGAACTCCTTTCCGCCTGCCTCTTGCTGGATCCCCCAGCCTCGTCTTGTGTGGTCTCCAGGCGGGTGATGGGCTGAAGCTCTTAACACTGATCTCATCATCTCTTAGGCTGAGATAAGCAGCTTCCTATTTTTCTTTCCCTTTGGGGTTCTCTGCTGAGATTCGGAACCAAGAGGAGCAGTTCTCTGCATCGAACACGAGGGTCCAGATGATTCACAGCAGGCTTTCAAACGGAGCTTAGAGGTGGAGCCACCAAGCATGGAGCGTTCGCCCATGTTACAGATGAGGAAAGTGCGGTTACACGGCTACAAGCAGAGGGAGGGTGGCTGAGCCCAGCTCCTGTGACTCAATGGGAATGCTCCTTCTGCAGCAACAAGCCATGCAGGGGGCTGGAAGGATCCCCCCATGGCCACCTGGGGGCCACCAGCACGGGCATGCTGGTCACTGTGGCCCACAGCCCAGCCAGAGGAGACCATGGATGCCTCTCGTCATTTGTCACCTCCAGCCACATCAGCCTTCCGACCTTCCTTCAGTTGCCCTGAGCTCTTTTTCCAACTAAGGCTCCCATATCAGTTTCCTAGGGCTTTGGGAATAAAGTACCACAAACCAGGTGCTTCAACAACAGGTATTCCCTCTCGCTCGGGAGGCTAGTGGTCTGAAACCAGGTGTCGGCAGGCAGGGCTGGTTTTTTTTTGATGCTCTGGGGCTCAAGCTGAGGCGTGCCTCTCTCCTGGCTCCTGGCCACAGCCAGAGATCGTGGGTGTTCCTTGGCTTACAGGTGCACCACTCAATTCTCTGCTGTCTCTTGCTTCCCCCACACCTACGTGGAAGCCATGCTTAGGACGGGTGGAAATCTGATGAACGTGCAAAGGCCTCCCTGAAAGTCTCTATAGGACCCCATTCTGGTATCTGCTGGCTTCATGATATGATGTCTACATCAAAACACTGAACTATGGGAGTTTCCGTCATGGCACAGAGAAAACGAATCTGACTAGGAACAATGAGGTTGTGGGTTTGATCCCTGGCATCGCTCAGTGGGTCCAGCATTGCCATGAGCTGTGGTGTAGGTTGCAGATGTGGCTGGGATCTGGTGTTGCTGTGGCTGTGGCGTAGGCCGGCAGCTACAGTTCCAATTAGACCCCTAGCCTGGAAACCTCCATATGCCGTGGGTGCGGCCTAAAAAAAAAAACAAAACAAAAAACAAAACAAAAAAACACTGAACTATGATTCAGCCCATCTTCCTCTGCCTGACCCTTAATTCCAGGGGGTAACCCGGTCCGAGAAGGGCAGTACCTTCCTTGCCTTGACCTAGTGGGAGCGATGATGGCTCAGGCGACCTAGAGAGAAGCGGGTTTTCTCTCTTAGGGAAACGCTGACAAGAGTTGAGTGATCTTCCTACACCCAGTGCTGTCTTGTTCGGAGGGCGCAACTTAACCAAATACAAAACCTGACAGGTAGGTCTCCCCAGTGAATCAATGGGGTGGAGCTGAAGTGACACTTTTTTTTTATTATTATTTAAAAAGAAATGTAATATTTAAAAAGAGTTTTTGATTTCCCCCTCCCTGGGGAAGGGAGCCCTTAATTTTCCCATCAACTCTGACACGTGTGAATCACAGCCCTTTCGTTCCTATAAAAGCATCATGATTCATCACCAACCTTGCCAGCTGTGGGCTGCGCTTTCTCTTCTGACAGCACAGGCTTTCCCTCGAGAAGAAGGCGGGCGCACCACTCCCAGCTGCATGTTATTACGGGCCAGGCCCCAGTTTGCTGCTTCTCAGAGACTGGGGGCGGACTAGGATAGCCTTAACGCTGGTCTGGGCTTGCGATGCATTCAGAGGGCACAGTGGAAGCGCAGTGCTCCCATCGTCCTAAGAAACCGGCCACCTTGACTGAGAAAGCAAACTGCAATTTTTTTTTAATTTGCACATAAAGAAAAAAATAATTATTTCTTGAATAAACTGTCGGAGTATGCTATATACAGCTAACTACACCCCAGTTACGTAGACAGGCTGTGTTCTGACATGTGGATACACCTGTGCCACCTCCACCCCAATTGACACAGAACGTCTGCACCATCCCCCCCAAGCTTCCCCGTGCTCAGCCTGCACCATTTCTCCACTTCCACCCCAGGCAACCCTTGGGCTGCTTTTTGTCACTCTACGTTACTTTGGCTCATGACAGAATTTCATCTAAGTGGAATCACGTAGTGATCTGAATGTTTTTAAGACTCACTAAGGTTAATGAACGTACCAGTGGTTTACTTGTTCTAATGGCTGAGTGGCGTTCCTTTGTCTGGATAGGTCACAACTGGCTTATCTGCTCACCTGTGGAGAGGCGTTGGGGCTGTTTCCAGGTTTGGGCTACCGTTGCTAAAGCTGCTATGAACCTGAACGTACAAGTCATTCCATGGAAATATGCACTCATTCCTCTCACAGCCCTAGCCAGAAATGGACCAAATTGCTTTTTAAAGAATTAATCCAATGTGATGAAGAGACCGTGATCAGGAATTTGGGCAAATCAGAAATACTGCAGTTAATTATAAAAGAAATGACAATAGTGTATTACAGTGAAGGTCCACACGCCGAGTGTTGCTGCGGGATGGGTGACATGGCAGCAGCTATGGGACAGAGATGTTAACAGCCCCTGTTTTTCTCAGTCTGCAGGAGCTTGGATTTGCCCCTTCCCTTCTGGAACCACCACAAAATGCCAGTGGGTAATATCTGATCCTTACCTCATGGAGATTTAAGATCATCTCTTGAGTCCCCCTGCTGGGTCCCTTGAGAGAACTTTAGCTACAGAAAGCCAAGATGGCGTGCACCGTACTCACGAGTGGACCGAGCGCGGGAGGTCAGGCACAGAACAAAGGTGTGGTGGGTGCTACTGGGGAACTGTAACTAAAAACACCTTCTTCCAACCCAGAAATTCCCCCCACAATGGTAGTGGAGAATAAAGTCAGTGTTGTTACCGAATAAGCATTAAACCAGGACATGATGCCCGCACAGGCAGTCACTAAGAATTACAGAGATAGGAGTTCCCACTGTGACTCAGCAGTAATGAACCCAACTAGTATTCATGAGGATGTGGGTTCGATCTCTGGTCTCGCTCAGTGGGTTAAGGATCCGGCGTTGCCTGAGCTGTGGTGTAGGCTGCAGACATGGCTCAGATCTGACATTGCTGTGGCCTAGGCTGGCCGCTGTAGCTCTGATTCGACCCCTAGCCTGGCAACTTTCATATGCTGTGGGTGCAGCCCTAAAAAGACAAAAAAAAAAAAAATGCAAAGAGAAATCTCACTCTTTTATAGAGCCACGCAGCTACAGCCCACTACATACAGGAGAAACTGTCACCAGTCAAGTAAGACCCTTGACAGCACCACGGTTCACCCTAACTTTGCCTGCTAAGTGGGGTGACCATCTGCATTAGCTAACTGACTTTATCCAGAGGAAACACAAATTTCTACTTCATGACAGGAGGTTGTTTATGCAACTCAGAGGAAGGGAGGCTCTTAGCCTCTCAGCTAAGCTGGGAGACAGGGGCCCCTCTCTCTCAGTGTTGGTGTTTCAAAGAGATGGCTCCCAGGTCCCCAAGGAAGATATTCCTGGGCCATAAAACTGACAGGATGCCAGTCTAGTCTTTGAAAGGATTAGTGTAGTTTTCAAAGAAGGGAGGAGGAACTCACAATGACAAGTTTCCTAAAGTCAATGCCCAAAGAAAAAGAAGGGCAATCTCTTCCTTTACTTTCAGCAGGAAAGAGAGAACCTCTTGTTTTTATTTACAATTTTTAGGTGTTCAGGCTTTGGCAAAACCTCTTGGGAATGCTGGGACACAGGTTTGATCCCTAGCCCAGCACAGTGGGTCAAGGATCCAGTGTTGCTGCAGCTGCGGCTTAGGTCATGACTCTGGCTTGGATCTGATCCCTGGCCTGGGAACTCCATATGCTGCGAGGCAGCCAAAAATTAAAATAAAATTTTTATTGCAGTTGATTTATACTGTTGTGCCAATTTTTGCTGTACAGCAAAGTGACCCAGTTTTATACATATATATACACACACACACACACACACACATACATATACATATACACACATATATACATATACAAATATATACACACATTCCCTTTCTTATATTATCTTCCATCAAGGTCTATCCCAAGAGACTAGATATAGTTCCCTGTGCTGTACAGCAGGACCTCGTTGCTTATCCATTCTGAATGCAATCGTTTGGAGTTCCCATCGTGGCTCAGTGGTTAACGAATCCGACTAGGAACCATGAGGTTGTGGGTTCGATCCCAGGCCTCGCTCAGTGGGTTAAGGATCTGGCGTTGCCATGAGCTGTGTGGTGCAGGTCGCAGATGCAGTTTGGATCCCGAGTTGCTGTGGCTGTGGTGTAGGCTGGAGGCTACAGCTCTGATTAGACCCCTAGCCTGGGAACCTCCATATGCCGCGAGTGCAGCCCTAGAAAAGACAAAAATAAACAAAAAAATAAATAAATGCAATTGTTTGCGTCTATCAACCCCAAACTCCCTGTCCCTCTCTCTCTCTCCCCTCTCCCCTTTGGCAACCACAAGTCTCTTCTCTACAGGCGTCTGCTTTGTAGATTGTGAACCTCTCATTTTTAATTTGCATTTGTCCTGACAGTACACAATGATGTTTCTTAAAATCGTGCACAAGAAATCAATCATTTTTGGGCCCCTCTCCCAACGTGGGGCCTCAGGGTTTGGGGTGAGTGGGGTGAGGGATGGAACCCAAGGCTCCCACCCCTGCAACCCAGCTCCCGCGAAGTCCTCCGTGCTCAGTGTTCTCTTCCAACCCCGTCCGTTCCATCTCCAACTCATTTTTATTTGTGAAACGAATAAAAGAAACCGTCCTCCTCTTTCCTTCTACTGCGAACTCAAGGGCTTCGATTTTTTTCCTTGGATCCCTGCAATCCTTCTGAAGCCCTAGCAAAGTCCCTGATTGGCCCCGCACCTCCGGAGGCGCTGGCGTCAAGGAGGACACAAGCGTCGCCAGTGCACGTAGCCGGGCACTGTTTTGGTTCCATGAATGACTATCTGTGTTGGTCACAGAGAATCTCAGCAGCTCCAAACCTGGCCACGACCCCCACCCTTTTTCCTGAGCTGACTCGCCTATTGTTCTGTCTGAAAGGGGACATCTGAAAGCTGCCCCATCCAATTAGGGCAATTTCTCTCTCCGTAAAACGCTACCAGTTTCTAAATGTTTTAACTGAAATTGGGTGGCTTCCCTTTCTAATTAACTCAAGTGGCCTCTTCCCTGATGGCGGCTATAATTACACCTCCCTTCTGCTGTGAAAGAACTGTCTGAAATTGGGGACTGTACAAGGTGGCCTTTTATCACCCCTTGTTTATCTGGGCTTGGTTTCTGGGGAAGAGAAAGAAGGCCATTGCTGGCCAGATGCAGAGTTTTCCCCACGTGGCTCAGAGCGCTGCTCTGGGACCTGTGTTCCCTGCATTTCAAGCCCACGGACAGTAGGTGACTCAGTGGGTGCAGGGCCAGAGAGTCTGAGTTTGGTGCCATGTGACACTGCGGGAGGGGGGGATGACAGCATGACAGTCACTGCAGCTGATACTGTCATTATTTAAAATCACTTCCACCCACTGGGCTGAGTCACTGGAACATCACTGCCTGGGATTTTGCATCAGTTTCAAAAATATACCCCTGCAGAGCTTTCCACGCCCAGAGCCATGCCCTATCCCTCACCCAGGATCACACACACACACACACACGGCTAATCTGTCGAGTGCCTAGACCCCCCCCCCCCGGAACACTCCTGACGACAGTGATGCTGCATGTCTGTGCGGCACTGGGCATGCCAACCTGAGCTCAGAGGGCTCCGGTGCTCCACACCCCCTATCAGCCTCCCCCTGCAAGACTCCAGGAGTCGAATGGCAGCCTGGGCTGGAATCTGGGTTTCCTGCCTCCTAGTCTAATCCTGAACCAACAAGAGAGGAAAAGGAAACTTGGGGTCTGAAAACATGGACCCCCTCTTCCCCCGGCAAAAGGCACCTAAAGTGGCCAAATGAACGGAGACAAAAATTCACTTTGGCTGAAATGATTCAAATGTCTGACTGACGTTTGGTTTCGAATTTCAAAACAAATGAGACCATTTCCTGTTTTTCTTTCTATCCCAGACTATGATATTCTCTCCCTGGCCCTCCGAGTCTAGATAAAGAGCCTTCCTATAAAGGCATGGCTGGTTTCCAAAATATTTGTGACTATTCTACAAGGAATACAAAATGATTTCCCGGCAGTAAGTTCTAGTGGTTCTAAGAAAGCAAGCAGATGATCCTGACTCTATCTCTCGTTACTTATGGTTATAATTATCACAGGGTTGTTATAAAGATTAAATGAGATAATAGATGTAAACCACTTAGCAGAGACACCTATTACACCCTCTATAAATACTGATGACGACATTATACATTATCAAGAATTATCTCAGGCTACATATCTGATAGATTCTGAATACTGCAAGTAATGGCTCAGTTAACTTTTTCTGAGCACCTTCCAAAATGACAGTCCTCTAAGATATCCTTTGCAAAAGATTTAAGCATGCATCTGAAACTCTCTCAATAATGCTACCAAAACAATCTCCTATGATGAAAGTTTATTTTACAATTGTCATATGGGTAACTGGAGCCCCTTACTCTCAGGGAAGCCCTAACTACCTGGCTTTGTTTTGTTTTCCATCCAATTCTCAAACTCCTAGGAGCCTTTCAGGAGTCCTGGAAAGAGGATCAGGAGGACTGATGAACACACGAGAACAGGTCCCACACTGCTAAGAACATGAGAAAGCCAGTCCTCTCCATAGGAACAGGGCATGCCCTCCAAGAGTGAGGTAGGCTGGAATTTCTTGATGCTTCTTGAGTTTTTGGTTTGTTTTTTTAAGGGTTGAGGGTGCAGCATATGGAAGTTCCCAGTTGAAGGGCTGAATCTACAGCTGCCGGCCTACAGCCACAGCAGCACAGGATCCAAGTCACGTCTGCGATCTACACCACAGCTCACGGCAACACCGGATCCTTAACCCCACTGAGCCAGGACAGGGATCGAACACACATTCTCATGGTTGCCAGTCGGATTCGTTTCTGCTGAGCCACAACGAGAACTCTTCTTGAGTGTTTAGAGCCTGCTCCCGGATGAGAGCCTCCGTCCTCCTCATCTCCTCCCGCAGAGCTGAGCCCTCTTGCTGCCCTTCTGTGCCTGAGGTGTCGTGGGGACCCTGCGCTGCATGCATACCAACCGGAAATACCCATGGCAGACTCTCACTGTCCCCTCTGCCCTGCTCTGAGGAAGAGCTGGACCTTGGGAGGCTCCCTCAGCCTCCTTCCCCTTAGAGAGTAAATTCTAAACAGGCAGCAGAGGGACCCAGGCACGTGACGCTGGCAAGGGCTGGAGTTGAGACGTGCACTGAATTCAGAGGGGCACTCCCACTGCTCGTGAGGGGCTACGCTACACCTCAAAGTCCAGGTCCACCTGGTTAATCTCTGGGAACTGCAACAGCGTAACAGCAACAGGAAGCCGCGTCCCCAGTGCTCTGGGCCCAGCATGGTTCTGAGCACGTTACATATATTAACTACTAAAAAATTTACTGGACTACGGTTGATTTACAATGTTGTGTTAGTTTTAAGTATGCAGCAAAGTGATTCAGTTATATCTGTGTGTGTATATCTATTCTTTCTATTAGAGGTCATTATACGATACTGAGTATAGTTCCCTGTGCTACAACTAGGTCCTTGCTTGTTATCTATTTTATATACAGTTGAGTTAATCCCAAACTTCTAAGTATCTCTCTCCCCTCTTTTCCCCTTTGGTAACTGTAAGTTTGTTCTCCATGTCTGTGAGTCTATTTGTGGCAGTTCAGAAAGCTTAGAGAAATGACAGGTGTGGCAGGCAGAATCAAGGGCCCCCAAAGATGTCCACACCATAGTCCCTGGAACCTTGGAACATGTGACTTTACCTGGCAAACAAGACTCTACAGGCACGATTAAGTTATGGAACCTCTAGAACTACCATATGACCCAGCAATCCCACTCTTAGGCTTATATCCAGACAAAACTTTCCTTGAAAAAGACACAAGCACCCGCCTATTCACTGCATCACTATTCACAATAGCCAAGACATGGAAACAACCTAAATCTTCAACAATAGATGAATGGATGAAGATGTGGTATATACACACAGTGGAATACTATTCAGCCATAAAAAGAACAAAATAATGCCATTTGCAGCAACACAGATAGAACTAGAGACTCTCTTACTAAGTGGAGTAAGTCAGAGAGAGAAAGACAAATACCGTATGATTTCACATATCTGGAATCTAATATAGGGCACAAATGAGCCTTTCCACAGAAAAGAAAATCAGGGACATGGAGAACAGACTTGTGGTGGCCAAGGGGGAGGGGGAGGGAGTGGGATGGACTGGGAATCTGGGGTTAATAGATGCAAACTACTGCCTTTGGAATGGATAAGCAATGAGATCCTGCTGTACAGCACTGGGAACTGTATCTAGTCACTTATGACGGAGCATGATGGAGAATAATGTGAGAAAAAGGAATGTATACATGTATGTGTGACTGGGTCACCTGCTGTACAGTAGAAAACTGACAGAACACTGTAAACCAGGTATAATGGAAAAAAATAAAAATCATTAAAAAAAAAGTTATGGAACCTCAAGATGGAAAGAGTATCCTGGGTTACCCAGGTGGGCCTGATGGAGTCCCAAGGGTCCTTGCAGAATGGAAGACGGAGGCAGAGCATGGACCAGAGCTGCAGGATGAGAAGAATCTGACCAGAGCTGCAGGGTGAGAAGGATTTGACGCTCCGTTGCTGGTTCTGTGTTTTAAGGAGTCATGTGCAAGGACAAGAGAGCCGGCAAGTTGCCAAGGGTGGCCTCCCGCCAATGGCCAGTAAGGAAATGGGACCTGAGTCTCACAGCCTCACAGAACTGAATACTGCCAACAACACAAACAAGGAAGCGAGGAAGCAAGACCGTCCCCTAAAGCCTCCAGGAAGGAACGCAGCCTTGCCGACACCTGGATTTTGCTGATGTGACCTGTGCGAGATCCTGCCCTGCTGAACTGTAAGATGATACGCCTGTGCTGTCCCAGCCACCGAGTTTGTGGTAAATGGTTCTGGCAGCGACAGAGAACACATACGACGGGCTGGCCCTGGCCAGTGGCTCTCAAAGGGGAAAGGCCCCAGGGGTTCTCCGCCAGCCAGTTCCCTACTGGGAGTTGGATTAAGGTGCCTTAGTGGTGGGATCTCAGTGACCAGAGAGGCATGTGCCTGGAGTGGCCGATGCAAGGTGCAGCCCAGGGTGTGTCACCCCAGGGCCTGTGCACCTTGGCAGACAGAGAAGACTCCACAGGGAGAGCAAAAGGGCGTGAGCTGGCCCAGAAGGACGGGTACTTCCTGGGCAGAGGGGACCAGGGGATTTCAGACCCAGGAAAGTGGGAAATGGGAAGGAGGTGGGGACAATGAATCATTCAGAAACAGGATGTGTGTTGAGCGCAGGCGCCTGCCTGCTGAGGGGAGGCGGGTGAGCAGAGGGAGCAGACTGACAGCCGGGCAGGAGCAAGGCTGGAAAACTGGTGGGCATCATATTTCCAAAGAGCTCTGTAGGCCACACTAAGAAGCTCAGGTTAACTATTATGTGATGGAGACTCACAAAGAGGCCCGAGCAGAGTGACCTCTGCATTTAAAACCTGCCTTTTAGCAGCTACTCCTCAGCAGTACAAGCAGAGGTTAAGGCCCTGAAACTAGACACGGGGAGGGGCAGCCTCGGGGATGTGAGGTAGAAATGATCAGGCCCGTGGAGAGAGCTATTATTTGCTGCGTGAGCCGTTGGTCAGAGAGCTCTGTGTCTCTCCCTGCTAATCTTCACAACAACCCTGTGAAGGAGCTCTTCCCTTCCTTTACAGATCAGAGAAATGGAGACTCAGAGAGGTTAGTTAGCTTACCTAAGGTCACACAGCTATTAAACGGCCTGAGATTTTAATTTGAACTTTTGCAAGGGGCCAGACTTAAAAACCTGTGCTTTTAACAATACCCTGTATAATGCAGAGGATGAAAGAGAATTAAGAGCTGTTTTAGAAATATGTGGATGAAAACTGATGACCACTTCAAAGTGAGGAAGGTTGAGGCCGACGGGAGAGGACTCTGCTTGACTGACCAGGCGTGTGCTAGGATCCAGGAGGCAGAGGATGGAATCTAGGGCTTCTCACAGGGACAGTAGCACAGCCCGGGGGCATCTGGAGGTATTGGTGAGGGGCTGTTTTGGTTGTTCCAGCGGCTGGGTGGGACCAAACCTCCTTCAAGGCACAGGACGGTCTATTCAAGAAAGATCTGCAGCATCCCAAATGCTAAAAGTGCCCCTTCCAAGAAATGCTGAAGACAAGTTCAAAGGACATCTGCCCGCCAGACCGAAGAGATGTGGGAATGAGCGACAATTCCAGGATCCATGAGACACACAGAATGACCTTAAGGAGAGCTCACAGTAAGAGAACGGTCTGAAAACCTAGCAAGGCCAGTGTCAAAGTGCGGGCTCTGGAGCAGCAGCGTCACGTGGAACCAACCCATCAGCGTCATCTGGGATTCCGTTACATGCAAAACCTTGGGCCCCAGACCTGCGGAGTCAGAAGCTCTGGGGTGGGGCCAGCCACCTGTGGGGTCATATGCCCTCCAGGGAATTCTGACATACAGCCAGGTGGGAGAAAACTGGGGGAAGGGGTGGATAGACGATGGAGGAAAGCAAGGCAAGAAGAGAGAAGAAACCAGAGTTTCTGGAGGAAGTGGTCAGCGGTGACAAACGCTACGGAGTCAAGCCGAGCCGCCACTGCAGCTGATGAAACAGAATGCTCTCTATAACTTTGCCAGGAAGTTTTCCATGGATGGCAGATGGACATTTTACCTGGAATTAAAAAAAAAAAGGAAAGAAAAGAAAAAAGAATGGGGGAGTAAAAGGAAAAAGATCAATAGTAGCTCTAGAAGAACACAGGGTCGAAGAGAGAGCTTTAGGATGAAAGAACAGAATTATGCTTATATAATACAAATACAAAGGGGAAAAATAAACAAGAAAGAAGAGAAAATTACAGAAACAAAGGGCCCAATGCCTGTGACTACATGATAAGATGGCAGTAGACTGCAGAGGGGCAGGGAAATCCCGGTCAGAACAGGACATACCTTTCCAGAAGTGAGAACGACAGGCAGAAAGGAATCTGGAGGTGATGGAAAACGAGGGTATTCAGCGCTGGCATGAAGCCTCACACCCAGTGGCCTCTTAGGACTAACAAGCCCAATGGCTTCAGATTAAACCCCAGATGACCACTCAATGGTTCTATGGCTTTAGGCAGAGCAACCAACCCCAGAGTCCCAGTTTCTCCCATCTGTAAACAAAGAGGCCAGAAAACAACGGGGCAGGAGTTGGGAAGGGACCTTGAAAAATGGGAAGATTGGGAACAATTCCTATGAGGAATGACAGACTGAGTCCAGTAAAAGCAGCAGGTGCCAGACACGGGAAAAGGGTACGTAACCAGGTTGTGAAACCAGAGTTGTGTAAAACTTAAAAATAATGTCCCAACTCTGAACTGAGATTCTAGTCCTTCTTATTTTGGTTCAACTTCTGTAAATATCAAACAACAAATAAGCTCAAGCCCAGGACTGTGCAGTTACTGAGAAAGGAAGAGCTGCTCTATAAAGGGTTAATTTTATGTGTCATCTTGACTGGACCACCGGGTACCCAGTAGTTAGTCAAACATTATTCTCAGTGTTTCTGTGAGGTTGTATGTGACGGGATTGACAAATGGGGAGAACCGAGTAAAGCAGACAGCCCTCCCTCATGTCGGTGGGCCTCATCTAATCAGTCGAAGGCCTGAATCAAATAAAAGGCTAACCTCCCCCACCCTCAACACACACACAAGGAAGAGTAGATTGAGTGGGGACATCAGTTCTTCTTCTTTCTATAGCTGCTTCTGGTCTCGGACGCAAACCAGGACATCTGCTCTAGAGATTCTGGACTTCCCAGTCTCTGTAATTATGTGAGGCAATTCATTATAATAAATCTCTTAACTGTGTGTGTGTGTGTGTGTGTGTCTTACTGGTTCTGTTTCTCTGGAGAATCCCAAACTAATCTACAGCTTAACTGCATGATTTTACCATTCATTCCCCTCAGCTTCTGAGAGGATTTGAAATGGCTGCTTGGCATCATGAAGTTTCAGGCAGGTAAGCCTTTCAACTCGCAAACTGCAATCCTTGCAGGAGAAGAGGCAGGTTCATTGAAAAGGAGTTCTGAAATAAACGGAGAAGGAAAAAAGGTAAACAGTCAAAAGGGAACCAGAATATTAAAAGACTGTGACCAAACAAAATGAAGCATGAAAGCATCAAAGAAGAAAAAAGCATCAAAAAAGGGGGTGGGGCATGAAAGCATCAAAGAAGAAGAAGAAAGAAGTCTAGTAAATGTTACTTTGGCCTTATACTCTCAGTGTGGGGTTTGATGAGTCTGGGGAGACGGAACAGGAGAATTAACCTCCCCAGGCAGGAGGAACCGAAGCTGTGAGTCTGTGTGTAAAGATAAGAGCCTGCCAAATTATTTCTTTTAGAAAAGAAATTCTGACTCAAGGGCAAGCAGCCAAGTCAAACCTGCCAAGCTCTGTGGAAAAGCTGACACTCACTTTCAACTCAAGGACCTAATTAGACCCCCATTCCAGAACTAACACTTCTCAAGCAATCAATTCATGCACCCCAATGGTCACAGCTCCCCAAAGCTGCTGCAGTATTTCCCCTGAAAGAATGTTAGGAATTTGATAACAGCTGAGCCAAGTGAGCTAAATGGCCTAAGAGGCAGAGGCAAGGGTGAGGTTAGAGTAGCAACCATTTATATGAGAGATTCTACTTTTCATATTAAGCTAATGATGGTCAGAGCCTCCTGTCTCCTAGCAAAAGGGCCACAGCAGCTTGAAGCAAAAACACACCTTTGCACTGTCAGGAATGTGGGAGGGAGACATACAGACATACGGGACAATGAGAAGGAAACCAGAGCGCCCCCGCCCCACCCCCATCACATGCTGGCTCTTGTCCAAGGGCTGAGATGTTAGCTGGTTATGTATCAAATATGATTTAAAACGCCAACTAATCTTACAAACACACGATGGCTGGAATTCCAAAGAGATCAGAGCAGCTGCAAGAGAAATGAGTCGTAAAGCTTACAGACCGCTCAGTTCTGCCTGGATCTTGCAGCATCTGCAGGAGGGCATGGAGTCTGTTTGCAGAGCAGAGTGAAGATGGGGACGGCTTCGAGGTGCAGAGTCCAGCACGCTTTCTGGCATAGGATGTTCTCAATAAACCCATCCACTGGGTGAACCCAGTGCTGATGGTGAAGGTACCAAACACAGTGTAAGAAATTGAGGTTACGAACGCCTGAGTAAGGCCACTGCTGGGAACTTCTTGAAAAATGTCAATTAGACCCTACAATGGGTTCCCTTTGAAATTAGAACCAAATCTAGGTTCTCTGCCGAGGTCTGTAAGACCCTGACTCAGTTGCAACTGTAGACACTGCCTCACTCGCTAAGCTCTTGGTCAGAAGCCACACTGACCTTCCGCTGTTCAAACTCCCTGAGCGAGTTCCCCGTGGGGCCTCTGCATCTGCTGTTTCTTCAGCCAGGGATATTCTCCTAGTTCCTCACACGGCTGGCAGCTTCTCTGGCAACTCACCACCCCGTCTGAAGCAGCTCCCCTCACCCCCCCGAGCCCAGGTCACTCTCTGCCACCTCACAAGGTCAGAGGTAAAAGGCGGTGCTCGTCTATGATGTTGTCTGCTGTCTCCACCACTAGCAGGTCAGCTCCAGGCGGGCAGGGTCCTTCTCCTCATTCGATTGCCCTGCCCCAGCAGCCAGGAGCTCACGACTGGTACACATTTTCTGATGGAACAATGATTCCACCCTCGAGGAACCTGTAATGCGTGCCCCCAGCGAGTGGTTGTTGGGTGAATGAAGGGTGCTTTTACCTAGACAAGCGGTCAGTGACTTACACTCTAGAGCAAGAGAGAGGCCATCAGATTGTCAGGTCTGGCGCACTTTATCTCCTCCTCAGAGACTGCTGGGAAGGAGTGCCCGCTGTTGTCGTGACAACCGGTGATACCAGAGGTCCCTGAACCAGACGGGTGGCAGCCCCGGAAGTGGAGGAGGGGTCTGATGCCTGCTGCAGCTAAGTCCAACTGGCAGGATGGGGGGAATGAAGGAAAACACAAGAAATAAAAAGACACTGACAGAAAAGGAGGCCACAAAACCTCAGAATAAATAGCAAGAGTATTGAGTTGAATAAAACCCTAAAGTGCAAAACTCATCTTCCTTAAAAGAGAATTCAGATTATTTAACTACAATGATATAAACCTAAGAGCAGAGAATTGAGAATTTGTAGAAAATCTGAGATCTCCCTGGCAGGTTTTTTAAATTGAGAAATAACACATGTATTACAGTTTGGTTTTTTTTTGGCTGTGCTCACGGTATGTAGAAGTTCCCAGGCCAGAGATCCAACCTGCAACATAGCAGTGACAATGCTGGATCCTTTAATCACTAGGCCGTCAGGGAATTCCTAATACATATATAATGAAATTCACCCTTTAAAAATGTACAATTCAGTAGGTTTTGGTATATTCATAAGGTTGTGCAATCAATCATCACCACTATCTAATCTCAGAACATTTTTATCGCCCCCCACCCCGCCAAGAAACTCTGTATCCATTACCAGTCACTCCCAAACCCCTCCCTCTGCCCGGTCCCTGGCCAACCACCGACCTTTCTCTATCTTTGGCTTTGCCTATTCCCGACATTTCATATAAACAGAATCATACAATCATACAATATATGACCTTTGTGTCTGGCCTCTCAGTGTAATGTTTTTAAAGTTCATCCATGCTATAGCATGAGTTGGAACGTCATTCCTTTTTAGGACCAAGTACTATTCCATTGTGTGGACATACCATGATTTGTTTATCCACTCATTCATCACAAGCTGATGGGCACTTGGGTTGTGTCCACTTGTGGGCTATTACAAATAATGCCGCTATGAATCTTTGTGTACAGGTTTTTGTGAGGAGAAGGTTTTCAAGTCTCTGGGGATTATACTTAGGAGTAGAATGGCCATACGATCCCACTGGGTTTTTTTTTTTTTTTGTCTTTATCTAGAGCCGCACCCGCAGCATAGGTTCCCAGGCTAGGGGTCTAACAGGAGCTGTAGCAGCTGGCCTTCGTCACAGCCACAGCAACGCAGGATCCGAGCCACGTCTGCAACCTACACCACAGCTCACGGCAACACCAGATCCTTAACCCACTGAGCAAGGCCAGGGATCGAACCCACAACCTCATGGTTCTTAGTCGGATTCGTTAACCACTGAGCCACCAAGGGAACTCCCCCAGTGGGTTTTTAATAGGGGAATTTGCCTTCAAAATAGACGGAGCTAAAGAGAAACTGACTTCAATTCATATGAGACATAGAAAACAACAAAAGGAGATGAAAATGAAGTAGTATAAAAAAGGGTAATAATAACAATAAAAATGGCAGTTAACAGGCTTAACTCCTCTGTTGTGTATCTTGCCAGGAAACTGGTACATACCATGAGGTTTAACAGCCACGGTTACCCTACGGTGTTAGCATAATTATCCCTCTTCAGTTGAAAAAATGGGTTCAGACCCCAGTATATCAGGCTGCCCAAGATCATGCGAAGACACAGCACAGATCTGACTGTGGCAGGTGTGCCCAACTCGGAGGGGCAGAGAGAGATAGCAGACCACTGGAGCATTCCTTACCAGCACCCAGGGTCTAAATTCCCCATCAAAGAGACTCTGGTCAAATTAAAAAACTAACATTAAACAATATTCTGCTTTGGAAAACACGCAGAGAAGCTAAATTTTCAAAAGGGAAAAAAAATTCCATTTGCACAAAGGGACATTATTCTATGGGTAAATGCACTCTTCAGGATTTGTGAGCGGTGCTTGGGTGGACTGAGGGTAAGCAGGGCTGGGGACAAGGCCACTAGGAGGCTGCTGAAACAGGCTGGGGAGAGGGAGGGCCGGGAGTGGAGGCACCTCCAGAATGCTGGAGCCTGGGTGCAGAGGACCAGAGAGGTGAGGGGTAGGGAGCAGAGGTAGGCGCGCAAAGCTGGGGGAGGAGCTGGGGCTTGGATGGCGCTCATTCCTCCCTTGGCCAGTTGTCCTGCCACTGGGCTCGAGAAGGGGGCAAGATCCATGCCAACACATCACTGATGAAAACCACCTGCACATAGGGTGCCCTCCCTTTGCACGCAACTCACCTCTTTCCAAGGCTGCCCTGTAAACTGCTAGACTTCTTGCTGGAGTCCTAAACTGTTCACTGGTTTAAACCTCAAACTCCTAAAAGACTCAATAGAGATTATTCACAACAGCCAAGACAGGGAAACAATCTAAATGTTGACTGATATATGAATGGATTAGAAAGATGTGGTACATATATACAACGGAATACTACTCAGCCATAAAAAAGAATGAAACAATGCCACTTGCACCAACCTGGATGCAACTAGAGATTCTCATACTAAGTGAAGTTGGTCAAAAAGAGAAAGACAAATACCATATGATATCACTTATATGTGGTATCTAAATTAGGGCACAAATGAACCTATCTACCAAACTTACAGAAATGGACTCACAGAAATAGAGAATGGACTTGTGGTTGCCAAGGGGGAGGGGAGGAGGGAGTGGGATGGACTAGGAGTTTGGGTTTAGTAGAAGCCAACTATTACATTTAGAACGGATAAGCAATGAGGTCCTACTGAATAGCACAGGGAACTATATCCAATCTCTTGGAATAGAACATGATGGAAAATAATATGAGAAAAAGAAAAATTAAAAAAAAAAAATATATATGTGTATATATATATATAACCAGATCACTATGCTGTATAGTGGAAGTTGGCACAACATTGTAAATTAACTATAATTTTAAAAATAAAAAAAAATCTCTAAAGGGTAAGATTAAAAAAAAAGTCAATAGAGATAAAAAGGCCGTTCAAGAACATGTGCTGAGCATCCCTCTGCCGTCCCCCTGCACAGCCTGGTGTAGCAACTGCCCTGTACACAATGAGCGCTAAATGCACACTGACTGACAGGAGAAATTACATGCCCATTAGAGCGGCAGCTGTGTTTGCAATTCCACTGATGCAATATTTCCCATCAGGAACAGCTTTTGGTCTTTCAACATAGTAACTGGTTTACCCTCCTGCACATAAAGGCACAAAGTACACAGCTGCCTTTTGTGATCAAAGAGAAAGCTGTCTGCACAGCAATCGGAGGCCCATCAACAGCGATTCAGAGAGCAATCCTCGGAGGCCCATTAACAGCGATTCAGAGAGCAATCCTCGTCTCTCCTGGGAAATTATATCTGGCAATCAAGAGTGAAAAGAGGTTAGGCTGGTTCTTCCAGTTAAGAGACACAAAGGGCCAAAGGATCTGGGGCATACTGGAAACTCAAGGGCAAGAGAGCTGACTACTCCAATGTGACCGACCAAACACACAGTGTCCAGTGCACCAGCCACTGGCCACAGGTAGTTGTCCTCATTAACTCACGTTAAATAAGACCAAAAAGGCAGTCCCTTAGTCACACCAGCCACATTTCAAGTAAGCTGCAGCCACATGTGGCAGAGGCTACCACGCTGGGGGCCAGCGATACAGAATGCCCATCATCACAGAAAAATCTCTCCGACAGTGCTGAACCAGAGCAACCACGCGGTCAGATCTGAAAAAATATAGGTCTAATCTGTATGCACTGACTGACATTAACAGGTTGACTTTTCTGGACAGACAGACTTCAGTATGTTTTCAGACTTTGGATTTCACAGATTAGTAAAACGATTTTTCTCATTTTTTTTTGGTTGCCAAGTTTATGTTTTGTCAAGTAAGGCTGCCACCAGATTTACTAGGTTGAAAGGCCCATCAGTGTAGCACTGTGTCCTTTCACTGCCCAGCACGAAAACAATGCCTGGCTCACAGTAAGTGCTCACTGATTATTTGCTAAATAAGTAATTATACATGCATAGACAGACAGACATCCTTACTTTTTTCATTTTTATTTTTGGTGAAAACTTAGTCACTGGCTGGCACCCAGTCACCTGAAAGGTGTTATGGTTTCTACACACACAAAAGAAAATGGAGTGAGTCACAAAATGAATACGAGTTGTCCAACATTTTCTGAGAACCTTATATTAATAAACATTTGTATCAAAATATTACAAATCAGAGTGAGCTTCCCTAAATTGCGTATTTCATAACCAACCAGGAGAGGGAGTGAGGGAGATACTGCTTTTCAATAGCACAAGAGTGCCCTCTTGTGGTAAAACAAAGTACCTGCGTGGCGACAACTTCTATTTTAAAAAACGAATGACCTTTACGTTGCCAGTAATACATTAAAACTTGTACTGACCTGTAATTACTCTGAATCAGTCCAAATACGTATCTTGATAGTTATAAAATCTGGCATGTTGTGTTGGTGAAAAAAATAATTAAGAATGATCTGTCACAAAACTATCCAAGAAAGTCATCCACATACCTAGGAAATACTGGAACCCATGAGAACCGCTTTTTGGATTTAATATTCAGGAGTTTCTGTTCATCCTCTGGGTTTAAAAAAAAAATCTTTCAAGTTCAAAGTAGTGTTGTACATACAGTTTATTTCTTTTTTGGTCTAACATCAACAAAAAAGTCTTTGTTGCATCCAACTTATTTTGCACATTTACCTTTGTATCCTTTATAAATTTCCTCATACAAACCATTCTTTGAAACTCTGTTTCTCTTGTGACCTTGATCATTCTAGATTTTTGTTTTGTTTTGTTTTGTTTTTGCAAATTTCAGCTTGATACCCGATAGGCTTGCAAGGGTAAAAGACAACTACACTGGTCAGTTTCAGCCAAAGCAGAACTTTCTGGTTCTGATTACTGATGTAGGACGCTTCTTTGGGTGAAAGGGTAGGAAAAAGCTGACTTATCCAAGATGATCCTATTAAGTGTGAAACAGAGAAGAATCACTCTTTGAATGAGACCTCAAGATGCTCACACGTTCTAAGCCAACGACTCCATACAGGGCGGTCTCACTGCAACGGGCTGACACTGCAAAACACTTCCTGGGTTTTTTGTAGATTATTCCTCAGTCGTACTCAAGGCTGTAAAACACAGCTCCACAAAGTTCAGCAATGAATTTGCTTTTTTATTAAATTCTGCAAGTAAAGAACCACTGTGGATACAATCAATTTCAATACTGAGCAACTCTCAGAAAATGTCCTGCTTGTGGTTGCTGACTGCCTTCTGCTTCGTTGTAAACCTTTTCCTCCTTGTGTTATTTTGACTATTCTTGATATGAAGGGTGCTGTCCTGCTTCTCCTCAGTTTCATTTTCTTTTCTAGCTAAACAATCCTGGGAATATTCTCTAGCTAATCGCTTCTATGGCTTTATTCTGTTTCCTTTTTCTCTCACAAGTCATGGGGCTTGGATCTAACAATACCCTAAGGGTAAATCCGCTGGCAAATAAAATAGTTCTGATGTGTCATATTCCTTTAAAAAAAAAAGTCAGAATTACTTTCATATATTAAAAGTAAAACTATCTATGCTAGAAAAATAAAGACCATAAATAAGTTTATATTACTGAAATGGGTACGCTTCAATTTAGAGACAAGAGCTAAATTACATAAGTGTTCAACACATTTCCTCTAGAACTTGATACTATTACAGACTTTCTGGAACAAACCATCTTCTACCGATGCTAACAGAAAACAATAACCACGTTTTGTCTAAAGGCCAGCAAGGTTTCCGTCACAAGGTCATCCACAATATTTGTGTAAATGCTTTTTAACTTAGCGTGCATATTACCTTAATTTTGCCTTAAAAAAAAAAAAGGTAGCCAAGAATGAAGGAGAATAAGCTCATATCTGGATCAATTTCCTTTATTTCCAACATTTGGAACTATTTAATTATGAAGTGAGGGCAAAGAAAAGTTCACATCTGCTGAGTATTTACTGTTGTTTTTTGGTTTGGGGAGACTTTTTTTGGCCATGCCCTCAGCACGTGGAGGTTCCTGGGCCAGGGCTTGAGCCTGCACCACAGCAGTGACCTGAGCCACTGCAGTGACAATGCTGGATCCTTAACCCGCTGAGCCACACGGGAACTCAGAGTATATCTGCTGTTGCTGAAGGTACTTCTTGATATGTGCTCATTCAAAATGCTGCACGGTGTGTGCTCCACCCAGAACACACTGCGTCTGCTTAAGAGCGACTTCAGCAGGGAGGACAATCTTCAAGGTTGAATAATGGAGGCTACAGAAAATAGCTGGGAACACTTGTCACTGGTCACTTGTCACTGACAAAGTGTTCCGGGCCAAATACTGACGCAATTCAGTACCCGATGACCCACGCCTCACACCTTTTCTACATTATCGTCAATCTTAAGATTAAGGAATGTTTGGCTCATTCATATGGTGGCTAGGAGAGATGGGAAGCAGCACAGGAAGGAATGAGCCCAGCTGCTGAAAAATCTTAAGTTCAAATTCTGACTCTGAGGAATCACACACACAAAAAAAGTGGAGTTCTTGACAAGGCTCAGTGGTTAACGAATCTGACTAGGAACCATGAGGTTGCGGGTTTGATCCCTGGCCTTGCTCAGTGGGTTAACAATCCAGTGTTGCCGTGAGCTGTGGTGTAGGTTGCAGACATGGCTCGGATCCCGCGTTGCTGTGGCTGTGGTGTAGGTCGGCAGCTACAGCTCCAATTGGACCCCTAGCCTGGGAACCTCCATATGCCACGGGTGTGGCCCTGGAAAAGACAAAAAGACAAAAAAAAAAAAAAAAAAAGGGAATCACTTAACTCCTCTGACCTAATAAGCCTCTCCAGGTGGCATGCAGATGGCTGGTCCTGCCAGCGCCTGCATCACTGGGAAGGGAGGAGGTACAGGGTGTGAGGAAAGGGTCAGAACAGTCCCTAAGAGACACTCATCAATGTTTAATGAATCTCAAAGTTACCCGAGCTCTGCCCTAGAGGAGAACCAGCAGACTCCACAGCAAAGCAAGGCTGTGCCCAGGGAAGGCAGCTCACTCAAATCACTTTGACATCACGCTACAGACACAAGCTCTATTCCTTATGCCACCACACACCCACCCACCCACACACCCACACACAGACACATTTCTTTCCAACCTTCAGAGCCCAGTGACTCATAGCTTGAAATTCCCAGGTTAAACTCAAGTGGAAAAGCAGCTACCGGCACTCCTCTAAGACTGTCAGCCCGTGAACCGAGCTCTCCCCAGGCACCACTCCAAGCATGGATGCAGCTGTGGGATGGCCTTCGCACAGCATGACAGCCTGTGACGTGGGCGCTCTATTACCCCCATTCTACCAAGGAGGGCATGGGCGCTGAGGCCACAGGGTTGATGGGCAGCAGAGCCAGGGTCTGACTGCAGAGCTACTCACTCAACCATTTTGCCTGAGAAAAGTGACAGTCAATGAATGTCCCATAGCTCCAAACATACACAGGGATTTTAAACTTGATGCAATCCCCACCTAGTACTCATTTCTGAATGATACTAAAAGTCTAAGAGAAACCTTAACGCCACCATGTAGACCTACCCAGCTTTCACTTTAATCATCAAAACACATCCACCCACGATAGAGTATACCCATTTTACAAGTACTAAGACTCAAAGAATAGTTGCAGAAGACAGAGCCAGAATTTTCTAAAATCAAAACCAGAATTTTCTAAAATCTGCTTCCTCTTATCCAAAAAAAAAAACCAACCTAATAAAATCTGCATTCTAATCATATCTTGAATTTAGAATTCTGACGATAACTTGGCAGTTATGTGTCAAAATTTTAAATGTATATACCCTGTGACCTACCAGCTCCACTTCCAGGGCCTCTCTTATGGAAATACTACAAGGAAACAAAGACACACGCACAAGGATATTTACTGCAGCACTGCTTGTGAGAGCACAACTTCAAAACACGCTGAATACCTACCCAGTCAGCTACACTGCGGCACCAATGGGTGACGGGGAACTGCTCAGCAGGTTAAGAGAGTGAGGTAGCTCTAGAAAGACCGACAAGACACCTTGGCAGTGCCACTAAGCAAAAAAGCAAGGGACGGACTATGTGCAGTATAAGCCTATTTTTCTTTAAAAATAAACTGTGTGGAGTTCCTGTCGTGCCTCAGTGGTTAGCGAATCTGACTAGGAACCATGAGGTTGCGGGTTCGATCCCTGGCCTCGCTCAGTGCATTAAGGATCCGGTGTTGCTGTGAGCTGCGGTGTAGGTCGCAAATGTGGCTTGGATCTGGCGTTGCTGTGGCTGTGGCGTAGGCCGGTGGCTACAGCTCTGATTAGACCCCTAGCCTGGGAAACTCCATATGCCACGGGTGCGGTCCTAGAAAAGACAAAAAGACAAAAAAATATAAAATAAATAAATAAATAAATAAATAAAAACTGTGTGTGTGACATAGATGTTACAGAGATAGAGGAACAAGCATGAAAAAAAAACATGTAAACGTCCTTGTAAAGAAGAAAATTAGGGAGCAGGAGGGGTCCTCTCAGGTTTTACTTGATAGAAATCTGGACTTGAAGTTAACTATTCTTCTGAAACAACAATATACAATTTTGAAAGAGATTTAGGAGGCTAATTTTCTAGATGAAATAGGATAGTTTACAAATGCGCCTTAAAATAAAATGTAAACTTCTTTCTCCCACTTACAAACCTGTGAGGGCACAGGAAGGGGAGCACTGCTACAAAGCCTTCTTTTAAAAGCTCACTCGGGGAGTTCCCATCGTGGCTCAGTGGTTAAAGAAACCAACTAGGAACCATGAGGTTGCGGGTTCAATTCCTGGCCTGTGCTGTGAGCTGTGGTGTAGGTCACAGACACAGCTCAGATCCCACGTTGCTGTGGCTGTGGTGTAGGCCGGTGGCTATAGCTCTGATTATACCTGTAGCCTGGGAACCTCCATATGCAATGGGTGAGGCCCTAGAAAAGACAAAAAAATAAAAAAATAAAATAAAATCTCACTCAGGAGTTCCTGCTGTGGCTCAGCAGGTTAAGAACCGGACTAGTATCCATGAGGATGCAGGTATGGAAGTTCAATCCCCAGCCTCACTCAGGGCCAGGCCTCCACCCAGCATTGCTGCAAGCTGAAGCACAGGGCAGTGTAGGTTGCAGATGCGGTTCAGATCTGACATTGCTATAGTTGTGGCACAGGCCAGCAGTTGCAGCTCTGATGTGACCCCTAGCCCTGGAATTGCCATATGTCACAGGTGTGACTGTAAAAATTAAAAATTAAAAAGCTCACTCAGAATGCTCAACTTAGTCTCATTTCAGAGATTTGTAAGGCTAGCAATGCAGCTTTACAGACTATGTCAAAAATGACATCAATGTCAAGATGAAGGCAAAATCAACAATCTTAGGGAAAGGTGAAATAAAGACAAACAAAACAAATGATTAGAATGTCAGAGTTCTACTATACTTTACTCAAAATTGACTCTACTTTCTAATCGAAAGAACTCAAAGTCTACTGTCCAAATGTAAATACCCACCGCATATTCAAAAATAATCTTCAAACTCGTGCTCTGACCCAAATTTGGCATACTCAAATCATCACACAACTCAGTCACAGTGGTCACCCCTCGGTATGTAACACAATCCTGAAAGCAGCACAGGGGGTTAGCTATGACGCCATTTATTAAGTTCCCCAACTGAACTGTAATCTTCGAAGTTACACACACCACAATCCACCTTTGCACAGGTAATTTTATTCTCTCCTGTGGGTGTCAATAGTGCTCAAGACTGTAGTTTGAAAGAAAGCACATAACCTGAATATCGTCACATTTCTTTATATCACGATTCAATAACTATTAAACGGTCATGTCTACTAAACACAGTGAACAAAATGGTAAAACTGTTTACACCATTCCCCTGTAAACAAGGCTTTTGTCACAACAGTAATAAATGGAATTAATGCATACCACAATATGATGAGGAAAGAGCTTCTCTTTAAATATTCTGTTCATAAATAAACTCTGATTTTTTTTTAGTACACATTTACAGACCTGATCAATAAGAAGAAATAAGACATACAGCTTTCTTTAAAAAGAAAACATTGACAAACGGACCACTACAGGAGGCCGCGCTTAGGAAAGAGGGCGAGAGCAAGCAAGGGGGAAAGAGGGTCGAGAGCGCGGCCACACAGCAACCTATTCTGTAAGCAAACACCGACACCGACACAAGGGCAGGGCTGTCTGGGGGGCTCATTTTACTTGAATTCCAGCAAGTTGCAATCAATCTTGTAGTACACATAGGGGTAGTATTCCTGCTGACTGAGGTTTAAGCCTGGAATATCCACAGGAGCCTATGGGGAAAAAAAAAAATCAGAGGATGATTCAACTAAGAAATCATTAAAGAAATTTACAAAAGGAAAGAAAAAAGCATTTCCATTTGCAGGCACACCTTGGAGACACCTCGGGATCTGTTTCAGATCACCAAAATAAAGTGAGTATTGCCATAAGGCAAGTCACACGAAGCTTTTGGCTTCCCAGTGCATATGAAAATCATGTTTCCACTATACTATAGTCTACCAAGTGTGCACCAGCATTCTGTCTTAAAAACAATGTGCATCACACAGTAATAAAAAAAAGACTTTATTACTAAAACATGTGAACCTGTCCTCTGACATTGCAAGGTTGCTACAACTTTCAATCTATAAAAAGTGCAGTCTCTGCCAAGTGCCATAAAGCGAAGCACAATAAAATGGGGTGTGCTTGTACCTTCCTAATGAACATATACTCTGGACTAAATTAATACATTTATGCTAATTTAATTGGATTTGGCATTGCTATTTCCATTTCACAAGTGAGGGAGCAATCTCAGAAAGGCTGACGTGCCCTAGGGAACACAGCGCCTGAGTTATTAGCAAAGCCAGATTCAAGCACTCTCTGACTTCAAAGCCTCTGTGTGTTTAACCATGGCCCTGCCATCTTTTTTTTTGATGTACACTGTATAAAATTACTTGTTAAATCTCAGGCTTGGAGTATTGCATTTATGAGACACGGGCCTTATAAAACGCTGGCTAAAAATAAACCAAGTGTGATTTTAACGACACAGATGTTATAAGCACTTATTGGTAGAAAATTATGTATCAAGTACTTAGACTTCACATATTATTGACAATTCCATAAAAATGTAGGGTCATTTCCTGCATTTCCTTCTATCAAAAAATCCTTGATTTTTTTTCATGGGTTCTAACTAATGCACGTGTGAAATACTGCCATCATAAACTAAAGAGAGAAAAAAAATCAGCAATGTATTTGAAATCGAAAATATAAAAAAGCCTGCTACAATTTTAAATAATAGCAACAACAAAAAATACATACTCTGTTCACCTTTCTGTTTAAAAAGACAATATAAGCACATACCATTTTAGAGACATGACAGTTGCCTTTTAAAATGTTCATTTACTAACACCGCTACCTTTTTTTTTTTTGAGGTCACTACTTTTACCAATTAGAGCTAAAACAACTACTTTTCTTTCTCTCTGCACTTTATAGTTTGTAAACAGCTAGTATCCCTGGTTTTGTGTGTACTTCTACAGCTATAAACATCAATCTACAGCAAGACAAGACTGGTTTTTAGAAATACTAAGAAGCAACTAGTGTAAAACGGGATAAATTAGGTAAACTCCTTGCTATGATATCAGGTAAATTAATTACTAACAAACTGAGAATCTTCAAGTAACTTTCCAAAGATTAAATCATGTAACATTTACTATCCATTTTTATATCTTCTTCCAATTATTGTTTCTGAAATTCCAGTGGTTAACGAGTCCAACTGGGAACCATGAGGGTGCAGGCTCGATCCCTGGCCTCGCTCAGTGGGTTAAGGCTCCGGCATTGCTGTGAGCTATGGTGTAGGTAGCAGACGCTGCTCGGATCCCACGTTGCCATGGCTGTGGCGTAGGCCGGCAGCTACAGCTCTGATTAGACACCTAGCTGGGAACCTCCATATGCCGTGGGTGTGGCTCTAGAAAAAGACAAAAAGACCAAAAAAAAATTGTTTCTGAAATTCATCCAGTTCCTATTCAACCAGGCTACTAAGTACTTACATCAATAATAGCTGCTGCACTGCTGTCTAGATGTTTATATAATTCATATAATACTTCTCTTAGTTTCTTCATTGTTTTCTTATTGGGTTGAAGGAGCATCGCTTGGAAGTTCACTGGCAAGCCATACCTTGTAAGAAAGCAGAAATTCAGTATGTCACACAAGCAAACAAATGCAGATTTTTCTTTGGATAGCAGATATTCTCATAATATTAATCACTATTAATGGGAAGAGGGTACCTCATTTTAATGACTACCTTTACTATACAGAGAAACTCAAACTTCTGATCCTCACTGTTCATTAGAAATCCTTAAGATGAGAGTCAACTGTCTACTAGGAATTACTTTTAATTACTCTTCAATTTTTACGGTACAATGAATACCCTCAGCAAATAGTGATAGCATACACACTTATACAGTGTCTCTAGGTCATCTGCAAGAAATTGGCTCCAGGACTCCTGTGGATACCAAAATACATGGATGCTCAAGTCCCTTACATAAAATGGTGTGTGGTATTACACATATCCTCCAGATTACTTATAATACCTAGTATGATGTAAATGCTACGTAATTAGTTGAAATACAATACAAATGCTATGTAAATCATTGCTAGTATACAGCAATTTTGCTTTTTGGAACCTTCCAGAATTTCTTCTTTTAACATTTTCAATCTGCAAGTGGTCGAATTCCTAGATTCGAAATCTAAGAACATGGAAGGCCAACCATAGATATTTTCATGATAATAAACAAAGTGAGATTACTCACATGAAAGAAGACATTTACAAATAGTGAGCATGGCTGCAAGTAAGTACCTGAATTATTTCTAATATGAGCAACATGTATAGAGAACCACAAGATAACTGAGATATTAAATGTCTCAGAATAATAAAATATTTCAGGTTAATATGAAACAAGAACTTCAAATAAGGTATCAGTGTACTGTGTGTTGAACTGTATGTATGTATATTTCAAAAGACTCTCTGTTTTGTTTTGTTTTCACTGTGGTTCTAAGTGTTCTTTACTCTCCTGCTGTCCAGCTAGGCAGCCCACACAGGACAGAAACAGGTAGCACTAAGGAACGGGCAGATTTTTTTCTCTCTCCAATATTCTTGCCCCTTCCCAAGCCCTGACCAACCTTCATCATGAATGGTTAGTGTATCATCCTTGTCCTCAAGAAACAACTACAATTCTAACAAGGCACTGGAGAGCCAGGTCTCTTCATAGGGCTTACAAGCTGTGCAAGCTCATTATTCACAAGGCTGAGTTTTTCCTTCAAACACCTGGACTTTTTTTTTTGGACACTGGTTCATAGATCAGCACTTGACTTTGAACCTGGAATCAAAAGGCACAATATCTGATACCCTGAACAAGAACTATGAGACATGCTGCCGTATGGGTGGGCAAAACTGAGCCCATGCCACTTATAAATGAAAGGCTTGAGAAGGGAGTTGGCAAAAATAAAAACATAAGCCCATGTTTTTTGCTAGAATGGAAATGAAAGTGGGAATTTAAGGTCTTCTTTTTCAATGTTTCAAATACCAGCAAACAATTTAAAATCTTCCTTGGTGCTTCAAAGACATTCTTCTGAACAAACACTGGCTGATATTTTATAGTCTACGTTTAAGTATGTAATAAAAGAATCAGAGAGAACAGCAGCATGGTCTTTTTCCAAACCTGGTATTAAGGGACAACACAACATTCAAGTAACAAAGCAGCATGACACTGACAATCTCTCCCTCATGATCGTCCCTTTTGTCTCTCCAAATCAATGTCATATTACTAGACTGTGTTATAATAAAGAAGTCCAAGGTCAAAGGAACTGTGAATTCTTCAGTTTCCAGTTTCTCAAGCAACTTCCTTTACCTCAAAACAGACTCAACAAAAACCCTCAAAGCTTTCACATGAATCCAGGCAATAAACGCCTCACTGAAATTCACTTTCAGCCACCGTACAAGTGGTCCCTACAGGAAAAAAAAAAAAAATCACCATAAATTTGGTTTTGAAAATGGCAGTTAGAAATCAGATAAATCAAGTATTTTTAAAGGAGTGACTATCCAGTAAGAATCTATAGGAGAATCAAATCACATTACAATTCACTTTAAAAAGGTTTCATTATTGGAGTTCCTGTTGTGGCTCAGTGGTTAACGAATCTGACTAGGAACCATGAGGTTGCAGGTTCGATCCCTGGTATTGCTCAGTGGGTTAAGGATCCGGCGTTGCCGTGAGCTGTGGTATAGGTCGCAGACGCGGCTTGGATCCTGCACTGCTGTGGCTGTGGAGTTGGCCAGCAGCTACAGCTCCGATTAGACCCCTAGCCTGGGAACCTTCATATGCCGCGGGTGTGACCCTGAAAAGAAAAAAAAAAAAAAATTTCATTATTCTCATTATCTTGAATACTTTACCTTAGATTAAAAGGTTAGACACTACTCTGTAACCTCAGCAGACACAAAACTCCACTGAACCTATTCACTACTGAGAAAAAGGCATATGTTTTAATGAAAGTTATTTAAACTGATACAGAAAATCAAAGTGTCCTTCTATAGGTCTGAAAAATCAAAACACAAAAATCTAAATTTACCATCCAATACTGTAAAACATTTTTTATATTTAAAATAGAATCTACTTACAAACAACTTTTCAGAAACAAAGATAAATAGCTTTGCAGTAAGTCACTTAATATCTCTAGGTCTTAGTTTTCTCATCTGTGAAGCCAGGGTTTGATCTAGCTCCCTGAAACCTCTTCACCATGTTCAAAATTTTTAATGATTCTACTATGTAGTATAAATTCTTTCTAAACTTAAACTATTCAGTATGACTTTTAGTACTAAATAAAAATATTCCTTTAAAGAAGCAAATTTCAAATAACATATTACCACCTCTCCATATTTAAAAGACATAAATGATCAGTTCGGCTGAGTTATTTGAATAACATTATTAGGTTCATTTGGCTACACAATCAATTTAATCAAAAAGGGTAACGAGGACTTCCCGTCTTGGCTCAGTGGTTAACAAACTTGACTAGTATCCACGAGGACTCAAGTTTGAGCCTTGGCCTCGCTCAGTGGGTTAAGGACCTGGCGTTGCCGTGAGCTGTAGTGTACGTCGCAGACACGATTCAGATCTGGCGTTGCTGTGGCTGTGGTGTAGGCTGGCAGCAGTAGCTCCGACTCGACCCCTAGTCTGGGAACCTCCATATGCCACAGGTGTGGCCCTAAAAAGACAAAAAATAAATAAAATAAATAAAAAGGGTAAGGAAAACAAAGAGAAAGCCTTTGGTTAAAATGCCTGTTCTTTAAAAGGGTTTTTGGACTTTCCCTATTAGCTGGCTTTACTGGACATTACTTGGTTAGGGTTAGTTTTTTCTCAACTGAGATATGGAGATCATTTCAAATGGAACGTGCTGTTATTTCCTCTTGCGTTACAAGAGAAGCACATTTTCACTCATCAGGTTTTTCCTTCCATACAAGCCTTCGGTCTTCACAATGATCCTGCACTTGAGGATGGCAAGAAAGTGAAAACCATCATTCACTCACAATTCCATTCTTGGTCTCCATTTTGTCTAGAACGTACTCTTTAATTGTTTAAACACAAATTCCTTCAGTAAAAGACTGCAGCATTAAAAACAATTTTCTAGTAAGAAAATGAAAATTCTTACTGAAAAGAGAGAAATACTAATTAATTAAAATGACCCCCATAACTGAGGCATTAGCCAAAACACTGCATTTAAAATTTAATTTGATACAGATTAAGAGGGATTCGTTTTAAGGTATGTATTTTAAGGTAACTATTCACAGATTTCAGCTTGCTTAGAGAAAATTCATTTTGATTATTTAACAGAAAAAATAACTAAAACCAAATGTCTTAAGAGCAAAATCTCAGTTTTGTTTTCTTTTAAATCAAAGAAAAGCAATAGCACTTTTTCTTATGCTTAACACTAATAATACTAAATATTAAAAACCCATACAAATTGCTTTTTCTTGTCGGTCGAAAGCCTGTTCATTTCTTCTTTATCTGCTTTCATTTCCTCCTCATTATACTGGAAGTCGCGAACAATGAATCTAAAGTGGGGTGCAAGAAAAACAATGAAACTGTCCACACCATGTACAGGCGATCTAACAACTTAAAAAACAACAAAATAATAATCTTACTTGTTTTCCCTGGCTCTGTGTCTGAAGTCATCAACAGCCTTCCTAAACAGGGTGACGTTACATAGGTAACTGTCTTGGTCCTCTGAGAGAACACTACAGAAAAAAAGGCAAGGTCCATTTAAAACTTTATATTTATTGCTCACTTTCATATTGAGGGCAGAAGTCAGAAACTGGGGGGGCACACAGTAAGGAATGGCAGCCGTTCCCAAACCCCCGCAGTGCTCTCTGTGTTGCCTCCAATCATGAAGACGCTCGGTGTTTCTGGGGTTTTCATTTACAGCGCCCTAACTGCCCTCTGCTACGTTTCTTTCCAACCAACAAAATTAAATGTTAACTGAAGTAAAGTATACACACTCTAAGAATCAGGCTTTTCAACCTGTATCAGCACCAGGACAGTCGAGGAAAAACTGCCCAGTAGCTGGCTGGTTTCCAGAACCTCCTTGCTTCTTGCTTCTTGCTAAACACCCTCTTGCCTTCCTGGAACCGAACTCTCTTCCCATCTCCAGGCCCGGCGAGGCCTGGAGCAGCCTCTCCGCACTGCCAGCTCCTTCCTCCTCAGAGCTCTCGTTTTCTCCTATCACACCTTAAATCAAAACCGAGAAACCCACTGTCTGACCTTTGACAAAACACCTCGGGGCTTCCTTTCAGGCTTTAGACCATTCTGGTGAGGTCAGAACTCCTAGCCAGTCCCGGCTCTCGTGAACACCACTGCCAAGATCTTTCTTTCCACGTAGCACGGTCAGGAAATTTTAAATTGTCACATAAACTGGTAATGCCTTGGCAAAAAGCCCACTGTTTGGAAAGGCAAATTGTCCAGTCCACATAGAGGATGATCCTAATTTGCCTACCTATGCAGAGTCCCATATGCAAGGTCTCCGAACCTACACACTGAAGAGTTCAGCAGCGATGCTCTCAGGCAGGGGGGCATCACGTACGGGTGGGGTCTCTCCTCCTGACTATCTTTCATGTACTGGCTTTTACTTTTTTTTGTGTGTGTGGGGGGGTGCTGCATGTGCAGCATATGGAAATTCCCAGGCTAGGAGATGAATCAGAGCTACAGCTTCTGGCCTACACCAGAGCCACAGCCACGCCAGATCCAAGCCATGTCTGAAACTTACACCAAAGCTCACAGCAATGCCAGATACTTAACCCACTGACAGAGGCCAGGGGTTGAACCCCCATCCTCACGGATACTAGTCAGGTTCATTACTGCTGAGCCACAACAGGAACTCCTTGGGTTTTACTTTTAATGTTTGGTTTTTACTTACAATGTGGTGCTTCTGCAATCAGAAAAAAAAGTGAGTTTTACAAAACTGAGCGAGTGCTTGCAAAATTCAATGATGCTGCACTAAATATGGGGGGCAAAAAAAGGAAGTTTAGTTTTTCCAGGCAGCCTAAGAACTGCCTGGTTAGCCAAGTAAATTCAGGAGGCATCTATAAGCCTTGGTGGCAGAACAGCTTTAAGAACTGAAGCCACCCGGCTCTTGGCCGGCCTGCGGGCAGAGCCACCTCCAAGCCACCTCCCCAGCAGTGTGAGCAGCCGAGGCCCCTGGGAGCGCCGAGCACACAGCCACCGAAATGGAAAGAAACTCGGCTCTGCTGGATGTAGAACATTTGAACCTCCTTTTAGCTGGTGCCCCCTCACAACTACTACCCTTAATCCTACTCCCAGTGCCCATCAGACCCAAAGCAAGGCTGCCACCAAGCAGACGGAACCTGAGAAAGAGGCTTTAATGATCTTCAGGTTCGCCAGAACTGACTCGGTAATGTGCAACCTGACCGAGGTCAAAACAGAGTATATCCAATTTGACAGGATGTCTCCGATCCCGATGATATTCCACCTCTATCATATTCATCTTTTAAACTTATTTTAACCTTATTTAATGTCTTTAGCTTCAGTACTTTGCTGTTCTGAAAGCCACTTCTAAAGCACTTGATGCCTCACGTGGCTACGTGTGTATGAGCAGCGAGTCTGTTACGCAGGTTTCTACCTATCATGCAGAGACTTGCGTCGCAACACAAAATTCTTATGATGAAATAAGCCAAGAAAAAAATTCAGGCTTGTTTTATGACTAAGTTCTACTGTGCCAGCTTATTAAGAAAAAATAGAAGTAATTTGCTTAACCATATAAAAAATGAACAGTGAGTCCTTTAGAGACTTTCAGACATTTAACATGGACCGAGCCTCTTATACATGTGTCCAGCTCTTGCTCGATATTAGGGATAAAGCTAGTAAGACATGGTTCCCTGACCTCAAGGCATGGACCTAATAAAGGAAACAGCTATATGCAGGTAACTACAACACAGAGACGTTAAGTGCTATAACAGAAGATGTGTGTGATATATCGGGGCAAAAAAGGAAGTAAAAAACTGCATCTGGGGGACATCATAGAGTTTCATAAAAGCTGTGAATGCCAAGCGAGGTTTGAAAGACAGGCAGAGGAGAGAAGATTCCAAGCAGGACCCCATATGCAGATGCACACAGGTGTGGAACAGCATGCTGCATCTGGGGAACTGCCAGCAAGACGCAGAGCTGGATCACAGGGTTTAAGGTGTGTGTGTGCCAGCAACACTTTGTATACCACAAAGATGAAAATGGCGGCAATGCAGAAGACTGAGGAAAGAAGATATCGGAGATGAGACCGATTACAATGATCCAGACAGGAGACAAGATTCTAAACTGAAGTAGCAGCAGTAGGTACTGAGAGGAGAGGAGGAGACTGAACCATGTGAAATTATTATCTGACCATTTTTGTCCTACAAAATAGCAACTTCATCAATTTCATACAGTTCAACTAAATACAATGGAAAGTAGAAATGACACACCCGATTAGGTGGAGGGATGAGGGAGAGGTAAGAGTCCAAAATGACTACCATGCTTCCAGCTGGGGTCATGAGGTACCATACACCACAGGGCGATGGGCAGTCCGAGACCGAGGTTGGGGTGACCATGTCGTACTGGTAGTCACCCAGGGCGCAGGCACATGGAGTGGTCCAGGAAGAATCTAAGTATATGGGTCTGAAGCTCTGGAGATTTAGATGTCCTAAAGCTCCAGGCAGAGGTCAGAGCCATGGGTGCTGCCTAAAGAAGGGACAGTCCCACTGAGACAGAACAGCCTACGTCTAGACTGGCCAATGTTCGGGGCTATCAGGTTCTCTGTAGCACTCAAGCAATTCAGAAGTAGAAGCCAGGTGGGAGTTTGAGGTGGGAGTTTGAGGTGGGAGTATGAGGAAGGTCACGGGGGCCAGAGGCGATGGTGCTGGTTAAGAAAATGGCCGATGTGATGACTAGACTCATGCTCAGCAAGACAGGAGGCACGACTGGAGGAAATCAACAATGTCCATGCAAAAAGGCGTGGGGCCTGGAGGTGAGGACAAGTTCAAAGAGCAGGTTCCATGACACTGAAAAAGATGGAGAGAAGGCTCTGGTTCAAAACTTGGGTTACAGGAGTTTCCATTGTGTCTCAGTGGGTTAAGAACCCAACAGTGTCTGTGAGGATGTGGGTTTGATACCTGGCCTCGCTCAGTGGATTAAGGCATAGGTCACAGCTGTGGATCGGATCTGGCATGGCTGGGGCTGTGGCACAGGCTGGCAGTTGCAGCTCTAATTCGAGCCTGAGCCCAGAAACTGCCATATGCCACACCTGTGACCTTTAAAAAAAAAAAGAAGAAGAAAAAAGAAAAGAAAAAGAGTTGGGTTATAGTTTAAGAGCTAAAGCCTTTGAAGAGGTTGAAGGTGAGGCTAAGGGAACAGCCTGCAGAAATCCAGTGGAGGTGACAGTCCATGAGCAGCAGTTTTGAGTCTCCAAACTCACTCTCTTCATTTAGTTCTACTGTTGGGTAGAAGCAGTAATACTATCTTCTCACACATGCAGCCAAGTAGAGAAGAAACTTAAAAGGCAAAGTTTTTTAGCTGCCTCATGACATTTTCAGTCACCCATGTGAGTGGCGGTGCTTCTGGAGCCTTCTAGCTCTTCCTGCTGCTTCTGGCTTCTTAGCTCTTTCCTAAGACTCCGTCCTGCCATTTGCTTTGCTCCCCAGTCAACCTACCTGTCTCCCCACCAAGGCATCTTTCCTGCTTTTCTTCATAAAAGTAACCTTTGCAATCCCTGCTCCAAAGCACACAAAAAAGCAACTTTTCTCTACACAATGGTTAGTGTTGTTTTTTTCTAGGTCTTCTCGCTAGGATCCTCCACTTCATTTGGAGCTCTAGCTCTCTGAACAAAAATTTCTGTGAAGCACCAATGAATTTGTGGTGCTGTTGCCAACAACACAGAAAAGGCCAAGGTCAACTGGTGAAGTGACCCAGCCAGGTTATCGTCACAAGCAAAAGTAGGCAGAAGAAAAGCTCAACTGTAATTCTGAAAGTACAAGAGAAAAAAGCACCTCTTTCTAAACAGTTTTTCCAACAAAAGGAAGCAGGTCAGTAGCACGGGCTCTAGTTCTTGGCCGTTTCCTCAGACCTGGCACTTATACACATCCCCGCACTCAACCACCCGACCACAGCAGGATTTCACACCATCCAACCCTGCAAGACTCATGTAGACTATTTTGCAAATAGCTAGATTTTATTTTAATTTATTTTTTAAGTGAAATGATTTCTTTCACGTTTGAAGGTGGCCTTTTTCAACCTTTTCCTCTACCTCAAAACTGCACTTTCATCTTCACTATTTCCAAGAGTTACCACTCAAGTATAATGCCAGAAAGCAACAAGTGACAGTATTACTACTTATAACCGATTTTAAAATAAAGTGCTTAGAACAATGACTAGCAGAGTAATTCCCCAAAAAATGTTAGATATTGGAGTTCCCACGTGGCTCAGCAGAAATGAATCCAACTAGGAACCATAAGGATGCGGGTTCAATATCTGACCTCGTTCAGTGTGTTAAGGATCCGGCGTTGTCATGAGCTGGGGTCTAAGTCGCAGACGAGGCTCGGATCTGGTGTTGCTGTGGCTGTGGTGTAGGCCAGCAGCTGTAGCTCTGATTCGACCCCTAGCCTGGGAACCTCCATTTGCTGCAGGTATGGCCCTAAAAAACAAACAAAAAAAAGCAAAAAAAGAAAGTTACTTATGAGATAAGCAAAAATTCCAGCATCAAGACACAGAGATCTTTCCGAAAGAGTGTACATCTGCAGCCGGGAACTAAAGGCCCTCTTCGGTGCTGGCTGAGCTACCATGGTTTTCAATGACTACATTTAAACAACTTTTCGAAGATACAAGCTCAGTCCTCAGTTTACCATGTGAAAGGCTGGTGTGAACGGAAGCGACTGCCCCCAAGGGGGAAAGAAATTCACCATGTGCACAGGTTTGTGGTTTCATTCTCAAAAATCAGCATCTGTGAAGCTACAATAATCATATTACCTCCACTTTATCTATCTTATCAAGCCTTGAAAGAACCTTATAATATGGACCAGGAAGGCATGGTGCTCATTTTACAAAGAAAATGAGGCCAGAGAAGTTAAAAAAGACTTGCCCCAGGTCACACAGCAACCTGGTAGTAGCAGAACCAGAGACAGAACTCAGATGCCTGAGTCCAGGATCTTTCCATTATACTAACCCACCTCCCATATGACACAAAGAAACTGGAAAAGAAAATATTTCATGGGCCTGGCCTTCCTGACACCACTTCTTTACTACCCTTGGACCTTTCTTTCACCAGGCTGCCACCTCTTGAGGGAGGGACAGACATACAAAAGAATTCTTTGGCGGTGCATATACACTATACTTCACAGCTTCTCAAATATCTTGGGTGGGATGGCAGAATACAGGAGAAAATGACATGCTAGATGGTGTCGAGAGTGCAGGCCTTGGAGTTAAAGGACCTGAGTTCTACTTTTAACTTTACTGTTGGACACTCATAGAGCCACAGGCTTTAGCTTTAGGCAACAACCTAACTCATGCATTTTTACTTCTTCATCTATGAGAGAAAGTACAATAACTGTCCAAACTACCACACAGAACTGTTGTAAATATCAAATTAGATAATGAATATTGATACATAAGTGCAAATACGCTTTTGCTTTTTTTTTTTTTAAAGGAAAGTACAGACCAGGTAAAATCTATGTTCATTGGAAAGTGACGGTAAATATTTGCAGATCAATAGATCAACACAGTACCTGGTAGCCATTTCGATAAACTTCTTCTGCAAGATAAATGACTCAGAGACACACAGTAGGTATACGACAAATATTTCAGAAGGTAGAAGAGGAGAAAAATTACCAAACCAGAGACCTGGGTTCTAATCACAGCTCTGCCACTACTGAGATGTGTGACTCTGGGCAAACCACTTCACCTGTGTGGCCCCAAACTTCTATATTCATAAACATGAGTAGGTTGATCAGACTGTGCAAAGGCCCTTGCAGGTCTAAAATTATCATAACTAGAATTAATATAACTCATTTATAAGGTGAAAAAGATGTTCCAAAACTGTAAAACTTAACCGCAAAGGAAAGATAAAGATATTTCCTAAACCAACATGCACACTATCAAAGGAATTCTCGGGAAGAAACGGGCTTTACCAAGACTAGTACTTACTTGCTAGACCTCGGAACTACCATTTCGGCTAGTGTTTCATACTGCTTAATCCAGTCGTTGTGGTTTAACCTGCAGAAAAAGTATAATTAAGTTAACAGAAAAGAAAAATAAGTCCTACTTCCTGCCAAATCCAGAAAGAGAAAAAACAGGAAATTTAGCTATAGTAAGTACACCTCAAATCTATTTAACAAAAAAATGCATGTTTCCTACTGAGGATGAATTTCAAATACACTAAGTGGTGAAGCTGAAAATTCAGTTCAGAAGTTTTCATTATGGCTCAGCAGAAACAAATTTGACTAACATCCATGAGGATGCAGATTCGATCCCTGGCCTTGCTGTGGCTCTGGCGTTAGGCCGGCAGCTACAGCTCTGACTGGACCCCTAGCCTGGGAACCTCCATATGCTGCAGATGCGGCCCAAAAAAAAAGACAAAAAAAGAAAAAGAAAATACAGTTCACCACTCCACACATCCAGTAACTATTGCAAAAGAGGCACATCCTAGAACTAAGTTTGGAAAGGAAGTGAAGCATAGATTCTAAATTACTTTCAAACTTTAGGGTTGATATACTTCACTAAAGAAAAAGAAAGAATGCAAGTAAGGAAGGAAAGCATGAAGGCAGAAAAAGAGAGAGAGGGAGAAGCCATGCTGAATTCACTAACCTTTCTATTCAGTGGCCATTACAAAGGGCTGAATAAAACCACATTGACCGAAAGCACAGAACCAGGAAGTACTGAGTCAACAAAGTGATGGTAAACCACGCTGCACAGAACGTTATGCAACAGCCTTCTCTAGAGACCACAGACTTTTGTGGGTGTGGTGAGAGCTGGTTATTTTTGCAATACAAAATAAAGAATTGTAGTATTTGTAGCCAGGATGATGAATAATTCATTATACAAGGCGTTCTAGCTCCTATATTTCAAATACAGTGTACAGAGAGTTATAAAAAATTCCAAACACAAATTATATTATTTATTTTGTCTTTTTAGGGCCACATCCACAGCATACGGAAGTTCCTAGGCCAGGGGTGGAATCGGAGCTGTAGCTGCCGGCCTACACCACAGCCATAGAAACTCAGGATCCGAGCTGCATCTGCAACCTACACCACAGCCATAGAAACTCAGGATCCGAGCTGCATCTGCAACCTACACCACAGCTCACGGCAATGCCGGATCCTTAACCCACTGAGCAAGGCCAGGGATTGAACCTGCAACCTCAGATGCTATTCAGGTTCGTTTCCACTGAGCCACGACAGGAACTCCCAAATGCAAATTTTAAATAAAGTTTGAATGAGGCAAAACTTTCATCTGGGCAAAGGCTAATTTATTGCATAATATAAAAACATAGATACATTGGAGTTCCCATCGTGGCTCAGCAGAAACATATCCAACTAGGAACCATGAGGTTGCGAGTTCGATCGCTGGCCTCGCTCAGTGGGTTAAGGATCTGGCATCGCCGTGCTCAGATCTGGCATTGCCTTGGCTATGGTGCAGGCCGTGAGCCGTAGCTCCAATTCAACTCCTAACCTGGGAACCTATAAATGCCGTGGGTACAGCCCTAAAAAGCAAAAAAAAAAAAAAACCCAAAAAACAAAAACATAGATACATGGAAATTTATTAGAAATAATCAATATTCTAGCATTTTACAGTAAGGGGGAAAAGAAGTCAAACAAAAATGTAAATTCAATGGAGTGCTTTCTCACCCCTTTCCAGGAGGCATCATTTTCATTTATTCCCAGATTCCTAACCAGATAAAAATGGAGAGCACTGAAGGAAAGACTTGGAAATAATGCTCAGGATCTGGGGAAGAGTTCCCAGATCTCCCACCTCAGTTTGGATTCCCCCAAAGATTCCCTGATAGCGAGATTTCGGTGTAAGTCAGAAGTGAAACCAATACCAAGTGCTTCTCTCTCTCTCTTACACTTACACACACACACACACACACACACACACACACACACGGTTTCATTTTACTAAGATTAACTGTGACCAGGTGTTAAATAACAGAGAAGGCCTAATCTAAGGAGATTTCAAAAGACTATGTAATCCAGCAAACTATGCCTATAACCTGCACCTGTCTTTGTAAATAAAGTTTTACTGAAACACAGCCTTACCCATTCACGGACACACTGTGCATGGCTGCTTTCGGCTAGACCACAAAGCTGACGTGGCAGAGCTGAGCAGTTGTAACAGAGGTCACATGGCTTGCAAAGGGTAAAATACTTACTATCTGGCCCGTCACAGGAAAAATATGCTAACTTTTGATCTAATCCATCTTTTGCTTCTTATAAGGCTTAATTCATCCTAACCAATCAAAAAGATTTTTCAGAAAAACAGAGCTTCCTATTTTGAAAAATCCGAGAATAATATTTGAAAGTCCAATAATTTGGCATTATTTAATTTTTTAGTGGTCCATCTCTACTCAGCTGCTAAATTTGATTTGGGAACAATTTTTAACTGACATCACTAATACCAGGTTATGCATTAAATTCCACTGTGTGTGTCACACGAGTACGGGACGGACAGAATGAATGACAAGGTGATATCCCCTTTACACTTGGGTTTTATGGAAAACGTTAAAATATCAGGCAATAATATTTTTCTTATATTTTAACAAGTAAAAACCTTTTGTAATAAAAAGACGTACTTGGGAACTACGACCAGTAATGTGACGAGATACTCTGAATCAAGAACAAAGTCATCCTTCTTCACAATTTCTGCTAGACTTCTAGTTAGCAAACTTCCTCTGAGGAATAAGAAAAAAATCGTTAGGCTGATAATCACGTTTCTATAACACAAGTAAAGAAACGGCAGGCTAATGGTCACACACACACTATACATATATACACACACACACACATATCTCAAGAGAGGGATTAGTCTGAGTTTACATTTTTTATTTTATGTAAGTCAAAATTTAGCTGAATATTTCCCATCCCTCAAGCCCAAAAAAGTCAACATTTTATCAGACTTTGCCTCTAGTGTCTCCCTTTGTGTTTGCTTTAATTATTATAACTTGGCTCTTCTCTTAATTACATATATAACATCTTGACTGGGAAAGCGTTATTCATTATATATCAATTAAAGTCGACTTCACCATAATTATGAAATCATATCATCTAGGCACAACCTTTGATTTTCCTCCTTCTCCCTGGGTATCAATTTTGGTTAGAGTTAACCCAAGAGTCAGCTCTTTCAAAGCAGTCTTCATTTGGTCTCCTAGCACATTTCATAATGAAAATAACTTGCTCTGTTTGCACCACTGATAGTTTCCGACCTTCCCTCTGGAATATGAATTCATAACTTGAAGAGTTAAGTGCTTAATGCTATATCTGCAGCGGTCATACTGCAGTGAGATCAACCAACATAAGCGTTCTATTTTAAGAAAACTTAACATGTAAAAAAATCTATTTTAAGAAAACTTAACATGGAAAACAGATAAACTAAAGAATGAGTATTACATTATAAAAGGATTCTTCCATAAAATTCTTTTAAAGCAGCAGATAACTGTTATGTAATTAAACTATGATTTGATTTAAAACAGTTAACTTTAGATAATTTAACAGTGAAAAATCAGATGGATAAAGGTAACCAGGACCCAACTCACAAGTATTATATATGAAATCAAGTACAAAAAAATCAGCCTCACATCTGTTTGGACTAGCCTCAATTAAGAAGCTTTTCTCCATGAAGTGAAAGAACACCATTTTGATTACATAAACAGTATAAACCAGACCTTAACTGACCCCTAACAATAGTTCATTCAGTGTATGCTAGAGTGTGCCACCAATTCTTAATATTTACAAATACTTAACAAGCTTACGCATTCTTTCGTTCCAAATTCTGAAGATTCCCTTTCAGGTTGTTATATGCGGATGCTCGAGATTTCAGGTCGTTGTCAATCTGAGTCACTCCCTAAGAAGAAAACGAGAAAAACAGGGAAACTTTTTCTACACCTGCTTCTACTAATACCATTACAATAGTGTTAACTTCAAAAAACAAAACACCACTAGTTCCTGATATAAGAATTTTCTATTATTTAAAAAGCATGGTTTAAAGGTCATTAAAAAATAACTTATTTCATTTTTAACAACTATGGTAACTTTCATATAATCTCTTCTACTAAAGATAATGTTGTGGTCTACATGTATTTAATTATTGTTACTATATTACTTCTTAAGCCGTGTAAATAGAATCTAGGCCAATGGGTATAAATATTACTAAAAGGCTTTAATACCAAAGTCTGAAGGGTTAATTTCCAAAAGAAACTAAATCACAGAGTTTTGCTGTTCACAACACTACTATTTACACAGAAAGTGCTTTTGCAATGAAATTAAAATTGTATTTGAAGTTATTTACAAATTTTATAAGAGCTGATTTTTCAAAAAGATGATTAAAACTACTAACAACTTAGGGAGAAAACACAAAGCAGTAGATTTAATATCTGCAGAACTAATTTCAACTCAGCCCTACCATTATTAACTGTGGGGCACTAGGTAAGTCACTTCACCTCTCTGGGCCTGTTTCCTCATCCGTAACAGTATCAGGAAGAACATGACTAAACACTTGATAAGGATCAAAAGAAAATGAGGCTCAGTCACAGGAAGAACACCACTTTATATTACCTGACTACTCATTTTTATTATATTATATGATGTCTTGAGTTAAAGTCCTTGATAATCTACTCACTGACATTCAACCACAGAGCACAATGTACACACAAAGTCAAGGAGAGCCAAGGAGTCTATACAAAGCATTTAAACCATACTTTTCATCTTAGATCATTATAGTTTCAGATAAGACTTCTACATTTTTCCCTCAAGCTCAAAGACTTTATAACATAAAAGGAGCTCTTAATTCAGTGAGATCATGGGTGGACTTTAACACCTGTGGACTCCCTGAAACCACATGAAATCACAAAAATACGGGCATTTTCTATCAGTACAGGATCAATACTGAATGTCAGAAGGTGTCATAGAACCCATAAAGTTTAATCTGAATCAGTACTGTACATAAACATTCTTAAGTGACCATTACTACATATCTGAATGACTCATAAACTCTCTAACACTTAAAAACTGAATAAATACTTATAAAATTTCAGAGTTACTTTCCTTAAACACTGTTGATGCAACATTTGACTTAACCACTTAAGGAAAGTAAACTATACAACTTGGATAACATACACATGAAAGTATTATCTTTTTTGACAGCTTTCATTCTTAGTAAAGCTATAGTTAAAGGGTATGTCCTATCTGTATTAGCCACACATAATTAAATGCCTTGTCAAATCCTAAATTGGAGCATTTCATAGCTAAATACTTATAAAGCAAATAAGCCACTATAAATCAGCGTGTCCTACCTGTGCCATTTTTTATCTTACCTTGGCAATTATTTCAGAAATATTTTTCAGAGACTGCTTGATTGGATATTTAGCCATATCCCACTGAAACCTTGTTATATAAGTAACCAGGTCAACTGAAATAAGAGAATAAATTAATTATAGCAAAGAAGTAATAGTACTTTTTATAGTTTGCTACATAGTAATAGGTTTTAATGTTGAAACTGGCACTGAGACAATCAGTGAAGATATCATTTCTAAAGAGTCCTGGTTAAATAAATGTGTAATATATTAAATAACAAAGCTTAATCAAAAATTTTACTTTGTAATCTGACTGGATCTCGTCTCCTTACTCAAAGTTTAATATATACTAAAATTCTGCTTCTAGTTTGATCACTTCATAAATGGGAATACGTACATAACCATGACATGACCTGCCTCACATGTGGGAGACTGAGACACAAAGATAAGAAGCCAACTGCAGATTGTCTCTTCAATAAGTAGAATTTGACAAAAACATATTCTTTCTGGAGTTCCCTTCGTGGCTCAGTGGTTAACGAATCTGACTAAGAACCATGAGGTTGTGGGTTCGATCCCTGGCCTTGCTCAGTGGGTTACGGATCTGGCGTTGCCATGAGCTGTGGTGTAGGTTGCAGACGTGGCTCGGATCCCACGTTGCTGTGGCTGTGGCGAAGGCCGGCAGCTACAGCTCCTGTTAGACCCCTAGCCTGGGAACCTCCATATGCCGCAGGTGCGGCTCTACATAAAAAAGGCAAAAAGACAAAAAAAAAAAAAAAAAAAAAAAAAAAAAAAAAAAAAAAAATATATATATATATATATATATATATTTCTTTGCAATTTACCCAAACAAACTGAAAATGAACTTGTCTGTTAGAACCATGTGATGACTGTTTCTAGGAGTCTGTATTTCAATAATCTTCAAAACACGGACCACCTTTTCACTTTCAAATGAAAAGAATAAAAAAGGCAGATCTGAAGAGACACTCAACAACTAATTCCCTGGAAGTCAGGTAGTCAAGAGAACTTTGCCCCTCAAGTCTGATGGGATCAAGGTCAGAGAAACCAAATGTCAATTACGGCTGACTGTAATTCATGTCAAAATAGCTTCTCTTTTTAACTTCTCCCTACATCATATCAACAAATCAACAGCATAGACGGTATTTCCCAAAGCAGTTTTGGATGCAATGCCTGCAAGATTATCAGCTCCCAATCTACCTGGTAAACTGACTGCCCTAATTCATTAGGTACCTAGGGATCGGTAAAGACACCCTAAATTACCACATCTAAATTCTATCCCAACCACACATTAAGAGAAACAGTAACGAAGTTAAGATCACTATTATAATTAAGAAAGAAATAAATTACTATTTTCCTTTTTTTTTTTTTTTACTGATTACATGCTTATCTATTATTTGTAAGGAGAAGAAATGAAATTAGAAAAACACTGGATTTAAAATACAGTGACCATTGAGAGGTTAGCGAAACCACCGTACTGCTGCCTCAGCATCCATTTGGCATGGCCAAGTGGCCTGCAGGGACCTAGAAATTATACCAGATAACAGCCCTCCCCGATGAAGTCTGCAGTCACAGGTAAAAGTTCCTGATATGATCTCCCTGACCTGATGCAGTGATGAGCACTCTTCCCTGCTGCCCAGGGTCTCCCCCTAGTGTGCCCTTTAGATAAGACCCCCTCAAAGTTTATGCAAACCTGGCTTTTTGGTTTGAATCAACCAATCTGCACTGTCTTGGGAACACCAAAGCACCAAATAAAGGCCTGTGTCCCAGGTCCTGCCATTCTCCCTCTGCCTGCACCCTGCCTTGACCTCTTGTGCTGCCACCTCCTCCAGCACCTTTGAATAATAAACATCTCTATTTCACTTTCCCTTATGGTCTTCCGTTGGACCCTGGCTCATCACGCCATGACGAATGTTAATCAAGTCACAAGAGTGACCTTTATCTGAGTAGGCAATATAGGACAGAAAGAAAGGAAAGGGTTGTTTCTTATTAGAATGACGTAAAGATCAGTCTAAATTTTTTTTCATTTTAGGGCCACACCTATTGTATATGGCAGTTCCTGGGCTAGGAGTTGAGCTTTGGCTGCTGGCCTACCGTGCAGCCACTTGGCATCAGAGCCGCACCTGCGACCTACGATGCAGCTGGGGACAATGCCAGATCCTTAACCCAGAGAGGCCAGAGATCGAACCTGCATCCTCACAGATACTATGTTGAGTTCTTAACCCACTGAGCCACAACAGGAACTCCAAGATCAGCCTAACTTAAAATGAAACAAATGCTAAAGTGGTATTTCATAAGAAAACAACTAATTCAAGTACAAACAACAACAATGTGGTCGAAACCATCTTTATAAACCTAGTATTACACAGAGCAAACTCCATGTAAATATTAGTTTCTAGCTACAGAGAGGTCACTAGCAGACTATTCTATGGGTACTAAAGAAACACCATATTCAAATTTGAGGGGAGGAATCACTACCCTGCAATAAAATTTATAACTTCTACTCTAAGGCTTTAGCAATTAGATGCTATTATATACAAAAAGCTGGAGAAGACAGCAGGTATTCAGCTGGAACGAGGCTGAGACACTAACTTGGAAACACACTTGTAGCTGGGAGTTGACATATAGATCCCAGAAAGAACTAAGGTACATCTTTTTTTTTTCTTTTGTCTTTTTGCCTTATCTAGAGCCGTACCCGCGGCATATGGAGGATCCCAGGCTAGGGGTCTAACAGGAGCTGTAGCTGCCGGCCTTCGCCACAGCAACACGGGATCCGAGCCGTGTCTGCAACCTACACCACAGCTCAAGGCAACGCCGGATCCTTAACCCACCGAGCAAGGCCAGGGATCCAACCCGCAACCTCATGGTTCCTAGTTGGATTCGTTAACCACTGAGCCGCAACGGGAACTCGTAAGGTACATCTTTACAATAATGCTTTCTGGAAGGACCCACATCATAAACTACATTATATACTATGTAGGACTGTCTTGTGAGAGGTTGTGTTTCAGGGGACAACACGTAACCGGAAGTATCACCAAATTCAGTAATAATAAATCTGGAGTTCCCACTGTGGCACAGTGGAAGCGAATCTGACTAGGAACCATGAGGTTGCAGGTCCAATACCTGGCCTCGCTCAGTGGCTTAAGGATCTGGCGTTGCTGTGAGCTGCGGTGTTAAGTCGCAGACACAACTTGGATCCCATGCTGCTGTGGCTGTGGCACAGGCTGGCAGCTGCAGATCTGACTGGGAACCTCCTGGGAACCTTCATATGCCGCCGGTGCAGCCCTAAAAAGCAAAAAATAAATACAAATAAAAAAATTTTTAAAAATTCAGTAATAATCTATTTTAATGGCTTTCCATTATATTTAATATCCTTATCTACAGGTCTTTTTTAAGTTGTTCACTTTATGTAAGTCAGTATCAAATCGTGAAACATAAGCTTACCTCCATTGGCCAACAGATTCTCCTGAACTTTATCTTTACTGTCCTCCAATACGTCAGCCATATACTGAGCCACTTTTTTAACCACCCTTGGGAGAAAAATAGAATCAACAATCATTTTCAGGAAAACAATCTAAATTCCATGCTATGCAACAAACACATTTCATAAGACACGAATTGGATTCTATTTGTTCCATTACACTATCTATATGATATGGAACAAATGGGTCCTAACTTCTAAAACAATGTTTAAAGGACAAAATGGACCAAGATTCTATTATATGTAAAACTCAACTGAGTAACTGTAGTTTTAAGGAGACCACATCCAATATGTTTATTAAGTCTAGAAGAAGGTAGTGGAAAGTTAGTCAGAGTAAGTCGAAAAACTGAACAGATCCCACTGCAAGGGCCGGAACAAAAAGGGAAGCAGGACCTTGCACTCACCAGTTACGTGCTCCCCTTAGGACAAAAAGCATCCAACAGGCAACAGAGTACAAGCAATAGCAATGATGAAGAATGTGGTCCTACGTAATTTGCTCATTAACTATGTACTGAGCATCTATTATCTGAGAGGAATGATGCTAAAGAGGAGACCATAGTGCCAAAATACTGAGGCACTTGGCTATCACCAAACCTTTCGCTTTATAAATAAAGACACCCAGGTATAGAGAGAAAAAGTGACTTAGTCACAAAAGTCACAGAACGAGTTCATGGCAGAGCTGTGATTAGAATGCGGTATTCTGACTTTGGAGTCTGGTGTGCTTTCCCTGAGTCCTTGTCTGCCTCTAGGCTGTGGGTGGGATACAAAAGTACACAAGAAGAAAATCTTTAGCTCCCACTGCTTAAAACTGAAATGGAGAGATACCAAAAAATAAGACAACTAAATACAAAGCAATCTGTGGTAAAGGCCAACTGAGATGACCAGATTACACACAGAGAAGGGGGGGGTGGGGGTGGGGGGTGGAGATCACTTCCAGCTGCTGTAAACAGATAGGAGCAGGGCAAGGAAGGACAGGAAAGGCTGACTAGATAGGAAGAAAGTATATTCTTGCTGCCACAAGGCATCATATGAGTCAAGATCTGGAGAAGCAGAAAAACAACAAATGATAAGGGGTCCAGAATGCCTAGAGTGTCTGTCGTACTGAAGAGAAAGGGAGGTCAGTACTCCTGTAGCATAAACCAATAAGGGTCAGAAAAAAAGTGACATGGGGGCAAAATGTGAATGACAATCCTATGTGGAATGACCTCAATTCTAAGAAAACAGAACAAACTCAGAAAAAAAATGATGCAAGCCATAAGTCTTCAACATGTTTAACTTAGGGAGTTCCCTTCGTGACTCAGTGGTTAACGAATCCAACTAAGAACCATGAGGTTGCGGGTTCGATCCCTGGCCTTGCTCAGTGGGTTAAGGATCCGGCGTTGCCGTGAGCTGTGGTGTAGGTTGCAGATGTGGCTCAGATCCTGCGTGGATGTGGCTGTGGCGAAGGCCGGCGGCTACAGCTCCTGTTAGACCCCTAGCCTGGGAACCTCCATATGCCGTGGGTGCGGCTCTACATAAAAGGCAAAAAGACAAAAACAAAAAACAAAAAACATGTTTAACTTGGGATTTATACATACACTTGGCTGTGTCTCCAAAATACACTCATTCCTTCAAAAACAAACCATTATTCCCATATAACTTGACTAGCATCTTGTAAACAGAACCATTTGCTATGAACATTCAAAAATATGCATGTTCACAACGTTGTAAATAAATGTGCATGTTTACCACAGAAATAGTTTAGTATAGACTTGTTTGGTACCATATTTATTAAGATCCCAAAACTCAGAATCTGACAATCTCCCTATGCATTCTTACAACAGTATCTATGACATATGGTCGCCTTAAAAAAAAAAAAAAAAACAACCACCTGACATTTCCCTCGTGGCTCAGCAGGTTAAAAATCTAGCATTGTCACTGCTGTGGCTCTGGTTACAGCTGTAGTGTGAGTTCTGTCCTTGGCCTGAGAACTTCTGAATGCCACAGGCTTAGGAAATAAAAGAATTCTAATGATTAGATTACTGGCAAAGTATAAACTAATTTATTCCACATACCACAATGTTCAGACTTTAAGACTATCATTTGGGAGCTCCTGTCATGGCTCAGGGGAAACGAACCTGGAATCCGACAAGTATCCATGAGGTTGCGGGTTCGATCTCTGGCCTTGCTCAGTGGGTTAAGGATCTGGCATTGCCGGGAGCTGTGCTGTAGTGTAGGTCACAGACGAGGCTCGGATTTGGCGTTGCTCTGGCTGTGGTATAAGCCAAGCAGCTGTAGCTCGGATTTGACCCCTAGCATGGAAATCTCCATATGCCTCGGGTGCGGCCCTAAAAAGCAAAAAAAGGAAAAAAAAGGAACTAGAGCATTTACGTCACTTAGCTAGCATCTGTAAATTCTACAAAGGTCGAACAACCATATGGTTTTTAAATTTCTCATATCTTTCAGGAAGATTGATTAAAGACAAGATTGCGTAACAGTGTAGAAAAAGGATGGCTAACAAACTGCACAGGTAACTTACAGTTCTTCTGACCAAATGAACTACCTTTGCCTTAAATACTTTTCACACTACTTCCCTAAAAAGTGTGAGCAAACTTTAAACTATATTCAAGACATCCCACTGACAATTTAAAGAAAGTTCTAGAAAGCTATCGAGATGATTAGTAAGGATCCAAGTACATGTTAGTAATTACATCCTCAGGAACCTCCTTTCTCGATGTCTCTTTCCTTGTCATGACCCAACACTGTAACGAGGTAGGCGGGACTACAGAGGAAACATCACCTCAGGGGTGGCAACTACCAAGTTTCCTCAAACTCTTAATTAAAAACCTGTAATCGAGAAACCAAGAGAAAATGCTTACCATCAGTCAGTTTTCTGAGAACAGCATCAATAATTACTTTTATATGTGCTCTATATGAACGATGGAATTATTAACCCTAAAACAATTTTCTTACTTTTTCTTTCATCCTCTCTTTTCTGTTTTTATTGTCTAGTGCCTCGCCTTGGTCGAGATTTTTACTATCTCTTGTTTAATCTGCTGTAAAACTGGCTCCTAACTGGCCTTTTGCCTCATGGGTACATCTTTAGGTCTGTTTATCTTCTGACCACATGACACTATGTTAAGGGTCCCTCTGCAACATCTCACTCTCTGGTAACAGAGCCACTGCATTATGGCGGGCCTATCAGTTCAGAAAAGTGTAACAGCATAAGCAGGAAAACCCTTCCGTACAGAGTTTGAGAGTAAGGTCCACTCTATTCAAGCTATTCCTTTAAAGCTTAAATCAGATGTATGTACATTTCTAAGATTCTCCAAAGTTTTGGTTATTTTTTTAAACAAATTATACCTATTCACTTAGGCCCTCCGTATTTAAAATGCTGTGTATGTCAAGAGTCAAATGGATTGTAGACTGATCCCGTCCGTTAATTCAAAGACAGTTATTAAGGATTCCCATACCCATCTTCAGCTAAAATATACAGTAAATGAACTTCTAGGGACTAACACTATACTCTAGGAAAGTCTTCTAAAAGAACTGAATTTTGAAAATCAAAGCATCACCAAATAAACCTCCAAATAAATGGCATAATATCCCATGTTCATGGACTAAAGACTTAATGTGTTAGGAGTCTAAATAATCTACAGAGTTAGCACAATCCCAAGAGAAATTCCCCCTGATTTTTTACAGAAACTTGACACGGTGTTCCTAAAATTCACACGGAAATAAAAGGAACAGACTAGCCAAAACAATCTTGAAGAAGACAAAACAAGTTGGAGAACTCACACTTCCCGATTTCAAAACTTACTACAAAGCTACAGTAATCAAGGCAATGTGGTGCTGGCATAAGGATAGGAATATGGAGTCCAATTAAGAGTCCAGAAATAAACCCTTACATTTATGTGCAACTGATTTTTGCAAGGGTGTCAGGACAATTCAACGGAGAGAGAATAAATGGTGTTAGAACAACTGGATATCCACATGTACATCTACGACCACATACCATATACAAAAATTAACTCAAAATGGATCCAAAGCCTAAATGTAAAAACTAATACTATAAAACTCTTAAGAGAAAACTTGGACATAAAACCATGTGTCCTTGGATTAGGCAATGGCTTCTTAGATACAACATCAAAAATGCAAGTAACAAAAACTGAGTAAACTGGACAACAAAACTAAATATTTTGTGGAGTCCCTGCTGTAGTACAATGGGATCAGTGGCATCTCTGCAGCACCGAGACGCAGGTCTGCTCCCCAACCTGGCATCATGGGTTAAAGGATCCAGCACTGCCACAGCTATGGAGTGGGTTGCAACTGCGGCTTGGATCTCATTCGAGGCCCGGAGACTCCATGTGACACAGAGTGGCAAAAAAGAAAGAAATATTAAGGATTTTGTACTTCAAAGGACACTACACAGAAAGTAAAGACAACCCACAGAATGGGAGAAAATATCTGCAAGTCATATATGATAAGGGAGTTATATCTAGAATATATAAAGAAACCTTACAACCAAAGATCGAAAGAAAAATAAGCCAATTAAAAAATGGGCCAAGGAACCAAATAGATTATTCTCCAAAGAAGAAACATGAATGGCCAACATGAAAAGACACTTAACACATTATTAGCCATGAGGAAGATGCAAATCAAAAACACAATGAAATATTCCTTAATGTCCACTAAGACGGCTATAATAAAAAAGATGGGAGTTCCCGTTGTGGCTCAGTGAAGACGAATCCAACTAGGAACCATGAGGTTGCGGGTTCGATCCCTGGCCTCGCTCAGTGGGTTGAGGCTCCGGCATTGCCATGAGCTGTGGTGTAGGTCACAGACTCAGCTCGGATTCTGAGTTGCTGTGGCTCTGGCGTAGGCCGGCAGCTACAGCTCCTATTAGACCCCTAGCCTGAGAACCTCCACATGTCGCGGGTGCAGCCCTAAAATGACAAAATAATAATAATAATAATAAAAATAGTAATACTGTCAAGAATATGGAGAAATTAGAAAACACCATACAGGTTAGACTGTAAAATGGTGTTAGCCGTTCTGGAAAGTTGTCTGGCGGTTCCTCAAAAATGTTGAAAATAGTTACCATATGGAGTTCCCCTTGTAGCTCAGCAGAAGGGAATCCGACTGGTATCCATGAGGTTGCCAGTTCAAGCCCTGGCCTCGCTCAGTGGGTTAAGGATCCGGCGCTTGCTTGAGCTGTGGTATAGGTCACAGATGCAGCTTGGGTACTGCATTTCTGTGGCAGCTGTAGCTCTGATTTGATCCCTAGTCTGGGAGCCTTCATATGCCACGGGTGTAGCCCTGAAAAGCAAAGCAAAAAAAAAAAATAGTTACCATACGACCCGGCAATTCCACACCTAGGTACATACCCAAGAGCAATGAAAACATTTGAGCACACAAAAACTTGCACAGAAATATTCACAAGCAGCATTATTCACATCAGCCAAAAAGTTCAAAGAACCTGAACGTCCACTGACTGATGAATGGATTAATAAAATGCAGTATATCCGCATTTGGTAATAAAAAGAAATTAAATGTTGATGCATGCTATAACATGAATGAACCTTGAAAGCATTACACCAAGGAAAAGAAGCCAGACACAAGAGACCACATATTGTATGATTCCATTTATATGAAATGTCTAGAAAAATCAATCTATAGTGTCAGAAAGCAGATTACTGGGCAGTGGGAGGGTAGGGAGTAAGTGCTAATGGAAACAGATGTTCACAGGAGCGGCAGGGGGATGAAAATGTACTCAAACTGACCGAGGTGATGGCTACATAACTCTGTGAATATACTAAAAATCACTGAACTGTACACTTTAGCTGAACTGCACGGTACGTAAATTATATCTCAATAAAAATATTAAAAACACTACTGTATATTAAATAGATAATTGACAAGCACCTATAGTATAGCACAGAGATATCTACTTAATAGTCTATAATAACCTATATGGGAAAAAAGAATAGATATATGTATACATATAACTGATTCACTTTGCTATACACCTGAAACTAATATAACATTGCAAGTCAACTATATCCCAACAAAATTTAAAATATATATATTAAAAACAGTCACCATTTTCACACTTCAAATGGTTTATTTTATTGTATATAAACTGTATCTTCATAAAGTTGATTTACAAAGAAAAAAAGTCATTGTTTTCGTGTGTGTGTGTGTGTGTGTGTGTGTGTGTGTGTGTTTGTGTGTGTGTGTGTGTGTGTCTTTTTAGGGCCACACCCATGGCATATGGAAGTTCCCGATCTAGGGGTCAAATTGGAGCTGTGCTGGCCTAGCAATGCCAGATCCTTAACCCACTGAGTGAGGCCAGGAATCAAACATGAATCCTCGTGAATACTAGTCAGGTTCTTAACCTGCTGTGCCACAACAGGAATCCCAACAATTTAGGAATTGTTTCCTAAAACAATTCCAATAAGCGGAATACACATGTGACAATAAACCCCATGTCTAGGTCGCCTGATAATAGAGACTCTCATTTCCTCTAGTTTGTGCATATAAATACATTACCCTTCTACAAATGCATCCAGTTTAGCCAGTTCATCCGACAAACCAACCAAGACATCCAATGTGCCAACCTAGAAGGGAAATATATCATTTTATTACTTAAATTTCATCCTTTTTTTTTTCTTTTAGGGCCGTACCTGTGGCTTATGGAAGTTCCCAGGCTAGGGGTTAAACTGGAGCTTCAGCTGCTGGTCCACACCACAGCCAAGCCAGATCCAAGCTACATCTGTGACGTATACCGAAGCTTCCAGCAACACTGGATCCTCAGCCCACTGAGTAAGTCCAGGGATCAAACCCGTATGCTATGGATACTAGTCAGATTCTTAATCTGCTGAGCCATAAGAGGAACTCCCTCACACCCCCCCCTTTTTTTTAACAAGATAACACATCTTGATTTGAAGGGCTCACAAATCTTAAATTCTCCATATTTTATTTTGTACTATGCAAGTGTGGTTAAAAATGTTTGCTGGATATTCAAAGCTATTTATATGTACAAGATAATCCTCTAATTAGTGGGTACAACCACCATTTAGACGTGAAGATTCCACACTGGCAGACCTGTGCTTCTGCTTATAATGCCCAGTGGTAGTGGATCATCTGAAGTCATGGTTTACAGTAACAGTTCTAAGGGGTCCACGGCTGTGTGGCAGAGAGTATGCAACTGAACTTGTATGCAAAACTGTATATGGGAAAGCGAGCATGGTTTGGAAGAAATGCCCACAGTCTATATCAGCGTATCAAAGGAATCCATACCTCCAAAAATACTAAGAACCAGTAATTTTAGGCATTTCTTACATGAGTGCTGTGTCTGTCTCATTTGGTTAACCAGCAAAATAAAAACATGATATTTTCATTCTTTACAAAAGTTCAGTCACCTGGTTACTGGCAGCCTGCTTCACTTAAAGGCTGCTAGGTTACTAATGTTTAATAAATGTTAAGCAGATAAACTAGATTACATAACTAGGTCAGATTTGCCAAGAACAGTTAAAGAGATGCAATAGTAAAACATTTACAACATCAGTATTAAATGAATTTAAGAACAGAAAAAAAATTCACTATTTTTTTTTTTGCTTTTTAGGTTTTTTTTTTTTTTGGCTTTTTAGGAAGTTCCCAGGCTAGAGGTCAAATCCGAGCTGTAGTTGCCAGTCTACACCACAGCCACAGCAACGCCAGATCCGAGCAGCATCTGCGACCTACACCACAGCTCACGGCAATGCCAGATTCTTAACCCACTGAACAAGGCCAGGGATCAAACCAGCATCTTTTTTTTTTCTTTTTTTGCCTTTTGTCATTTTAGGGCCGCACCTGCGACATGTGGAGGTTCCCAGGCTAGGGGTCTAATCAGAGCTACAGCTGCCGGCCTACACCGCAGCCACAGCCACAGCCACAGCCACATGGGATCCGAGCCGCGTCTGTGACCTACACCACAGCTCACAGCAACGCCGGATCCTTAACCCACTGAGCGAGGCCAGGGATTGAACCTGCAACCTCAAGGTTCCTAGTCAGATTCGTTTCCACTGAGCCACAACGAGAACTCCAAACCCACAACTTTATGGATACCAGTCGGGTTTCTAAACTGCTGAGCCACAATGGGAACTCCCCACTATGATATTTAAGAATGTATATCCCTAAGAATTTTCAATTCTAAAAATCATGTTTGGCAAAGTAATATATCAAGTATTTTTATAAGATTTCTCATTAAAATTTAAATTGAGATTTAGAAAAGCACAGAAGTTTAAGAAAAATGTTACTTTGTTTGTCAGTCTACTTCAAAAAAAACCCTCAATTTCACTATCTAAAATCCAAAGACTGGAAAGAACAAGGTAAGGTTTAAATTATGCTAATCCCTAGGGACGAAAATGTGTTCTTTGAAGAAACCTGGATATCTCATTTCTACCAAAAGGTAAGTGGAGAGAGAGACAGCTGTCCTCCCTTCATGATCAACTATTCTGCTAAGCAGTTTTACCTTTAAGTCAGGAATGTTGAACTTTGAAGTGAGAGCGAGATTATTGTTCTTGGTAGTTGCCGCGTGCAATTTCTCCCATGTTTGCTGACAGGTTTTCTCCCCAGGAGCTGATATAAGCCAGAACTCAGTCATGTTGGTCACCAGATATTTCTTCCAAAATCAAGAGTTTCTGAAATGTAAAACAAAACAAACAAAAAACACATTATCATTCATTTCTAAATTATTTCAGAGTGACAGGTAGAACCCTGTTTCAAAACCAATCCAACACTGCCAAATGGTCCCAAGCAAAGTCAAATTTACTTACCCAGAAATAAACCCAAATAAACTGTGATTTATTTACGATACAAGGAAAAGGAGATGATAAAACCTAATATATAAAGTATGTAATTTTTTTTTAAATTACATAACATCCTAAAATGGGAAATTAGTCAAGAAGTGAGACCACCTAAAATATCAGCCACCAGTCATTTCCCATTTCACAAAAGTCACTGGAGAGTCACAAATTTATAGGTTTATCTTAAATTTTTAAAACATAAAACCAAAACAGGAAATTTAAAAAAATGCATAAGTCTTACCTTTGAACAGAAATTGAATCAATGCATTTGACCAGTAGCTACCAAATAAATTTGTCATATCTGGCTTAGCAAATCCTACAAGGTCAGCCAGATTGGTGGTTAATTTTAATCCATCTCTAGGAGTTCCTGTCGTGGTTCAGTGATTAACGAATCCAACTAGAAACCATGAGGTTGCAGGTTCAATCCCTGGTCTCGCTCAGTGGGTTAAGGATCTGGAGTTGCCGTGAGCTGTGGTGTAGGTTGCAGACGTGGCTCGGATCCCATGTTGCTGTGGCTGTGGCGAAGGCTGGTGGCTACAGCTCCAATTAGACCCCTAGCCTGGGAACCTACATATGCCACAGATGTGGCCCTAGAAAAAGGCAAAAAGACGAGAAAAAAAAAAGAGAGAGAGAGAGAGAGCTCTTAATTCATATCCAGTCTAAGGGAATCTCCTCAATTCCTATTATACTTAGTGGCCATCAGAGGCTTACATATCTTTTTTCTTTTTAAATGCTTACATATTTGCACACACACACAAATCTTGCCAATTAGCTTGGTAAACCAGTCTTTATAAAAAATGCAACTTTGCAGGAGGTGCATAATATACTATTAGATTTGAGTTAAGAGGCTGTGGATCTCCCTTTTCAGGGTTTCATTAAGACACACCCAACCCTCTTCTACAATCTTTCTTTCTCTCCCCTTTTCCCTCTCTCCCTCCCTCTCCCTCTCTCTCTCTCTCACATACACAGAAAAAAGCCCAAAGCCAAATCTATTCAGAATTTAAGGAGGTAAAGCTCACGAACACAAAATAACTCATGATATCATTATTTCTACTTTAATATGCTTTCGTGAGAACCATCATTAACTTTCTGCTACCACTGCTTGTTTATCAACCTTTCCTGAAACCTGGGGTCTATTTTGATAGAAGAAATTATCTTACAAAGTTGTCTTGATAATAAAATCAAGTAAGGAGAGAGAAATTGTAAATTTAAACCTCCTTTAAACTGTAAAGTATCATAGCTAATCACAAGGACCTGCATAATTTCAGAAGCCTATTGTTTGTTGTTCTTTTTAGGGTTGCACCCGAGGCATATGGAAGTTCCCAGATTAGAGGTGAAATTGTAGCTGTAGCAGCCACACCAGATCCAAGCCTCCTCTATGACCTACACCACAGCTCAAGGCAAAGCCAGATCCTTAATCTACTGAGCAAGGCCAGGGATCGAACCAGCATCTCCATGGATATTAGCTGGGTTCGTTACCACTGAGCCACCATGGGAACTCCAGAAGCCTATTGCAATTAAAGTAATCTTACCTAGTCATTACACAATTGAAAATGAACTGAACATATGTGACATTTTACATACTTTTATAATGTTTTCTCAACTTCTGTTTTGAGAGCATCTACCATATATCAGGTACTGCTCCAAATGTTTTATGTATTATTATCTCAGTTAATCTTCCCAACACCTCTATGAGATACATGTCACCCTCCCCATTCACAGATTTAAAAACATACTCACGTTAAACTGGTTATATTTTCAATATATACTAAATGAGTATCTCAAGAAGTGTACTCTAAGATGATTTTTCCAACATTACTGATGAAGTTGTGCTAAGAGCTACACTCTCTCAAAAGGCCAACAAACTAAATACAGGCTTGCTAGTGATAGTTAACTCAGACAAAGCACGCAGCCTGGCCAGAAAACAGTGCAGCTTAACCGGTCATCCAAGGGTAGAAGCCATTCAGAGCACCAAAGACGGCTTTGATTTACAAAGTTATTATATAAATATCATTCTACCCATACCATAGTCTTTTCCAATGAGATGTTTTCATTCAACCTATGTTTAGAATTACCCATGGCGATCCATACAGATGCAGTTCATCCATTTTAGCTGTTACACGGTATTATGAATAAACAAATTTATTAACCACTTTCCTATGGAAGGATAGTTACATTGTTTTACTTTTTTTTGCTATTTTAAACAATTCTACAGTGAAGAATTTTGTACATGGCTCTGTTTTTGTGGAAGATTCTCCAGGACAGATAGGAATAAAATAGATGAAATTTAAAGTAAGATAATGTGGTAGACTGTCTTCAAAGACGGAGGCCACAAGTCTTTCCATGCGCTTATGCAATGTGACTCCTAAATCTCTCTCCCCTCATCTTGAATCTAGGCTAGCCTTGTGAATGGCTTTGACCAACAAAACATATGTAAGCCACACCATCTGAGTTCAGGGCCAGGCCTCAAAAGATCTTGCAACTTTCACTTCTGTTTCTCAGACAGCTGCCTTCAGGCCACCATGGAAGGAAGCCAGTCTAGCCTACTGGAAGATAAGAGGTCACATGGCAGGGAAACAAGAGTACTTGCAGCTGACGACCAGTATAAACTGCCAAACATGTGAGTGAGGCCACCTTGAAACTTCCAGGCCGGCCAATGTCCCAGCGGAAGGCAGGCCCATCAACAAGCCCAGGTGAAACAAGCAGAAGAAACATCAAGACAACCCACAGAATGAGGAGAAATAAGAAATCACTAAATTTTGGAATGGCTTGTTACATGAGATAAATGACAAAGACCAGTGTCAACTCTACTAGGTATTGCCAAATGTTTCCCCAAAGCAGTTATCAATTTAAGTTCCCACGTAAATAGTATACAGTGTTTACAATTACATCTACAGTTACAGAACAAGAAATACATAGTAGATAGGAGCTTTAGCTATGTATGTGAGACTTTATTTCTTTAAAAAATTACCCAGGACAAATACGGCAAAATGTTAATACATGTTACAACTGGGTACATAGATGTCTGTTAATCTAAAATATTTGAACTTTTGGAGTTCCCTTCGTGGCTCAGTGGTTAACGAATCCAGCTAAGAACCATGAGGTTACGGGTTTGATCCCTGGCCTTGCTCAGTGGGTTAAGGATCCGGCGTTGCCATGAGCTGTGGTGTAGGTTGCAGACGCGGCTCGGATCCCGCGTTGCTGTGGCTGTGGCGAAGGCTGGCAGCTATAGCTCCTGTTAGACCCCTAGCCTGGGAACTTCCATATGCCGTGGGTGCGGCCCTAGATAAGGCAAAAAGACAAAAAAAAAAGAACAAAATAATGCCATTTGCAACAACATGGATGGAACTAGAGATTCTCCTACTAAGTGAAATCAGAAAGAGAAAGACAAATACTACATGATATCACCTATACGTGGAATCTAAAATATGACAAAAACGAACCTATCTACAGAAAAGAAACAAACTCATGGACATGAAGAACAGATTTGTGGTTGCCAAGGAGGAGGGGGAGGAAGTGGGATGGACTGGGAGTTGGGGGTTATTGCATCTGGAGTGAATAAGCAATGAAGTCCTACTGTGTAGCACAGGGAACTATATCTTATCACTTGTGATGGAACATGGTGGAAGACAATATGAAAAAAAGAATATGTATGTAGAACTGGGTCACTTTGCTGCACAGCAAAAATTGACAGAACTCTGTAAATCAACTATAAAACAAAACATAAAATAAATAAATTCCTGAAGAAATGTTGTGTCTATCTCCTGCTTTCCTGTCATCCTCTGTTCCTCCTCTCTGCCTTTACCCTTCGGCCACTTCAGCCTTGGTCGATTCCCACCTCTGGTCTCTTCCACCAGACATTCTTCCACTTACCAAATCTAGCTTTTTTTTTTAGCCTACACACCAATCCCAGGACCACCTTGAATTTTAAAAGTCTCAGGTATAACTGATTAGAGAATTCCACATCTTTAAACCTCTTCTAATAATCCAGGTCTTTTAAGTGATGATAGTTTTTGGAAAACTGAGATTTTACTGTAATTACACAAGTGGCTCTGTTAAAGTACATTTGATGATACAGTTTTACACATCCTCTCCCCCAAAATGGCAGATGATTAAATCAACTGTCAAGATCTTCCTTATAATACTGTTCGATTATCTAAACTGCAGCTTCTTCAAAGACTGTAATAATACGAGCTATCACAGTAGATGTCACTATCATACCACTTAGTGTTCTAGAAAATCTTTTTCAACCAAAAGGGTTTCCAAAGAATTTCAAGAAATAAGAAAGAGGACTACATTTTCTCATTTATAAATACCTGCCCTACTCTACTCTACTGAGCTTTTATCAGGATCAAATGAAATAATGTCATCGTAATTCAAAAGAAAAATAGAGTCTAGAAATGTCTAGGAAAATTATAGCAAGTTGTCTAATTCTGTCTTTTGTCTTAAGCCCTCTCAGGAGCCCAGCTGTTTGCAGATGGGGAGGACAAGGGATCTTTTACATTTTGTACTGTGTTACACGTTGCTCATAGGCTGTCTTATTTAATTCTTACAACATTCCTATGGCTAGATAGTTAACACTCAACAGGTGCACCAAATGACACCACTGGCAGATGGAGTTCAAATCTTGTCATCTGACTGTAAGGCCATATTCCTTCTACTGTGTCACACTAGGAGAAGAAACTGTTCTGAACCCAAGCCAGCTGAGCTCTCCTACTTGGAGAGAGGGAGCCAGGCATAACCATAAACCCTTTTATCTTATGTTTCATTCCAGGCTCAGAACACTGTGAATTCTGCTAGATAAGAGACCTAAGCTTCCTTTCCCTTTTTTTGTCCTCCAGGATCACCACAGTTTCTAAAACAGCATTACCCAGCTAGCCATCACTAACAAGCCTGTATTTAGTTTGTTGGCCTTTTGAGAGAGTGTAGCTCTTAGCACAACTTCATCAGTAATGTTGGAAAAATCATCTTAGAGTACACTTCTTGAGATACTCATTTAGTATATATTGAAAATATAACCAGTTTAACGTGAGTATGTTTTTAAATCTGTGAATGGGGAGGGTGACATGTATCTCATAGAAGTGTTGGGAAGATTAACTGAGATAATAATACATAAAACATTTGGAGCAGTACCTGATACATGGTAGATGCTCTCAAAACAGAAGTTGAGAAAACATTATAAAAGTATGTAAAATGTCACATATGTTCAGTTCATTTTCAATTGTGTAATGACTAGGTAAGATTACTTTAATTGCAATAGGCTTCTGGAGTTCCCATGGTGGCTTAGCAGTAATGAACCCAGCTACCTCCTAGAAGGAACAGTGGTTCCTCCAACTAAAAAAGCAAAAATTATTTTAATAAGACATTCATTAGCGATAATAGAGAGTCTCAAACTCTGGAGTCTCAGAAGAGTGAAAAGCCTGACTCTACCTCCTTACTAGTTTCCTCATCTGTAAAACGGAATCCTACACATCGCTCACAGAGCTGTGGGAAGCAATTAATAAAACGATGTACTAGATCTTCTCCTTCACATCTGGCCTCCCTTCCTGTATGAACTGCAGCCCCAACCCAACCTGCCTCCAAAGGCTGTTCCCAGTGTCCCCGGTGGGAAATAACTTGTCTACCTGATACCTTACAAATGCCACTATTATACACTCATTACTCTATTCTGCCTTATTTTTTTCATAACATCGTCTTCTCTCCATCTGACCGGGAAATCCTAAAGGGCCAGAATCATATCTTCTCTTCTGACACTGTAAAAACCTAGCATACACAACTCCTGCCAACAGCACGGACTGATAAGTTTATTTTATGAATAAATGAAATATAACAATGCCTCTGAACCAATCAAAAAGTCTGATTAGAGAAAAAAAATAAGGGCCAAGAAACTTAAATAGCATTTTTTACGTTTTTTTTTTCTTTTAATTTAGAGTCTTTCAGAAAACAAATCCTGATTTTAGGATCCACTTTACATGGATTAACTCATTTAGTACTCTAAAACAACTCCATTAGATGGGTAGTGCTTGCAAATAAAGAAACAAAAGGCACAGAAAACGCTCCATGTATTATATGAAATACATTTACAATGTGTATCATGTCATATAACATATGAGTACATGCATATATTATACACCAAGAGTTACGAATGTATTATATACTCTCATAGCACCTTCTTTGCAGAAGTTCACTGAGAGACACTTTTTTGCTTTGTTTTTTTGTTTTTTTTTTTGTCTTTTTAGGGCCACACCTGCAGCATATGGCGGTTCCCAGCCTAGGAGTCCAATCAGAGCTGTTGCTGCCGGCCTACGCCAGAGCCATAGCAACGCCAGATCTGAGCTGCATCTGCAACCTACACCACAGCTTATGGCAACGCCGGATCCTGAACGCACTGAGCAATGCCAGGGATCAAACCCGCAACCTCATGGTTCCTAGTCGGATTAGTTTCCGCTGCGCCACGACGGGAACTCCATGGGAGACACTTTTTATTGATGTCTTTCTACCAAATAAACTGCACATCAGGGTAAGTGGGAACCATGATAGTTTTTGCTAACAATTGTATTCTCAGTACCTGGCAGAGAGGCTGATATGTAGAACCTCAGAAAATGTTGAATATTTTTCAATGAATAAATAACTGTGAAGATTAAATAAGATAATAAAGTTCCTGGCTTATTATTGGTTAGCTCCCTTCCTTCACTTCCTCTAAATTATTATTATTATTTTTTCTTTTTGCTTTTTAGGGCCGCATCTGCAGCATATGGAAGTTCCCAGGCCAGAGGCTGAATTGGAGCTACAGCTGCCGGCCTACACCACAGCCACAACCACGCCAGATCCAAGCCACATCTGCGACTTATACCACAGCTCATGGCAATGCCTGATCCTTAACCCACTGAGTGAGGCCAGGGATCGAACCCGCAACGTCATGGTTCCTAGTCGTATTCGTTAGCCACTAAGGCACGATGGGAACTCCTGTTTTCATTCTTTCTGTATATTTCCGTTTCCTAAATTTTTAATAATGAATTATTATATGCAAATGCCAAAAAATCCACACACTTCATACATATTAAAAAAAAAAAGCAAAGCAGTATCCTTATACTTAAAACACTAAAAAGTTTAGAGACCATTACATGGTATGGTAACAAAAAGCCCTGGATATTAATTCAAAAGATACAGGCAAAGCCCGTTAGTAGTAGCTATGCCTGAAGCATGAGATCAAGGTTGGTAAACAGCCTTTTTATCTCACTGAGAATTATAACCAGAGAGAACCCAAATGCCAACTCCAGAAAGGCAGTGTAACAGCCAGAGCACTGCACTGAGAATATGAGGATTTGAACTCCAATGCCAGTTCTGCATATCACTGTCTGCATCAGTTTCTTCGTTTGTAAAATGAGAGGACTGGATTACCATATCCAGGATCCATTTTTGGTCCTATATTCCAGGAATCTGTACTGGACAAGACACAGGACTCATTTTTCCTATTTTCTTGTTAAGTCCCTCAAATAAATCAGATGATCAGTCAGGTTTCAGAACCACTGCAGTAAAACATATTTCCATGACAATACAGTGAGCTATACGGTAAATGTCAAGAGATACGATAAATATGCCTTATAGGGTGGCTAAATGTCATGTCAGCATTTTCAAGACTCACCCAGTGTTGTTAGTTTTATCATACAGAAACGATTTTTGTTCCATGGAGTTCAGAAACCTTAAATATATCAACCCACGTTTTGCATGCTATGGCACCTTACAAACTTAAAAAGAACGTGAAAAGCACTACAATATATGAAATTAAGTAAAGAACAAAATCTGGATAAATTATTCCTTTCCTTAAGAACTGCACAATTTTATTTCATTATGAAGGAATGAATATAAAGGACCTTAAAACGCCCTACATACAAATAGGTAGTTTTGTGACCACAGTGTATTATCCTGATTCATTCCCAAAATTTCTTGAAAATTTTTTTCAGCTCTTAAAAAACTGTTTCAGGTGATGGTGGGCTGAGTAAGTCACAAAAACGTTAACCCTGGTCTGCTTCTTTCTTGGAAATTAAACTCAGATTTCCCATTTTTCATTGTCATTACTAATGTCCTTTATCTGAGTTTTTCTGCCTCATCCTCACAATGTTCCTGACCTCTCTTTACCCCTCTTTACTTCAGGCCTGCCTTTAGTTCTCTCTCCTATCTGCCTCTGATCTAACAATCCATTTTGCATAAAACAACCACTATCTTCCTATTTAAACCAATGCAAACTTTCCTTAACAAAAAAGTTTTTCCCAACTAAGTCCAACCATGCCCCAATCCATTAATATAATCCCAAACTAATTCTCCTTCAACCCACAGGTCCAGATAAATCCACATAACTTACTGCATTAAAGCAGACACCTATTTTTCGTTTCTTTTACCCACATATCTCATTTGACAGTAACTGCTTTCAATTTAGAGTCATATCATTCACCTCACCCAGTGTTTTGGGTGCTTAAATTCCCAGGACTCTGGTAAGCTCTGAGAAGCAAAACAAATAAAATGTCCTGTTTTTTTTTTTTTTTGTCTTTTGTCATTTTAGGGCCGTACCCGGCACATGTGGAGGTTCCCAGGCTAGGGGTCTGATCGGAGCTGTAGCTGACCTATGCCAGAGCCACAACAATGCCAGATCCAAGCCGTGTCTGCAACCTACACCACAGCTCATGGAGATGCCGGATCCTACTGAGCAAGGCCAGGAATCGAACCCACTGAGCAAGGCCAGGGATCAAACCCGCAACCTTGTGGTTCCTAGTCGGATTCATCTCCGCTGAGCCACGACGGGAACTCCTGTCCTCCCTGTCTTGAAGGGGAGTGAGTGAGTGAGTGTGTGTGTGCACACGCGCGCATGCACAGAGGTCTCTATGACAGGTGGGAGGTGGGTCTGTGTGTGCAAAGGGGGGTGGGAAGAAAAATTCATGCAGATGACAAGATAAAAAGAATCGAGGCAGAAAATACTGGAGGCACAAGAGAAACACTACTCAAATTTTTAAACAACTCTGTATCTGACTGCAATAAATACGCTTTTATTTTTTAGGCACCAACAACTCTTTTTCAAAAACAGAAGGAAGGAGGAGTTCCCGTCATGGCTCAGTGGTTTATGGATCTGATTAGTATTCATGAGGACGCGGGTTGGATCCCTGGCCTTGCTCAGTGGGTTAAGGATCAGCATTGCCATGAGCTGTGATGTAGGTAGCAGACACAGCTTGGATCTGGCATTGCTGTGGCTGTGGTGTAGGCTGCGGCTGCAGCTCCAAATCAACTCCTAGCCTGGGAATCTCCCTATGGTGCAGCCCTAAAATGAAAAAAAAAAAAAAAAGGGGCAGAAGGAAGGAAAGGAGAGAAGAAAGGAAATCCTAGGTCCAAAGCTCTGAGACTGTTTTATTTATTGTATCACCCGCTTCTAGGAATCTGAAGGCTGTGGACTATTTTCTTACCAGAAAAATGTAAAATAAAAAGAGTAAAGCAATAACTATCACAACAACACAAAAGGTGCTGATTACAAACCCAGACAGTTGCATTTCTTTTGTGAATGAAAGTATGGGCCTAACCCAAGATAGGGGCAACCTCAGAAAAGAGTGGCAGTAAGTGCTCCAATACATAACTGTGCTTAATGGCTTTGAGAAACCAATATTTTATTTTCTGAAGTGCAACCACCTTTTACAGTACATTAAATATCACAACAAACGACTTCCTTTTTAGTCCTTGAAAATATCAACTTGTTTATATGTGGCCTATTTCAACAAGCACAAGAAGGCATACCTCAGGCATCAGTGAAATATCACATAGCCTTCCAATTGCGACACATCAACTTTTAACACAACCAATCAGTGTAAAACATTTGCTGTAAACCATTTATCTTAAAAATCTGCTATATCTTCCCCCCACAATTTTTTTTTTTCTTTTTAGGGCCATACCCGCGGCATCTGGAGGTTCCCAGGCTAGGGGTCAAATTGGAGCAACAGCTGCTGGCCTATGACACAGCCACAGCAAAGAAGGATCCAAGTTGCGTCTGCGACCTACTCCACAACTCACAGCAACACCCAATCCTTAACCCACTACGAGGCCAGGGATCGAATCCGCAACCTCGTGGGTATTCCTCAGGTTCGTTAACCGCTGAGTCACAATGGGAACTCTCCCTGGAAATTTTTTAACACCATACAAATAAAAAGTAAGGGTAACCGTTTCCTCTCTGAATGTTAAAATTCTATCCTTCAAAGTAGAAGCATATTAACTGGGATTGTGGGAGAGGCTCGCTCATAATAAAACTTGTTTAAAGTTTTCAATAGCAGTGGGGGATTTCACCTTTCAAGAAACACTTTTGCGATTCATACAGAATGAAATTGTAAAAATTTCCAGACACATACCTTCTAAAAATACATCTTAACTTTTGGGTTGCTCTGTTTTCAACTGAAACAGTATTTATAAATGCTTTATAATCCCCTTACAGGTTACCTAAATTTCATGCTATAAATATACTGAACTATGAAAGACAGCTTAATCTTTCATAGATGCATTTCATAAACTGCCACCTTTTTACTTTACAATTAGTTAGAAAGACGTTCATAAAAATCAAGCCTTGCTTCCATACAGATGCCGATCATAAAAACGGAAATATGTTAGGGAGGTAACAACACATAACACAATGTTAAAAACCTCTTACAATTCCTGGTAAAGCTAGCTGAACTGGTGGCCACAGCAAGTTGGGCACTGTGCCCCCAGGACTGACAGGAATCATCAGAACCTCCTGGGCTCACAGAGACTTCCTCTCTTCCACAGGCAAGTCAATGAGGACCCACAGAGCAAACAATTCCTTCCATGCCAGGGAACTCCCTGAAACCACACTCACGGCTCCCAGAACATTACTTCCCTTTTCTTCTGTGCTGGTTTTTATAATCGTGACTGGGCCACAACACCAGGTTTCCCACTAGAAGGAGCTGATATCTCTAGGGCAATGTATGCTAACCTGAAATTCAACAAGCCAAAGACTTAAAACAAGCTTGTTCTCCCCGATTCATCCCTCAAGTTTGAGATCCTGTTTCCTGGTAATGACAACCACTCACTGAATATGTGCTATGTGATAAGCATTTCAATATGCTGAGCAATTTGGACTTGATTCCTTCAAAGAAGATGGTATCACCACCCTCAACTGCAGCTGAGAGAACAGTTAATGAAATTTCCTACCCAAGGTCACAGAGCCAGTGACTGCATACATTTTATGCGCTACTTTATTAAAATACTACTCCTAACCTCTACATCACCAACCTGTGATAGACGGCCTGTCGCTAACAAGCACTCAGACATGTGTGCAACAAATATAAGATGGCAGGACTTCCCGTCGTGGCTCAGTGGTTAACGATTCCAACTAGGAACCATGAGGTTGCGGGTTCGATCCCTGGCCTTGCTCAGTGGGTTAAGGATCCGGCGTTGCCGTGAGCTGTGGTGTGGGTTGCAGACGCGGCTCGGATCCCGCGTTGCTATGGCTGTGGCGAAGGCTGGCGGCTACAGATCCTGTTAGACCCCTAGCCTGGGAACTTCCATATGCCATGGGTGCGGCCCTAGAAAAGGCAAAAAACAAAAAACAAAATAAAATAAAATAAAAGATGGCACCACATGGGGTGTCTCTCCTCCAGGAGGAGTTTGGAAATGTCTGGGAACATTTTAGGTGGTCCCAACACAGGAGCCACTACCAGCATTTAGTGGATGGGGGCCAGGCAGGGAAAGTCCTGTCCATAATGCCAACAGCACCCCCAGAGAAACACTGAGCTCAAACACTAGGCTATAGGCTGGTTCACAAAGAAAACCTTTCATGGTAAAGTCAATCCACCTGTCAACCAGCTTAATTTACAAATAACTTCCTATTTACCGACAGTTTACTTAAAGTACCTTAAAAGACACATCAATCCTTTTCTATAAAACACCATTTCTGCACTTACCCGGCACTTTATTTTCAAACACACACAAGCCTCATTTTAGATACAGAGCCCCAACTTTGGTCCCACTGTAACCACAGCACTTCTCCTCTGCTGCCCACCGGGCTCCTCTTTGAACTCAATAAATATACAGCAGATTTGCTAGACATTTGGAAAAGATGTTTGCTTCATTATCAAGAATAGAGTTTGAGGAGTTCCCATCGTGGTGCAGTGGAAATGAACCCGAATAGGAACCATGAGGTTGTGGGTTCGATCCCTGGCCTTGCTCAGTAGGTTAAGGATCCGGTGCTGCTGTGAGCTGTGGTATAGGTCGCAGATGCAGCTTGGATCCTGAGTTGCTGTGGCTGTGACGTAGGCCAGCGACTACAGCTCCGATTGGACCCTAGCCTGGGAACCTCCATATGCCATGGGTGTGGCCCTAAAAAAAGAAAAAAAAGGAATTTGAAATTTTTAGTTTCAAACTAAAGGTTAGGGTCACTCATGTCAAGAGGAAAGTTCAGACTGCCCTGCTTCACTGCCTCAGCTATCATTCCAAGGGTACCATGCTAATGGTTTCTACTATGTTTTAAAAACATCGATGAAATGAGAACCAAATATGAATTAGTTTATAACTACAATAGCATAAAGTTCCACATCCAAAGAGTGGAAAAGGTTTATTCTGCCAGACAGACCAGAACATGCACAAGAACCAATTTTAACTAGGAGGTACTTGGTCAAAACTGTAGCTACCAGGAGTTCCCTTCGTGGCTTAGTGGTTAATAAACCTGGCTAGGATTCCTAAGGATGAGGGTTCGATCACTGGCTTTGCTCAGTGGGTTAAGGTTCCAGCATTGCCGTGGGCTGTGGTGAAGGTCACAGATGCGGCTTGGATCTGGCGTTGTTGTGGCTGTGGTGTAGGCCAGCAGCTACAGCTCTGATTCAACCCCTAGCCTGGGAACTTCCATGTGACACGGGTGTGGCCCTAAAAAGCAAAAAGAAAAAAAAAAGGAAAAAACAAAAAACAAACTGTAGCTACCCCTAAGCAGACTCAAGTTCAAAAGACTGACTGCTCAGAGACTGGTGGACCACAAGGAGATCCTCTGCCAAAGATTTACTTTGGCATTCCAGTTTTGCTCTTTGGCTGATGCGATTATTTCACAAGTTGGAAATAATCACAGAATCAGATTTAAGAAGTCAACACATTTCTTTCTAGATAGAAAAATATAATGTAAATAAGGCTTCTAAGACTAATATGGCAAAAAAATAAAAATGATGATTCCCTCCCCAGTTTTTGGTTTTTGTTTTTGTCTTTTTAGGGCTGCACCCACGACTTATGGAGGTTCCCAGGTCCTGCCCAGTCTTAAAAGCAGAGTTACACTAACCACCTAGTTCTCAGCATTCACTTTAGTCAGATCCCGAGTACTGTTTCTTTAGATTTTATCTAGACCCTGCAAGATACACCAAAAGAGAAAAAGATCCAGGAGTTCTGAGACACAAAACCGAGGCTCCGGCTTCCGAACAACTCGAGACCTGCTTATTGCCAAAGAACAGTGATTGACAAACTGAGTGCTCTTGGCCCACCTTGCTGCTCCTTATCTCCTCCAGCTGAACTGGAAACTGAACAGCTTCACCCAAGCCAACAGAGAAGCAGTTTTTAAAGCAATATCACGCTGCCAAATCCCTTTGACGTTTTCCTACTCAAAAAAAGTTCACCGAAAGTGCTGTGGATCAAAGATCATAGTGCACTACGAGAAACTAAGCCTTCACACTGGATGTGACTGCGCTTAAGCACAGTGCAGATAATCCGCAATCAGAACACAGAGGAAGTTATGCCAGACTTAGACCCAGCACTTTATCTCTGTTTCTAGGTTCAAGAGTCTAGATAGGTCTCTACCTATACAATGAATGGCATCTTCAACTACTTTCTCACACAGACCTGCGAGAACAAAACAAACATGAAAGGGAATTCCCAAGATGGCTGTAGATAATATTGCCAAAGGAGAAACCTGCAAAACCAAAACAGATTTCTGCAAAGGAGTCTTCCATCAACCCCCAAATGATCCAGCCTTCCCTGTGTACTTCAAGAGCGCTTAGGGGGTAGTGAGAGCTACCATCAGCGAAGGCTGCAAACAGAATCTAATCAATCTTTCCTCCCTCAGCTCCTCACAGCCCCTTTAATGGCGAGTACAGTTTAATGTTCTCCTTAATTCCTTAGCGGAGAGATAAGGTACCTGCCTTCAAATCTTTCCGTGTCTCTTCCCCTTTTTTACAGGAAACGGATTACATTGCTTTGCCATCTCTTGGTGGGATTAAACAACGTCCTCCAGAGGTGGTCTCTCCTCATGTACTTGGCATCCTATATAGTCTCAACAGAAGTTTCTTTTCAAAAAACCACGTCTGGAGTTCCCGTCATGGCGCAACCGTTAACGAACCCGACTAGGAACCATGAGGTTACGGGTTTGATCCCTGGCCTTGCTCAGTGGGTTAACAATCTGGCATTGCCGTGAGCTGTGGTGTAGGTCGCAAACGCAGCTCAGATCTGGCGTGACTGTGGTGTAGGCTGGCAGCTGTAGCTTCGATTCAACCCCTAGCCTGGGAACCTCCATATGCCGCGGGTGCAGCCCTAAGAAGCAAAAAAAAAAAAAAAAACAACCCACGTCTGACACTCTACTGTCATCTTCATGGGCTTCCCTCTGCTTTTAGGTCAAAAGCTGGGCTGGGCTTCACCCCAGCCTTGCCCCCACCTGCCTCCCTCCCTTCCAATTCAGCCATGCAATCCTCTTCCACCTTCCCAAAAACTCCTGACATCTCAGGGCATCAACACATGCTGCTCCCTCAGCCTCAAACGTTTTCACTTACACCTTCACATCCTTTTCAGCCTCTTTTTCAGAGGTCAGTTGGAAAGTTATACCTTCTGAAAAACCTTTTTTTCTTCTTTTTTGGGCCACACTTGAGGCATATGCAAGTTCCCAGACAGAGCTGTAGCTGCCAGCATGCACCACAGCCACAGCAACACAGGATCCTTAACCCACTGAGTGAGGCCAGGAATTGAACCCGAATCCTCACGGACACTATGCTGGGTTCTTAGCTCGCTGAGCCACAACAGGAACTCCTGAAAAGCCTTCTTTGAACCTTCAATAAAGGCCATACATCTGTTAGGAAGTCCACCATTATTCCTCCAAAGCACATTTTCACACTTGCATGATTATTAAAATCCACCTCCTCTGTTTGCCTCTAAGTTCTGAGAGAGACCTCAGCACTTCATACATGGTATTACAGCTCAATATATGTTAGCTGAATGAATATGTAAATGAATGCCATTCAAAAGTCACCATTACCTGACCCCAACCTTTCCCCCCTCTTCTCTGCAACTCAAATCAACCACAAACCTGCACTTCTGACTCCCCTAGAAGCACTCTTCCTCACCTTCATGCCTTCAAATCCTGCAGCTTCCCCAGCCTAGAAATTTCTCTCTCCACCTATCCACATCCTCCTGGCTTGCCAAGACTTAACTCCAGTTATCTTTCCGCCAGGATATTTCCCGATAGTGCCAGTTCACAGAGCTGTCCCTGCTCCACAATTCCAAAGCACTCAGCATTCTCTTTTTGATTACACCTAACCTCACAGTACTTCAATGTATCAAATGTGGGTGACTTATCTGAACATCTGTTTGAACTCCTAAGACTCTACTGTTTATACCTGACTCCTCCACTCCCAGAGTAGTGCTTAGTACTGAGCTCTCACTGAAATATTTGTTTTCCTAACACATCAGATTTTTTTCTCCGAAAAGAATACTGGCGTCCCCTTACTCTGTTTCTCAGGTTATTCAATTTGCCCGTGTGACTCTCCCCTCAAGTTCCTTTTCAGGGGTTTCTTGCTTACCCTTCCCCCATTCTAATAAAAACTGGTTTGAGTTCTCTGGATTCTTGTTCTTTCCCCTGCCCACAGGACCTTTCGTCCTCTGTGAGGGGCTCCTAGACCCTTGAAACTACCATCCCTCTACTCGCAAACGCATACACCTAGTGAACGCTCTCGCGCTTCCTGTGACCTCACACACACACAACACCCCAGATCCTCATCTGGGTCACTGTATCACCTTTCATCCCCCTCAATCAAGAGAGCGAGGATTCGCTGTGACACTCACCCCAATCCAAGGAGAAATGTCCCATATCCACAGTGTTTCTGCTTTTGCCACTGAGGACCCCCAGGGCCCTTTCTCTTTTTCCCTTCTTCCTTTTCGTTAGATACAGAACCTAGGCCCAAGGCGGCGACGAACAGGCGCCAAGAAACCAGACACAGCCGCCCAGCCGGCTCCAACGCCACAACCTCGGCCCCCGCGCCCGCCCCCATCCCTCCCAGGCAGTGACCGCAGCGCAAGCTTCAGCCTGGCCGGGACACCCTACCCGGGGGGTAGCCATTGCGCACTGACCCAGGGAAGTGTCAAACGAGGAAGTGGCAGCAGTAACAGGTACGGAGGCGGACAGCCTGGCAGACGTTAACGGCTCAGCGCGCCATCCCTCCCCGACCTAGGCTCCGGCTTCACGGCTTCCTCTACCACAGCGCCCACAGAGCAAGTCACGTGCCAGCCGGAGCAGTCAGCTGACCTCGGAGCACCGCCCCGCCTACGCGCGCGCACTGCGCAGCCGCCGCCGCCGAGCCCGCCGACGCGGGGCGGGGCTGAGAGGCTCCTCCGGGAGCCAAGGGGACCCCGGAGTCTGGGCTGGAGGCCCAGGCTGAGCGGAGGTCACATCTCTCCACGTATCCCTCCATAGTCTCGTCCACCACTTGTGAATTTCTCTGCTACGATCCCTAAGGTTATCCCACTTCTTCAGCGTTCTGCGGGTCGTAATTTGTCTCCAGCCCCCTACACAGGCATCTCCACTCGGGGTTTTCTTCGGACAGCCCCGTTTTCTGAGTAATATCCTTAACAGATCGCTTCAGCCGCTGATTCACATTTTCCTTCCAGTTTACTTCAGGTTAATTCCATAAATGTTCATGGAGCATTTACTGTGCGTTAGTCATTGTGCTAGTCTTTTTAAGAATAATCTACCGGCGTGAATCACTCCTTGTCAGGAGAGAGCTTGTTATCTAGTTCAGGGGTATGTGAGGCTTGTGATAAGCATCATAAATAGCTGAAACCACATTAGATAATGGGAAACTAAGGAAGGTTTCAGGGCAGAGGCATGCACGGGAGAAAGCATGTCCTTTGGGGAGCAAAAAAAAAGGTAGCAAGCCGCACTTTTGAGCCCTGCATATTTCATTGGTTTGGGAAGGTAGGTGGTATTATTGTAACATAGAACACAGTTTTAGAAATGGTAGAGAACTTTGTAATTTTCTAATTCAGTCCCTTTAGATTTATGGATGAGGATGAAGAGTCAGAGGTCACAGAGCTGTTTAGCCAAGAGAATAGACATATCTGGTTTTAAATCCTGCTGACTAGCTGTATGACCTTAGACCTCTAAACTGCTTCACCTGTAAAATGGTGGTAATAATATATAATGGATAAAAAATAAAAATCATTAAATATATACCTTATATGAGTATTGTGAGGATTAGATGAAGTATACATTTGGCACAGTGCCTGGCACATAGGAAACACCCAGTAAATGGTTGCCATTATTGCTATATATTAGAGGACCCAGGTTTTCTGACCTATCTTACACCTTTTTTGCTGTTATGTCCCTGTAGAAATTTACCACAAAATTTCTCAGTCTTAGCAACACACTAGACAGAAAGTAGCAACCAACCAAGCTACTCCCAATCTGATGCTTTTTACCAATTTGGGATGATGTTCAGGCAATTCCAACAACCAATTCTATAACACAACTTTGAGTCCAAAGGCTTTAATCTGGCATCACAAGATAGGCCTAAAGGCAATGATTTGTTAGATCTGTACTGTCCAATAAAACTTTCTTCAGTGTTATCCTATGCTGTCCATATTGTATGCACTAGACTTATGTGGCTATTGAAGCGCTTGAAATGTGGTCATGGAGTTCCCAGCGTGGCACAGCAGAATCGAATCCAACTAGGAACCATGAGGTTGCAGGTTTGATTCCTGGACTCCCTCAGTGGGTTAAGGATCTTGTCTTGTGAGCTGTGTTGTAGGTTGGAGACTCAGCTCGGATCCCGAGTTGCTGTGGCTGTGGCGTAGGCCGGCAGCTGTAGCTCTGGTTAGGCCCCTAGCCTGCAAACTTCCATATGCCACAGGTGCAGCCCTAAAATAGCAAAAAAAAAAAAAGCCAGTGTGACTGAATAACTGAATTTTAAAATTTATTTCACTTTAATTCATTAAAATTTAAATACCAACAGGGGACTAATGACAACTGTTTTGGGCAGTACAATGTCAGGATCTACATTTGAAACTTTTTGGTTTCTTTATGGGTGCATGTGGTCCTGAAGCCAAATTCTTATCTGTTTCTTAAAATTTTTTTTGGCCTTGCCTGTGGCATGTGGAAGTTCCCGGGCCAGGGATAGAACCCACACCACAGCAGCGACCCCACCTGACAATGCCAAATACTTAACTCACTGCACCCAAGAGAACTTCTCCGTTTCTTAATTTTTCTTTTTTTTTTAAGGCTGCCCCTGAAGCATATGGAAATTTCTGGGCCAGGGATTGAATCTGAGCTGTGGCTGCAATCCAAGCAGTTGTGGCAATGCTGGAGCCTTCAACCCACTGCGCCTGGTGGGGGATTGAACCCATATCTCTGCAGCTACCCGAGCTGTTTTTTCTTAACTCACTGCGCCACGGTGGGAACTTCATCAGTTTCTTTATTTTAAGATCAAGTGCATCTACTTCTGACCTCCTGACACTTTCCCATGTTTTGAACACCGTGTTATATTTGAGAGGCAGTACAATGTAGTTCTCAATAAATGTTAACTGTCATTATTATTAGACCTAGCATATCTTATTTAAAAATCTAGCAAACATGTTTAAAATAAGCAGGGCATGATTGCTTTCTAATGACTTCTAATAGTAAGGGAATTTGTTTTACAAAGAGAGGGGAAGCTCAATTTTCTCTCCTATGTGAAGGAGCATCCTAGGTGTCTAAGTATCTGCAACAGGCATGCCACACCTTTTCCTCCCTTTCCAAGTATCTAAATACTCCCCATCTGGGAGCACCTTCTAAGCTTAAAGCACTAAAAAAAAAATGCATATGAATTTATTTTTTTTCTTACAATTTTCTCAAGAGAAAAAGATAAATGTTTTGATTAAACACACTGGGGAAAGTATTTGAAACTAACAGCACAATAGGGGTCAAAATCATTTTTCACCCCCCACCAATATTAAAAATATTTTGAAAGTTGGTTCTGGTATTCCCCTTAGAAAAGGTAATGTCCTTGGGCACTGAGTAAATGACACTGAGTAAATGAAGACAAAGAAACCAAAGACATGACTAAACCAGTTTCCAGTGGAGATTGGAAAAGAACAGAAACTAGAAAGGGAATGGGGGTGGGGTGGGATGTGAAGCTATGAGAAGAAGGCATAAAGCATATAGAGAGGGTAGAGAAAGAAGAAAGCAACATGAGAGCTGGCGGTTTAGTGGTTAGGACTGGGTGCTTTCACCACTGCAGTCCAGGTTCAATCCCTGGCCTGGCAACTGAGCACCCACACCAAGCTGCTGTATGCAGCAGCAAAAAAGAAAGGAAGGAAGGTAGAAGGAAAGAATCAGAAAGCAACGTGAGAACATGAGAAAGAACTTATAAAAATAGGACCCTGTTTAGAATCTTATAAAAATAGGACCTTGTTTAGAATCTGTTTGAGATCAATTCAGTTGCTATGATGTAAATCCTTTACTGTCTGCCCAAACTTTTAATGAACTCAAATGTTTTATATGAGCTATTTTGGGGTAGAAATTTATGCTATCCAGGTTACGTTATATAAAGAGCTTAGACAATGAGAACAATGCTAAGACCCCCCCCCCAACACACAAATGGGCAAAAAGCACAAACGATTGAGACAAAAAAGAAATACCACTGGCTAAAACACTTGGGGAAATGTATACTCTTACTAGTGCTCAAAAATATAAGATGGCATAAATATAAATATTTATCAAAATAAATAAATAATATATAAAAATAGGTATAAATAAGAACTAACATTAGCAAAGGTATAAATATATACGTAATAGCCAATGCTGGTGAGGATGTGATAAAATACAGTCTCTTGGAGTTCCCGTCGTGGCTCAGTAGTTAACGAATCCAACTAGGAACCATGAGGTTGTGGGTTTGATCCCTGGCCTTGCTCAGTGGGTTAAGGATCCAGCGTTGCCGTGAGCTGTGGTGTAGGTTGCAGACGTGGCTCGGATCCCATGTTGCTGTGGCTGTGGCGAAGGCCAGCAGCTACAGCTCCTGTTAGACCCCTAGCTTGGGAACCTCCATATGCCGCAGGTGCGGCCCTAGATAAGGCAAAAAGACAAAAAAAAACCACAGTCTCTTGCACTGCTAGTGGAAATGTAAGCTGCTGCTACAACTTTTACAGTCCACAATTTGACAGTATCAATGAGAAGCCTTAAAATTGCTCATTTGAAGTTCCTGCTGCGATGCAATGGGATCAGCAGAGTCTCTGGAGCACTGGGACATAGGTTTGATCCCCGGCTCAGCACAGTGGGTTACGGATCTGGCATTGCCATGGCTGCAGCCAGCATAGGTATGACTGCAGTTTGGATCTACTCCCTGGCCTGGGAACTCCAAAAAAGTGAAGAGTGGCCAAAAAAGAAAAAAAAAGTTCATTCCGTTTTGATCCATATTAGAGTGGAAATAATGGAAAAGATAGGAAAATATTTATGCAAGATATGTTTATTGCATCATAATGCCTCTCTTCATCATCAAAAACATTAAAGATTTAGTTGAAGAACTAATCCCCCTATAAAAGTGAAGTGTTGGCATTCTCTGTTGGCCTAGCAGTTAAGTACTCAGCATTGTCACTGCTATGTTGTTGGAATTTATGCATGCCACAGGTGCAGCCAAAAAAAATTTATTTTTGAGATCAAGGAAATATTTTTTTCTTTTTTTTTACGGCTGCACCTGCAGCATATGGAAATTCCTGAGCCAGGGGTTGAAGCTGTAGCTTCCAGCCTATGCCACAGTCACCGCAACACTTGATCCAAGCCATATCTGCTACCTATGTCACAGATTACGGCAATGCTGGATCCTTAATCCACTGAGCGAGCCCAGGGATCGGACCTGCATCCTCATGGAGCCAACATTAGGCCCTTAACCCACAGAGCCGCAAGGGAACTCCTAAAAAATTTTTAAAAGATGAAATGTTGAAAACAGTTTGAGGTTTATATGTGGAATTTTTAGAGTTTAATGTTCAAGGTTAGTGAATAGGATACACTGGGTCAGTGGTTCTCCACCAGAGGACATACGGCAGTGTCTGGAGATATAATTACTTATCACACCCTGCTGGGAGAGAAACACTACTGGCTAGTGAAATCAGGGTAAAAATCAGGTATATTGCTAAACATCCTACAGTGCACAGGACAGCCCCACAACAAAGAATGATCTGATCTGAAATGTCAATAGTGCTGAGGCTAAGAACCCTAGTACTAGACGTGTGATATTCTCATAGTCCCAATTGCTAATGAACAACATAGTACACAATACGCTCAGGTTTTTATATATGAAATTGAGATAGTATCTACCTCTATCATTATAAGAATTAAATGGAATCATGTAATAAATTATGGTCACACTGCCACTTTGAGATGTCAGCTAGGCTCACTTACTACCTAGGAGATTGGCTCCTGTTTGCCAACCTCACAGCAAATTCCTGACTTAACACAATCACAGGTTTGTACATATCATGCTCTTTGCTTGGGAAGAATGGAAATGGAAATGTTTTTAATCAATAAATACCAAGTATTTGGAGTTCCTATCGTGGCTCAGTGGTTAATGAATCCAACTAGGAAACACAAGTTTGCGGGTTCGATCCCTGGCCTTGCTCAGAGGGTTAAGGATCCGGCATGGCCGTGAGCTGTGGCATAGATCACAGATTCGGCTCGGATCCTGTGTTCCTGTGGCTGTGGTGTAGGCCGGCAGCTACAGCTCCAATTAGACCCCTAGCCTGGGAATATCCATATGCTGTAGGTGCGGCCCGAGAAAAGGCAAAATAAATAAATAAATAAATAAATAAATAAATAAAATAAATACCGAGTATTTAATGAATCACAGCTTTTTAAAACATGTTCTTATATATTCCTGTTAAAACTGTTAATACATACTAACTTTTTAATAACTAGAAAGCAGAAGTAAGCAAAAATTAAAAAATAAACAACACTTATTATTCTACAACTCAGGGAAAATCACTTAGGTACATCCTTCGAGACTATTTCTATTCATATGCATGCACAGATGCAACCTGTGCCACAGACTCAGGACAGCAGGTGGCGAGGTTCTATGTCTCACCTTCGTTAGAGCGGGAGTCAAGGACACCCATCCTCCTGGTGCCCGAGTTGCGCTGTCAGCTGTGGGGTGTCTCCATCCCATTCTCTGCTGGTGGCCAGGTCACCACTAATGCCCCCCTCCCCCATTCCATGAAGTCTTTCCAACCCCCAAAGTCATATATGAGGACAACATCAACAGCTGGACTTCAAACAAACTTAGATTTGTGCCCAGCATGGTTCTGTGAGCTTTGTGTATTTAATACTCACAACAGCGCTTTGAGGCATATATCATTATTATCCCCATTTTACACATCAGGAGACTGGGGCACAGGATGACTATATTTTTACCAGTTAGGAAGGGGCAGATCTGTTTGATTCCTGGGTCCATGGTCTAATTTCTGTAGCATAAACCTCCTCTTTGTACTGTCTCTTAGGCACATTCCTTTTATACTCTGAATTCTCGTGGCCGTTTTAAGGCATTTAGTTAATTTCACTTACATTTTATTGCCCTTTTTTTTTTTAGGGCTACACCCATGGCACATGGAAGTTCCCAGGCTAGGGGTCGAATTGGAGCTACAGCCGCCAGACTATGCCACTGCCACAATGTGGGATCTGAACCACTTCTGTGATCTACACCACAGCTCACACCAATGCCGGATCCCAGAACCACTGAGCGAGGCCAGGGATCAAAACCTCATCCCTCATGGATACTAGTCCGATTCCTTTCTGCTGAGCCACAACGGGAACTCCCATACTTATGTTTTATAAACCTTACCAGGACTACCTTTTACTCAGAGAGTCTTGACTGTGCATTGCACATAGTAAGCGTTTCAATAGGTGATGACGAAGCAGATTTCACCACTAAAGGAAAGGTGAGATTTTTCAAATGTTTTATGACAGAGAAGGGAAGAGGTTATCTAAGTAATTAAACTTATCGGTTCCTTTCTTCTGTGCCTTATATTCTTGGTCCCTGAATTAGAAATTATTATCTTCGTCATTATCTCCTTAGAAATGTTAAGAAACCTTCTTGGGAGCAGCAAATGGTTATAGAAGTGGGAAGATAAAATATTTTTTAAAGTGGCTCTGCCCTCTCACCTTCATTTCAAGATTTTGTTCCCTTTCCTACTACTTTCTAAATTTCTCAATCCAGCTTTTTTTTTTTCTTTTGGAGCTGCACAGGCAGCATATGGAAGTCCCCAGGCTAGGGGTCAAATCGGAGCTGCAGCTGCCAGCCTACGCCACACCCACTGCAACACTGAATCCAGGCCATGTCTGTGACCTACACCGCAGCTTGTGGCAATGCCGGATCCTTAACCCCCTGAGTGAAGCCAAGGATCAAACCTGCATCCAGATACTAGTCAGATTTGTTACCGATGAGCCAAAATGGGAACTCCTCAGTCCGGCTTTAAATGACACAGTGGGAAAGATTTTGATCTTAGTACTTCTGTAGTAAGAAGTTGTTGCCTATGGACTAAATCTACTTTTTTTTTTTTTTGTCTTTCTGCCTTATCTAGGGCCACACCTGCGACATATGGAGGTTCCCAGCCTAGGGGTCTAACAGGAGCTGTAGCCGCCGGCCTTCGCCACAGCTACAGCCACGTCTGCAACCTACACCACAGCTCACGGCAACGCCGGATCCTTAACCCACTGAGCAAGGCCAGGGATCGAACCCGCAACCTCATGGTTCCTAGTCGGATTCATTAACCATTGAGCCACGACGGGAACTCCAAATCTACTTAATTTTATCATAAGTAATAGCACAGGAAGTTATTATTTAGTAGTTATAATGAACCAATCAGTTAAGAGTGAAAAAAAGCAAAATACATGCCCTGCCAAACTGATATATTTGATAATTACAAACATTTTCTCATTAGTCTCCTATTTATTGTTACACCTAATTTCTCCATTTACAAGTATACACCTTCCAAAACAGTCAATAATGCATAGGGCAACTGATTTACTGAGGAGAGAGTACGTTTTAAAAATTATCAAAGAAATATTGAACACATTTTAAGTATCCTTTGAACACGTCTATTTCGACCCTTACTATTTCTTTGAGTGTATTTATTTATGTGACTCCTCTAGGGAAACAATTCTTTGTGGACATCTCAGATTTCTGCCTGTCTTAGGAGCAGAGGCACCAACTGCCTTTTCCCCAGACTATGTATTTCCAAGGATGTTTGTATGGCAAATTGCATTGAAAAACAGAGTTAATGTCTCCGTTCGAAGTACTGGTCAGCCATATTACTGTGCAGTATAAAAGATGTGGGTTCCCGGAGTTCCCATCATGGCTCAGTGGAAGCAAATCTGACTAGTAACTGTGAGGATGAAGGTTCGATCCCTGGCCTTGCTCAATGGGTTAAGGATCCAGTGTTGCAGTGAGCTATGGCGTAAGTCGCAGACGTGGCTCAGATTTGGTATCGCTGTGGTGTAGGCCAGAGGGTACAGGTCCAATTTGACCCCTAGCCTGGGAACTTCCATGTGCCTCAAGTGCAGCCCTTAAAAAAAAAAAAAAAGGATATGAATTCCCTAAGCTCGGAGTTATTCTCCTGTAATGGAATGGACTGTGTGTCCTCACATCCATCTGGGCCCAACCAAGCCCCTGCACTCGGAGCAGGCCGAGGGGGAACGGATGTAGAGATGCTGTTGCTCATGCTGCTTGCAGTGCTGTGAGTAAAAGTCCTCTGTCTGACTCAGGGGTCTTGTGTGCACGACCAGCATGCATGATTTACTGAGGGGAGAGTATATTTACAAAATTATCAGCAGAAATAACGAACACATTTTAAGGCCAGGCTAACTTGCCAAGTAAGATCTCAAACCCTTCCAGTTCTTGGTAGTGTTGGTGACAAGGATGGGATATATCAGAGATATAGTTTTCTGGAAGAGAAAGGTTAAGAATCTCATAAGTCAATTAACGGAATTTGAAAGAAGGCCATAGAAACTGATAGTAAGACAAATTGCATAGTCCCTGGGCATTAGTCGTAAGCTAGATTGTACGGTCTGCTAAGCAATAAAGGGTCTTCTGCTTTATTGCCGGTTAATGAGGAAAATTGGAGAGGTGGTTGCCGGCCATGTAGTCTCAGAGATGCCAAATGAGGCTATGGTTGCTGCGCTGCTAACTCTCCTCATTCCGACAGTCAGCCTCAGGTCTGCCCCTTATAATGACTGGTACTAATATTTGAGCCCGTAGGCAGAAGGTCCCACAAACTGTCAAACAACCTTTATAGAAATCATAGGATACTGACCACCTAGTTGAGTACCCTGCTCACCAAGTCTCCCTACAGTGGCCCATGAGCCACCGTGGGGACATAACAAGTCACTGTGAGTTTATAAAATGCCTTGTCACTTGTGCATGAATCTTATACATGAAAGGTCTGGCTGAGAGCAGAGAATGACAGGGGACAGGGGAAGGTATAGCAAATGGAACGGGACACCCCAAATTTGTGATGATGGAAGGAAGACAACCACCCAGCACCTGAGCAAGGAATGCCTTAGCCCTCAGCAGGTGAGCCAGGGTTGGGGCGGCCAGGACCTTAAGGACCTCTGTTCTTTGGAATTATCCCTGGGGCCTTCCTCAGGAAGGAAAAACATCTCAGCTCCATTCTCCTCCACTGCCGCAAGCCCCTTGATTTAACTCACTGCTGGGTCTGCCATCCCCTGCCAGATGGCTCAGAGCACGGTTCGAGATTTGATCCTCATCCCCCTTAACCTAACCAAGGCATCTATCTGAAATAGCAAGGGAGGTCCTCAGCTCCTGCACCTCCCGCACAAAACCCCTGCCAAGCCTCTCCATGTATTCCCCACCCCCATCACCATAGCCATTGCTCAGTCATTCGTTGCGATGGATAAATGCCATCCATCTGTTTGGCGACACAGACAAACAGGAGAATTTTAGTCTGACTGCCCTCAGGCAGCTCCTCCATAAATCAGGACTAGACCTGATTGTTGAAAGTGAGCTGAGAACCCTAAGGTTTAACAGCTGGTGGAGAGGCCACGTGGGTGATACTGCCAACCTGTGCCCACTGAATAGTGTAGGTCTGACTTGATGGGCACCAGCAACTGTAAGCAACACTTTCTTCCCAGAGCTACTGTGTCCACTCCCAGTAGTGCGTTGCTCACATGGAAGCCAAGCGTTATCTTGACTTACTCCCCAAAATATGGTGACTTGTACCTTACAGGTGATCATAAGAGACCTTCCAGTATTTAAGGAAATGCCACTAGTAGATCACATAGCCTTCAAATAACTGTGAGCCCGAAATGAAGCTTCCTTTGAGTACCTCGAAGAGCTTCCAAAAGGGATAACTGACCTATTATTTACCACAAGCTGCAGCCAGTTATCACTTCAATGGAAACCATCCAATTAGAAAAAACAGTAAGGAGTTCCCGTTGTGTCTCAGTGCTTACCAGATCCCACATTGCTGTGGTTGTGGCTGTGGCCGGCAGCTACAGCTCTGATTTGACACCTAGCCTGGGAACCTCCATATGTCGCGAGTGCGGCCATAAAAAGCAAAAAAAAGAAAAAGAAAGAAAAAAGCAAAAACAGTAAAAAAAAAAAAACCTTGTCCCTGACTTTAAAGTGATCAATGATACTACCTTGGCCCTGGAAGGCATTCAGGTCAGCCTCAAATTACTGGCCAGAGATAATACAGATAGTAGAACTGCTTTAAACGTCTGTCTTAGGAGTTCCTGCTGTGACACAGTGGAAACAAATCCAACTAACATACTAATATCCATGAGGATGAAGGTTTGACCCCTGGCCTCAATCAGTGGGTTAAGGATCAGTGTTGTCTTGAGCTGTGGTGTAGGTCACAGATGCAGCTCGGATCCCGTGTTACTGTGGCTGTGGCGTAGGCTGGCAGCTGCAGCTCTGATTCAACCCCTAGCCCGGGAACTTCCATATGCCGTGGGCTCAGCCTAAAAAAACAAAACAAAACCAAAAAAAAAAGCTTCTCCCTGACAGACCAAGTCAGACTCTGTAGGGTTGCTGATAAATCCTGCGTGCCTACACGAATGCCTTGGGCCCAGGGGAAAGATCAATAGAGAAACTTAAGGACAGAGTCTAGTGACTTTTCTTAAGGTAGATCCTGGTAATTTATGGGATTTGTTCAATGGGTTGACCTGAGACCCTGGGGGGCATAGGTGAAGTCATTGCTGCAGGATGCTGCTAGATTTCTGACCACAGTAGCCTTAGTAAGATGCCATATGAGACAAACTGAATGGATTTGGTACCAGCCTCTGTCAGTTAGACTAATCAGAGTGGCCAGAGGAGTGCCATATTTATGGGAAAATTCCCCAGAAGCCAAGACGGTGTAGAAACAAGGGGTGGATATTGCTGGGAGACAAGGCCTCATGGGTTTCTTCTACTTCTGCTGTTCTTCTGGAATCTCTTTTCAAGGATGATTGTATAATAAACAGTTTTGCAAAGTAAAGATATACCTTCCATCCAGAGCAAAGGTCAAGTAAGCATTTTTTTTAAACAGTCATTTAATTTTTTTATTATCATTATTATTATTATTGTCTTTTTAGGGTTGCACCCACGGCATATGAAAGTTCCCAGGCTAGGGGTTGAATCAGAGCTGTAGCTGCTGGCCTACACCACAGCCACTTCAACGCGGGATCCAAGCTGTGTCTGCGACCTACACCACAACTCACGGCAACCCGGGATCCTTAACCTGCTGAGCAAGGCCTGGGATCCAACCCACAACCTCATGGATCCAAGTCAGATTCGTTTCTGCTGAGCCCTGACGGGAACTCCTAAACATTCATTTTAGAATAGTTTTAGATTTACAGAAAGGCTGTGAAGATAACAGAGAATTCCCTTAAGCCCTGCACTTAGTTTCCACTCTTGTCACCATCTTATATTAGGGTGCTACATTTGTCTAGGTAAGTTTTATGCTGTCTAGTCTGAAAGATGTGGGTTCCTGAAGCTCAGGATCCTCTCCCATGATGCAACCCTCTGTGTCCAGGCATCCAGCTCCATCTGTCCACATCGACCCTGTGGGACTCGGAGGCAAGGGGAGCTGACATAAACATGATTATGCTGACGCTGCTTACTATGTGGGGAATAATAAAGTCCTTTTGCACTGACCCAAGAGATTTGTGTCGTACAGTCCCCATTAAAACATGGCAGGCTACCTTGTTAGCTTGCAAGTGGGGTAAAATCCCCACTTCTCACATTTTTGAAAATCCCCCTCTCCTTCCACCAACTCAACTAATCAAAGACATAGAACAAGTTCCTGTTTGATAAATATATATTGAACTAAACTAAAACGGGCTAACGATTTATTTTAACAATTGTGTAGGATAAAATTGAGGTCAGAGGTCAGATTGGTATCTGCATTGAACTTGATCACATCAGTCAGTCTTTTTTTTTTTTTTTTTAAGGGCTGCACCCACGGCATATGGAAGTTCCCCGGCTAGGGGTTGGTTGATTCAGAGCTATAGTTGCCAGCCTATTTACAGCCACAGCAATGCGGGATCTGAGCCATGTCTGTGATCTACACCACAGCTCACAGCAATGCTGGATTGCCGACCCACTGAGCAAGGCCAGGGATCGAACCTGCATCCTCATGGATACTAGTCGGATTTGTTTCTGCTGAACCACAATGGGAACTTCACAGCAATCAGTCTTTGCCTAGTACTTGAAGGGGCCTGGAACACACTGCAAACGGCCAAAGGGCTAAAGCGATCCTAGGGATGAAAGGGAGGGAGTAGAGCGCTGGGAGAGTTGGACAGGTAAAACCTGAGGTGTGAGAGAAGTGGGGGCCGACTGATGAAACCTGGTGTCTGCAGAAGGTGGGAAGAGACGTCAAGTATTGCTGTCATGTGGTCATGAGGTACATGAGGACGGCTGTAACGCAGAATAAGCCACCTGAGGAGAGCACAGTGACAGGCAGTCCTGGCAGACATCCGCTGGGACCCTTGAGCCTTTGGAAGGAAAGTTTCTGGCCTGAAGTTGAGCAGTGGGATTTTAGTTCTGAATTGTTCAGTCCCCAAAGGTATGCACGATGCGGCACCTGGATTCCAAGGTAGGGATCCTCAAACAGGGTGGGATGGGCTTTGAAAAGTACAATTAATATCATAATATCACTCTATTGGGGTGGAAGCACAACATTTTCTTTTTTGGCTGCACCCGAGTCATGGATAAGTTCCCAGGCCAGGGATCAAATCCGTGCCACAGCAGTGACGAAGATGGATCCTTAACCTGCTGAGCCACCAAGGAGCTCTGACACAATGCTTTTAATATGAATTAACATCTGACAAAATATTCTTGACATAACTGATCCTCTGGAGGCCATGAAAATTTTGTGATTATCAGGAGTGAGCATGGGCTGGATAAAGGGAAGATAAGCTGTAAAACACGATCTTAGAGAGACTGGATAACTAGGGACTCTAACAATCCAGGGACTCAATGTAATAAGTTGGACCTGGCTCTGCCACTTGCTACCATGCATAATTCTCAATGTTCCCATCTGTGAACCTTCCAATGGGCTTATTAAGAGGATTAAGAGAGATGATACATCTAAGCAAGCACCTGGCACCCAGGGACTCCCCGTAAAATGCTAGCTATAATGATCATTATCATTTATGAAACAGATAAATTAGGAAGGGATTGAGTCTCAAAAAGACTGCAGCCAAGTAACTGGAACAGTAACTGGTTAGGCACAGCTGGCGGTCATGAATCTCAGCTTGGGGAGCCAGACAGCCTCACATCGCTGCTCCCTGCAGGTTGGTCTCATAGACAAGAACAGAGCCATGAGACTCCAGAAAAACACTGCTGCAGATGCTCAACACAAGCAGTGTCTAAAGACACAAGGGAACCAAATGAACAGTCATAACCCATTTTCTATCCACACACATATACTTAAAACTTTCATTTTTAAAAGTTACAGTATCACTAAACACCAGATTATACTAAAACAATCCTTGACATCAATACTCCCAAAGTATTAATTTACTTACAGACCTAATTTGTAAAAAATGAGGTGATGTTTTGGGTTAAAAAATCCTTTAAATTAAATCCAGTTTATATGATATCACCAAATCTACCATGGCATAACAACAACAACAAAAAACTTTGTGTGTGTGTGTGTGTGTGGCTCCACTAGCTGTATGATCCTGCAAAAATATCAAGTTCCTCACCTGTTAAATGAGATTAATTTTAACATCTCTTTAATGTTGAAGTTTGCGATAATGGAAGTGAGAGTGCTTTGAAATCAGACTTGCTATATGATTTTTGTTATGATTATGTTCATTATATGCATTCTCTAACTAGGCTTTACAAATATCCAAGCCAAGGTGGTGGGTGTGTCAATACTAGTGCATTCATTGAGAAAATAAAATATGTACATACACGTACACACCTCAAGTAAAGGGAGTGACTACAACCCAGAAGTAACAAGGTGAATTAAGAAAGGGGATAAATACTAATGGGATATAAATGAAAATGACCTCGGCAATATGAAAGCAGGAGTGAATGAACTGCTGGTTGGAATTTAGACTCTATTTCCTCACTGTAGGCAGTTAAATAAGAGCTGTAGCAAACCAAGATTTTCAATAAACATAAATTTTTGTTTTAATAAATATAAATTTTGCAATCAAGGAGGAAATAATAGTCTCGCCCTATACCTATAAGCTTACTGGGTACAATATAAATTATAAAGATATATAGGGTGGAAAATTGGTGTTGGGGAAGGATAAACATGAGCGAATGTTTTCCATTCATTATTAAAAAGCAACCTGATAATTTTAGGTGATTGTATTCTAAAAGAAACAAATAGGAATTAGGTGTAACAATAAACAGGAGTCTAATGAGAAAATGTTTATAATTATTAAATACATCAGTTTGGGGGGCATACTTTTTGCTTTTTTTCCCTCAACTGGTTCATTATAACTACTAAATAATAACTTCCTGTGCTATTACTTATAAATAAGATAAAATTAAATAGATTTAGTTCATAGGCAACCACTTCTTTGGTTTTTTTTTTTTTTTTGTCTTTTGTCTTTTTAGGGCCGCCCACTCGGCATATAGAAGTTCCCAGGCTAGGAGTCGAATCAGAGCTGTAGCTCCTCCAGCCTACACCATAGCAACAGCAACGCCAGATCCTTAACTCACTGAACAAGGCCAGGGAGTGCACCCACGTCCTCATGGATGCTAGTCAGGTTTGTTAACCACTGAGTCACGACAGAAACTCCCTAGGCAACCACTTCTTAGTACAGAACAGTAGTTATTCAAAATCTTTCCCATTGAGTCATTTAAAGCTTGACTGAGGAGCTCCCATTGTGGCTCAGTGAGTTAAGAACCCAACTAGTATCCACGAGGATGTGGGTTCGATCTCCGACCTTGCTCAGTGAATTAAGGATCCAGTGTTGCCACAAGCTGCAGTGTAGGCTGCAGAGGCGGTACGGATCTGGCATTGCTGTGGCTATGGTGTAGGCCAGCTATTCGGCTCCTAGCCTCGGAAACTCCATATGCTGTGGCTGCAGCTCTGAAAAAAAAAAGGAAAAGAAAGAGCAACAAATATCTTCAAACTTGGAAACACTAATTGTTAACACATAATTCACCTTTTCCTCATCAGTCAACAAGTTTAGGCCCAGAAAGGAACTGTTACACAATACGTTCCCTTTGTACATATGGTTCTTTGATAAGAACTATAGATCCTAGCAACCACTTTACAAATATCAGAAGGTAAACTGCTAAATTCTTTAATCTGATGATTCATTGAAACATTTAAAAAAAATTTTACATACCTATCTCAACCACACTCTTAGAGCTACCCTCCCCAACACCAGTGGCACTTGTCCTGGAACCCCTTAGGATTCGTGGGTATATAACTGGGGCCCATGAATTAACTCTGAATCTAAATTCTGGGAGTTGTGGCCTGGGTGTCTGCATTTTAATAGAATCTCACTAAATTTGATCAATCATTGCCCTAGAACTTGTTAACAGTCTTTCTCCCGAACCTCTAAGGCACGGCTATATTATCCATAGCATTTAGGGTGTACTAGAATGTATTCATTTATCCTACAGATTTTTAGGTGCCTACTGTGTATCCAACACTGTACTAAGTAAGGATTTCCTTGTAATCCTACAGGCTGATAACAATGTATCCTCCATTAAGGAGTTGCCTGGAGTTCCCTGGTGCCCTAGCAGCTGAGGATTTGGCATTGTCACTGCTGGGGCACGGGTTTGATCCTGGCGTAGGAACTTCCACATGCTGCAAGTTTGGACCCCACGAAAAAAAAAATCACAAAATAGAGTTAAAAAAAAAAGAGTTGCCCACCAAAGCTCAATTTCCTCCTTTTAACAGAATTCAGTTTTGTTCAGGGAACTATCTGAGGAAATTGTGAGAAAGGGATCTGATTCCTCTGAAGGCAATGCCATTCCCCTGGCCAATAACTGCATCACATATTTGCACGTGACCTAATTCTGGCCAGTGAGGCATGATGGGAAGTCGTCTGGGAGGTTTCGGTGAGGTTTCCTCACCTTGTACTTCTGTCGTGAAACCTCGAACTGTTACAGCCACCTTGTTACTTCCCTGATGACCAGGCTTCCACTGGGAATAGCGGTGGGGGGGAAAGAAATGGAAATAACCTGGGTCCTTAATTATTTTGTGGAGCCACTAATCAACCAAGCAATGTTCACCCTGTCTCAGGATTTGAGCCCGTGTTTCTGTACTTGCAGCCAAGGCACCCTCACTGCTCTCAGTAACTGTCAGTTCATGACGATGTTGACAATAGTGTGAAAAACAATAGCGGGTATTCGAGATGGTGCTACCGGCCATAATCAAGATTTATTGTGAAAAAAAGTATCAATGCAAGACCTACAGTCTCTCTCTCTTTCTCTTTTCTTTTCTTTCTTTTTTTTTTTTTGGCATGTGGAAATTCCTGGGCCAAGGATTGAACCCTTGCCACAGCAGCAACCTGAGCTGCTGCAGTGACTATGCTGGATCCTTAACCTACTGTGCCACCAAGGGAACTCTAAGACCTACCATCTTTATTCCACAGAGCTAACCTCTTTCTCCAAAGCCCCTATTACCTCCTTACATGCCACCCAGAAGCAAGAAGGTGAGGAGAAGCTGAGTGGCCCCACAAATGTCTGGTGGCCACTGCTGTCCTCTCCCTTTTTGACACCTCCCCCCTATTCCCTGGCTTCAACCTGGCTCCTCTCTTTCTTTACCTGACACTTGCTTATTACATCACTTTTCTTTCGGCAAATCCAACCTGCCCGCTCTCTCCTTCAATGGCTCCCTTTCTCCTTGACTCACAGAGGATGAGTCTAAAGAACGAACTCTCCAGTCTCTGTTTCTTCCATTCAGCGAGAGTTTAGGCCATTTACTCGGCCCACACTGGCAACTGTGTAGTGGCCAATTTCATCTAGATGCTTCACCCTAATCAAAAGCAGTGCGTTCAAAGTCAGACCTACCGATTTACATCTAAAAATCATCTTCTTTTTCCGGAAACGATACTATCATTTTATCAAGATGAAGACCTTGAGATCTTCTTTTTCTCCATCTTCCTCAGAATTTCACCCGGTTCCAAGTCCTAACAAGTCCTCCTGCATAATTTCTCTCACACACACCCCTTCTTTTCTTTCAGCCACTCTCCTGGTTGAGCCCCTGACTTTATCACTTAAGATCTGGAATACCACGATACCTCTAAAATTCTCTAGAATTCACTTCTCTCCATGCTCTCCTCCTGCCCGCCTTTAACCCTTCCACACACCCCAGAATAGCTCCCCAGTTAGAAACCTTCGGTGGGTTCCCACTGCCTTCAAATTTGTGTCCAAACTCCTGATGTAGCAAGCCTCCAAAATTAGACCCAGAGTTGTCCTTAGGCATGGCTTCAAATACGCTTCTCTTCAATTCAAACAAGTTCATTTACTTCTCATTACTGCATACTCTCTACAGTTTCTTTTGTTAAGCCTAGCATTTATGTTAGAGGGCTCTTTCCCTCCTCCCTCTCTCTGTCTACCAACACCGAGCCTTTTTTTTTTCAAGGCCCAAGTAAAAGTCTAAAAGTGTGCTGACCAGAGTTCCTTGATGGTTTAGTGGGTTAAGGATCCGGGTTGTCACTGCTGTGCGAAGGTCACTGCTGTGACGTGGGTTGGAACCCTGGTCTGGGAACTTCCACCTGCCTTGGGTGCGGCCAAAAAATAAAAAATAAAAGTGTTCTGAGAAGGTAAAGTTGGAAGTTCTTCATAAAGTAATAATGATGATTTAAAACAATAGATACCATTCAGTGAGTGCTTACTCTGACTGTAAAATCCCAATCTTATAAAATGTGGATGATAAAAACCACCCGACGGAGTTGGCCGAGGAGTTGAGAAGTCAGTGTACATACAAGTCTGAGCCCAGACCTGAAGTAGGCAGAAGATGCCCAATAAGAACTGGCTGAATTGTCACAAATTATGCCATTAAAATGCCACACTGGGGTCCTGCTCTCAGTCAAAATACCATGTTTTGGTCACTCAAAAATGAGCTTGGAGGAAGTAGCTAAGATGCAACGTTGGGTCGGGGAAGGAGAGACCCAACCCTGGTCCCCCCCAGCCTCCCTGGCACACCTTTCTGAGCCTTAGGCAAATAAAAATGTCTCTGTTCCCACTGCATATATTGACTGGTGACAGGCTCGTTCTTAACATTTTCGTTATGTGTGTCTTGCAAATCCCTTCACTTCCTTGTTCTGAGCACCAAATTGCAGAACTCAGACACCATTAGGAAAAAAAGAAATTTCCGACGTGACCAGAGGTACAAAATCATGTGGGAGACTAAAGAGAGACAAAGCTCTTTTCTGGTGGGCAGGAGTTCTTCATCAATTTTTATCTCCTTTAAAATAAACAACAGGGGGAGTTCCTGTCGTGGCTCAGTGGTTAACGAATCCGACTAGGAACCATGATGTTGCAGGTTTGATCCCTGGCCTCGCTCAGTGGGTTAAGGATCCGGCGTTGCCGTGAGCTGTGGTGCAGGTCACAGATGTGGCTCGGATCCTACGTTGCTGTGGCTATGGCTCAGATCCTGCATTGCTGTGGTGTAGGCCAGCGGCTACAGCTCCGATTAGACCCCTAGCCTGGGAAACTCCATATGCCACAAGTGCGGCCCTAGAAAAGGCAAAAAGACAAAAATAAATAAATAAATAAACAAACAAACAAATAAATAAAACAAACAACAGGGAGTACCTGTCATGGCACATCAGAAACGAATCCAGCTAGGAACCATGAGGTCAAGGGTTCGGTCCTTGGCCTCTCCTTGGCCTTGCTCAGTGGGTTAAGGATCCTGCATTGCTGTAGCTGTGGTGTAGGCCGGCAGCTGTAGCTCCTAGCCTGGGAACCTCCATATACCTCGGGTGAGGCCCTAAAAAGCAAAAATAAATAAATAAATAAGCAAAAATAAAATAAACAACAGGAGTTCCTGTTGTGGTTCAGCGGTAACGAACCCAACTAGAATCCATGAGAACTTGGGTTTGATCCCTGGCTTCGCTCAGTGGGTTAAAGGATCCGGCATTGCTGTGGCTGTGGCATAGGCTGGCAGCCGCAGCTCTGATTTGATCCCTAGCCTGGGAACTTCCGAACAGCACGAGTGCGGCCCTAAAAAAAAACCCCCAAAAAATACATAAATAAAATTTTTTAAAAATACACCCTTTGTGTTGCAAACCACAATGCAATTTAAGAAACAGTGACTACAGAGGAATGCTAAATATGTGGCTTTCAGACTAAATATGTGACAATGCTGACATTCCAATGCTGGGAAATTAGCAATTTAAATCTCTCTTTGAAACCTACTGTGGATTTACTCCTCAGCACTCCCCACCTCCACACACACAAAAAAAAGCTGCATTCAGTTACCTTAACATTAAGACATAAGTATGATTTACATAAATATCTGTTAACAAGTAAATATTTCACTGCAATGGAAAGTGAAGTTAGAACACAGACCTACTTAAAACGGTCATCTATTTGCTGACTTGTTAATAATGGACATTCTGACTGGTGTGAGGTGGTACCTCATAGTAATTTCAATTTGCATCAAATAGTGATTTTGAGCATTTTTTCATGTGTCTGCTGGCTATCTGTATGTCTGCTTTGGATAAATGTCTATTTAGGCTGTACTCTTCGGATTTAAGTCTTCTGCCCATTGTTTGATTGGATTGTAGGATTTTTTTGTTGAGTTGTATGAGTTGTTTGGAAAATACATCATTATCATTTGCATTATTCGCAACTATTTCCTCCCATCCCGAAGGTTGTCTTTTCTTTTTTTTTTTTTCTTTTTATGGCTGCACCTGCAGTGTATTGAAGTTCCCAGGCTAGGGGTCGAATAGGATCTGCAACTGCCAACCTACGCCACAGTCAGGGCAATGCCGGGTCTGAGCCACATCTGTGACCTACACTGCAGTTCATGGCAACACCTGATCCTTACCTCACTGGGCAAGGCCAGGGATCGAACCTGAATCTTCATGGACATTATGTTGGGTTTGTTGGGTTTTTAACCCATTGAGCCACAACGGGAACTCCTTTCATTTCTTTCTTTTTTTTTTTTTTTTTTATTGGATGCTGGAGATAGAAAGGCTACCCTCCTACACTGTTGGTGGGAATGCAGACTGGTACAACCACTACGGAAAACAGTGTTCCTCAGAAAACTGAATATAGAACTACTATATGACCCAGCAATCCCACTCACAGGCATATATCCGGACAAAACTTTCATTCAAAAAGATACATGCACCATATATTTATAGCAGCACAACTCACAATAGCCAAGACATGGAAACAACCTAAATGTCCATCGGGAGATGAATAGATTAAGAAGATGTGGTATATATACACAATGGAATACAACTCAGCCAAAAAAAAAAAGAACAAAATAATGCAGCAATGTGGATGCAACTAGAGATTCTCATACTAAGTCAGACAGAGAAAGACAAATACCAGATGATATCCCTTATATGTGGGATCTAAAATATGGCACAAATGAACTTGTCTACAGAACAGAAACAGACTCACAGACATGAAGAACAGACCTGTGGTTGCCAAAGGGGAGGGGTGGGATCAACGGGGAGTTAGTAGATGCAAACTATTACATTTAGAATGGTAAGCAATGAGGTCCTGCAGCATAGCACAGGGAACTATATCCAGTCTCCTGTGATCGAACATGATGGAAGATAATTTGAGAAAAATAACATGTGTGTGTATATATGTACGACTGTACAGAAGAAATTGACTCAGTATTGTAAATCAACTATACTTTAATTTGAAAAAATTAAAACAAAACAGCCATCTAGTCCAAGGAAAATTGACCTAGTGCTTTGAAAAGTATGGCATCACAAATTTATGAATGATACAGGATTTAAAATTCCTAGGAGTTCTCTTGTGGTGCAGTGAGTTAAGAATTATAGGTTATCACTGCAGTGGCTTGGGTCGACGCTGTGGTATGGTTTCAATTCCTGGCCCCACAAGCTTCTGGTATGGCCAAAAAAAAAATTCCTTGAGATGGAGGCTCCCTTCCCCACCCTTGCCACCTGCCCCAGTGGGGGGCTGGATTATAGCCCATAGGGATGCCCTCTCCATTTCTCAGGGAATTCCAGTGCAAATCAGCAAGGAGAAGACAGCCAAGTTGTTCCTGGAAAGTCACACATTTTCTTCTATCCCAAATTCCTTTCTTTGCTTTTCAGTGATGCAGCAGTGGCATATAGAGTCTCCCAGGCTAGGGGTCGAATCGGAGCTGCAGCTGCTGGCCTACACCACAGCCACAGCAATGCCAGATCCGAGCTGCATCTGTGACTTACACCACAGATCAAGGCAACACAGGATCCTTAACCTACTGGGCAAGGTCAGGGATCGAACCCGCAACCTCATGGCTCCCAGTCGTATTTGTTTCCGCTGTGCCACGACGGGAACTCCTCTATCCCAACATTTTTATATAGGCCAGACCCCCTACTTACTTACATTTTATCCCCAAGTCACCTGGGATGCTTGTTGAAAGTACAGACTCCCAAGCTCAACCCAAGGTCTGGGAATCTGTATTTTTAACAAACACCCACATTTTGGCTGACTCATCCCTCGTCCAAAACCATTCTGCAGAAAGAAAGATGTTTATCATTTATTTGTTGTGGTAACAGATCCTTTGGCCTTCTCTTTGAAGCCTGTCCTTCTAGGCTGCTGAGCCTGCCTGGATGTGGGGCCAACACCCAGCTCCTGTCCCCTTTCCCTCATCAGTATTCACTGTTTCTGCTGTACCATTTCTTCACTGGGGATAAGGCTCATCCAAGGAGTGTTAAAGGGAAAAAAACGGTAACCATCACTCACAATGCTTTCGCTTTTTTTTTCTTCTTCTATGGACCCCTTTTCAGAATAATGGTTTTAAAAGCATAGAATAAAATAAAAAGGAAAAGAGTCATATTTAGATATCGCTCTCTAAATGTTTTAAAAGGTAAAACACGAGTTCCTTGGTGGCCTATCGGTTAAGGATCCATCATTTTCACTGCTGTGGCTCAGGTCTGTTATGTTCAGGTTTGATTCCCTGGCCCTGAAACTTCCACGTGTCCCAGGTATGCCCCCACCCAAAGTAAAATAGTAACATTTATATATTCTCTCTCTCTCTTTTTTTTTTTTTTTTTGTCTTTTTGTCATTTTAGGACCGCACCCATGGCATATGCATGTTCCCAGTCTAGGGGTCTAATCGGAGCTGTAGCCACTGGCCTACGCCACAGCCACAGAAACTCCAGATCCGAGCCGTGTCTGCGTCCTACACCACAGCTCACAGCAACGCCGAAGCCTTAACCCACTGAGCGAGGCCAGGGATTGAACCCACAACCTCATGGTTCCTAGTCAGATTCGTTTCTGCTGTGCCAATACGGGAACTCCCTAATAGGTCTAACAGATTTCTTAATTTTTTTTTAAATAATTAAATCTGATTTAAATTTTTTTTTTAATTTTCATTTATTTTTATCTTTTGGCCATGCTCCCACATATAGAAGATCCCAGGTCAGAGCAGTGACCTGAGCTGCTGCAGTGGCACTGCCAGATCCTTAACCTGCTGTGCCACAAGAGAACTCCTAGTTTTCTTAATTTCAAGATATAATGAGTATAAACAATATTTTGAAAGAGCAACTAATTTTTTTAAATTGTGGTAATGTATTTTATTTAACTCAGTCTAGTTGAAAATCACCACATCAATATACAGTCATTGTAAAAAATTATTAAGGACACAGTTTACATTCTTTCTTCAGTTACTTTTTGCTTGTTTGAATTTAAATTTTTTTTTGTTCTCTCTCTCTTTTTTTTTTTTTAGGGCTGCACCCGCTGCATATGGGTTTCCCAGACTAGGGCTGGAATCGGAGCTACAGCTGCTGGCCTATGCCACAACCACAGCAACACCAGATCCGAGCCATGTCTGTGACCTATACCACAGCTCATGGCAATACCAGATCCTCAACCCACTGAGCGAGTCCAGGATGGAACTTGCAACCTCATGGCTCCTAGTCACATTCGTTTCCGCTGCGCCACGAGTGGAACTCTTGAATTCAATTTTTTATGAATTATAGTTGATTTACAATGTTGTATTAGTTTCAGGTGTAGCAACTGTAATATTATATGAAAATATCTGATTTTTACTGCTGAAAAAGTCTTAGGTAGTGCTAAGATTTGTTGACTGCATCCATAACTAAAATTTCAACTAGATGAGCATGGAAATAAAAATTTGGACTTGCCTAGTGGCACACTGGTTTAAGGGTCTGGCATCATCTCTGCTGTGGCTTAGGTCACCACAGTGGTGCTGCTGCGATGCAGGTTCAGTCCCTGGCCTGGTGAGTTTTGCATGCCATTGGCACGGCCAAAAAATAATTTTTCCTCATCCAAATTTATGGACTCCCTGAATTCAAGGTCCTTGGACTGTGGACCCAGGTTAAGAAATCTTGCATTAATCAAATGGCTTGATTAATCACAGCAATTCCAATTATTGCTGCAGGCCAGTGCAGGCTCTTCCTGCACAAACAGGGTGTGTAGTGGGATTTTAGCCATAAGTTTCTGACTGCATCGCCTGGTAGTTAGTGATTAGAAATTTTATGGAAGCTCCTCTACCTTGGATGTTTATCTGTGCTGTGTCTGCATCCAGTTCCACCTATTCCAATTATGCTCCCAGGCCCTCCTGCTCCCATCCCATCCTCCTTCAGCTGCTCCCCAGGAGCTTGCTGGACCAAGCCCCCTTTCTTCCTCCCTATCAGGCTTTAGCTCCAACTGGTGCCTATTCCATGCCTTCCCCTTCAGCTCCTTCTGCTTTTCACTGTGTCCCCTACACAACCCCCACCCCCTATAGGAGCTGATCTGGCTGGGTTCTGCAGTCTATCAACAAGCCTCTAGTTGCCCCAGGGGATACAGTCAAATACCATTTCTCTTGCCCCACTGATTTGTCAGGGTTGAGACTAATTTTTTCACTCTGTGGTCCCAGGCATCACTGAAAGACATTCTGGCAAGTTATTTGGCTGCAGTCTCAATGGATACTAGAAGCAGACCTGGCCTCCTTCTCTAATTGAGTGCCAAGCCCCCAACCCACGGCTGTATAAAAACAGGCACTTCATAGCCTTGAGAGAAAGAAGTGACTTTCCATGTTTTCCACAGGAGGAAACTTACATATGAGAGACTCATGACATGTCTAAAATCAAACAGTGAGGCACTAGTGGATCAGGGTTTTAACTGCGATTCTCTGATGCCCACTTCTACACAGTATGTGGTCCAAAAAGGATGGCTGAATAATTATTACAGAGTTAGTGGTTTTCCGTTTGTATTCCCTGGAAGCAGATTCTGACACAAGGAAAACTCGTAAGAAAACGAAGCATTAGGGAGTGTTCCCAGGAAAAATCATTGGAAAAATTAAGAAGTGGGGCAGGAAAGACAAGAGGACCGAGTTAAGGGTGTGACATGAAACAGAGGTGATCTGGGGAGGGGAGAGGTCACATTTCCTAGTTGTCCCATCAGAGGAAAGAGATGGGAACACTTATATTCCCTTATCTGCCAGTCACTGATTAGGGATGCTCTGGGGGAAATCACCAGTGCTCTCCTGGGGGCAGAGGTAAAGTGGGCTAGAGCAGAGAAGGTGTGGCTGTTGGTGGAAAGCACCCTGGGAACCACACTGACTGCATCTGCCAGGGTGATGGAGCAGCGCTGTAAAAGGAAACAAACTTCAGCTCTGATTTTGCTGTGTTTGCCCTCCACGTGGACACCCAAGTATCCTCAGCTCCCCCTCAGAACTGTGTGTGACCTTAGAGGCAACACTGAAATGCTAAGTAGATACTTGTTGGTTGACTGAAATAATTTTATTATTTCAGCACCGTAGGAATTTAGGTCGTGGCTAGCCTCCCAGCTCCCTTCCTGCTGGGTCTCTAACAGCAAGACTTCCTCTCATTTTCATGTTTCTGTTATTCTTCTGGTGGGGGTTGCTTTTGTATATATGATTCAGCTCTTCAGAGGGAACCCATGACAGCCATGTGAGATGTATTTAATTGTCTATTTATAACAAGAGTTTACTAGATGACTCTGCTTTTCCAACAAAACTGGAAAGGAAAAATCATTCAAGATTTTTTCCTCTGGGAGATTTTAAAAGAGGGCAACATGAATGACTATTCTCTTTGTAATCATCCATGTTATAATAAATCAATAGCAAAGAGTGTTTTTTTCCCCCCACGAATGTACTAATAAGTGACCTTTTTTTGGTCAGGCTCAGATAAGATTGCTGCTGTTAGATTTATACTCTAGCTTTATGCCATTTTCCAATCCGTTTGCAGCTGGAATGAACTTTGTTTGTTCATATCCTTTTTAGGGCTGCAACCAGGGCATATGGAAGTTCCCGGGCCAAGGACTGAATCATAGCTGCATCCTTGACCATAGCCGAGACAGCTGGATTCTTAACCCACTGCACCGGGCGGACTCCTGAGCTTGTTATTCGAGGCAGAGCTGGGTATGGGGAACGTGACCTCGATGACATGGTTGACACAAAGATGTGCTGCCTCGATCCCCCTTCGGGGAGGGATGTGCTGCCCAGCTGTAGGAGTGTGGTCCAGCAAACAGCCTCCAGCTGTCAGCTCCTTCAAGGCGGGCCTCAGCTGCTTCACCCGAGGCCATAACCCTCCCGGGACAGCCTGCATCCAATAGCTGAGGAAAGTGGGGCTATCGGATGCATAACCATCCTGGTCTAACCAAGGAAAGCTTGACTACTGCTTCCTGTTGGGTTGCCAAAGGCTTTGCTGTGCAGGCAACATAGTTAACTCCTTCCTCAGCACAATCCTGCTTGCTCTCGCATCCTTTTACAGGTGTGGCTCTCTAGTAACTCCTTGCACTCCAAACTTCCAGAGACTCGAACCTGCAACAGCAGCTGCAGTACTAGTCCCAGAAAGCAGGCAATAAAGTGAGGGTTTGGAAGTGGATCACACACCGTCGAGATGGCTGTGAGGACCCTATCACTCGTTGCAATCCAGATGCTGCTAACAAGGTGGCCGTTGAACTGTTAAATCTTCCATGGGAAGTGACCTGGGTATGTGTACCAATAAGAGCAAATACGCTCACAGGTGAAATGTATCAGGTATCTGCAACTTTGAAGGAAAAGGTAGAGGTAAGGATGATAAGATTAACTATTGCTAAGAGCCATAGACACGCTGTTGGGGGTGAAAACCAAGTATGAAAACCAAGTATGAAAGTCTGAGGCTCACAGGATCTACAAAGATGCTCCTTTGGCCCTGCAATGGCAGGACAGAAAAAATTGCGGATTTGCTCAGCCAAGAGACTGAACTTCATAAAATAATCAAGGCAGGTCTGTGTCAAGGTCAGGGCCTAGATTAGAAAAACCTCTAATCCTCACAGATGGAATGAAGACATCTTGGGGGATGTCCCCAGAGTTTTCACCTCACAAACTCTGAACTTCCTAAGCCATCACCCACCCTTGGACGGGCGTGCTGAGCACATGAATGGAGTAGTCATGGCGACAGAAATGGAGGCTGGAGATACTTCCAATGACACATAAAGACAGTTCTCACATTGCACAGTAGCGCAGGGTGGGAAAAATGACCCTGCAACGTGGGACCAGGTAAAGCAATCTTAATACTCAGTAAGGAAAATTACAATTGTCCAGCAACTTTAAAAAAGTTTTGTCAAAATATTGAAAATGGTTTTACTGCCAGATACAAATGCATAGGGAAATGAAATACAAGAGTACAACTAATATTCTTTTAGTACACTGTAACTTAAAATATTAGAAACACTGAAAATTAAAGTGGTTTATTTCTATGTAAGTAAATTTACATGGACAGAGCATTTTTTCTATGCCTCTATGGAAAACTGTATACCTTACTAAGTCTGGATCAGCTCCCAACATTTTTATCCTTTGTGCTTTCAATGTCATGAAAAATTTCCAAGAGTTGCTTCAAGGTTTTTGCCAGGCCCACCTCTCCTGGAACATCATTATCTTTTCATTACAACCACTTTCTTAGTTACATCACTAAGTTTGCCTTCATGAATTCTGCTGTCTATCTGGAGTCTCCCAAAGGATGGCTGTGTCCAGGTTCCCAAGGTCAGCTGCTTTTTCTACAACTTATTCCATTCGAATATATATGACCTTTTTTTTTTTTTTTTGTCTGCACCACAGCATGCAGAAGTTCCCAGGCCAGGGATTGAACATGTGCCACAGCAGTGACCTGAGCCCCAGAGTCATAATGCTGTATCCTTAATGTGCTGAGCCACCAGGGAACTCCTGAATATCAGACATCCCCCCTTTTTTTTTTTTTTTGCTTTTGCTTTTTAGGGCTGCACCCTCGGCATATGGAGGTTCCCAGCCTAGGGGTCTAATCAGAGCCACAGCTGCCAGCCTACACCACAGTCACAGCCACGCCAGATCCGAGCCGTGTCTGCAACCTACACTATAGCTCACGGCAACACTGGATACTTAACCCACTGAGCAAGGCCAGGGATCGAACCCACAACCTCATGATTCTTAGTCGGATTTGTTTCCACTGCGCCATGACAGGAACTTCATGAATATCAGACTTCTAATAGTGAAAAACTGAAATAGTGAAAAGCTGGGATAGGCTAAATCCTTCTCAGTAGGGGAATGGATAAATAAAATGTGGAATATTAATACATTATAATACCATACAGTTAGTTAAAACAGGTGAAATATATATAATTTATAAATATGTCAAATCTAAATATAAATATCCAACATAATATCAAGTCACTGAATAGAAAGTTTCAGAATATTTATACTATATATCACTTACATAAATTTAAAAATATTAAAATATTGTTGACATTCAGTATTATGTTGGTTTCAGATTACTACGTAGTGATTCGGCACTGGCATATGTTATGAACTGATCCCCAGGATAAGTCTAGTAACCATCTGCTGTCTTTTCCCCATTGTATATTCTTGTCTCCTTTGTCATAGATTAATTGACCATACAAGAGTGGGTCTATGTCTGGGTTCTCTATTCTGTTCCATGGATCTATGTATCTATTTTTGTACCAGTACCATACTGTTTTGTTTTGGCTATTTGGGGTCTTTTGAGTTTCCATACAAATTTTACAAATTATTTGTTTTAGTTCTGCAGAAATTGCCATTGGTATTTTGGTAGGGATTGACTCTGTAGATTGCCTTGGACAGTATGGCCGTTTTAACAATGTTAATTCTCTCAATCCACGACCATGTATATATTTCCATTTGTTTGTGTTATGTTCAATTTCTTTTATCAGTGTCTTACCATTTTCTGTACAAGTCATTTGCCTCTTTGGTTAGATTTATTCCTAGGTATTTTATTGTTTTTTGATGCATTACAAATGAGATTATTTTCTTAATTTCTCTGATAGTTTGTTTTTAGTGACTAGAAATGTAACAGCTTTCTTTATATTAATTTTATATCCCATGAGTTTTAAAATTATGTAAAAACAATACTAAATTATTAATACTTACATAGAAATTTTAAGTATTTTTAAGTAGACTGATTGATCCACCCTATGCTCCCTGCAGGAATTCAGGTGATAGAGAGTAAAGGCAGGGAAGATCCCTTGTTTGCAGCAATTTTTCTTGGATTTATGATATTTTAAGGCTGTATTGGGAGCTGGCAAAAAAAGTTCCCATTGAATCATGGTTGCTAAGTACACACAGCCTCATTGCTTGGTTTCCAGCTCTTTGCAGAGACCCATGCATCCTTATTTCCCTTTCTCCAGGGCTAACCCACTTCTTCCCACACTCAGATTTCTGATTCTGGAATACAACACGCGCTCTGTGAAAGTCGGAGGGAAAGGAATGCCCCTCACAGCCCTACCCTCCTAGCCCCTCCGCACCGCCCCAGCCTCATTACAACGAGGTTTGGTTCTGGGGTGAAGCCCAGTGCAGAGAGCACTAGGACTCAGCCGGCCTCGCAGCACCTGGGGCAGTTTTAGGGGCCCTCTGTGTACCACTCCCAGATTGTAAGAAGAGAACAGCTTGGTGGAGACCCGACGAATATTTCTTTCTTTCTTTTTTTTTTTGCCTTTTGTCATTTTAGGGCCGCACCTGCAGCATGTGGAGGTTCCCAGGCTAGGGGTCTAATCGGAGCTGTAGCCACCGGCCTACGCCAGAGCCACAGCAACGCAGGATCCGAGCCGCATCTGCGACCTACACCACAGCTCACGGCAACGCCGGATCATTAACCCACTGAGCAAGGCCAGGGATTGAACCCGCAACCTCATGGTCCCTAGTCGGATTCGTTAACCGCTGCGCCACGATGGGAACTCCCCGACGAATATTTCTTATTGAAAGAAGTTTAATCAGAATGTGAGGTCCGCTGAAAACCAACCTGGTGAGCAAGGCTCTCGCGCACTTTGGTGGCTCTCCCTAGCGCCCAGCACCTCGGTTACCGCTGATCCTCCTTCTGCCCTGTTCAGTGTGGGCAGAGCACTGGGCTCAGGGAGGAGCAAGAAGGTATGAGAACCTCATCTTTTCCAGTCGGTCTCAATGCCTCCTTGGGAATAAGCTGCAGAGGCACGCAGCACGGGCGGAGTACCCAGAATCCACTCCAAACTCTCTGAGGTCTGGCTCAATCTGATTTATCATTCCCCAATTCCCCTCAACGGTATGTATTTCTTGCTAATTTTATTTATTTTTTCACTCTGAAGAGCTTTTGAGTTGCTCACTTTTCTCCTAAGTTGAAATGATCAAGGCATCTGAGATCATTTCAGCTGTTAAGACTTGGCAGCCAGGGAACACAGAATACAAAGAAATATTATGTCAAAATATTTTACATATCAAACATTTTTGAAGCGATTATTTGAAGTTTTTGAGACACTAATGTATTCTTTACACCACCTTCAACCAAAGGGATCAGAGAGCTGAGAAGATGGCTTCACTATTAAGAATAAAGATCAACTATTTCACAAGACTGGGACATTTGAGAATTAAGAGAGACAGGGTTTGCAAAGCACTTGGTTGTGGCAGCACTGGATCCTTAACACACCGAGCAAGGCGAGGGATAGAACCGGCATCATCATGTGTTCTTAACACACTGAGCCACAATGAGAACCCCTAAGCCCCCATTTTTCTTTTTTTCTTTTTCTTTTTTCTTTCCTTTTTAGGGCCACACCTGCAGCATATGGAACTTTCCCAACTAGAGGTCGAATGGGAGCTGCAGCTACTGGCCTACAACACCGCCACAGCAATAACTGATCCAGGCTGCATCTATGACCTGCAGCAATGCTGGATCCTTAAGTCACCGAGCAAGACCAGGGATCAAATCCACATCCTCACAGATACTAGTTAGGTTCTTAACCTGCTGAGCCACAACGGGAACTCCCAAGCCCCCCTTTTTAAAATTAAAACTTCTTCCCAAATTTCTGCAGCTCTAAATGATTAATATCATCTCTGATATCCTGAATCAAATGTAATCGATCCTTTTTACTATTACTGATGAGAGATTGGTTAGTTAACCTAGAAAGGTGGTTAAAGTAGGAATATAAGAATTTAAACATCACAACGGATACTGCAGAAACACAAAAAACTATAAGAGAATACTATGAATAATTGTATGCCAACAAATTTGACAACCTAGAAGAAACGGACAATTTTCTAGAGACTTATGGCCTGCCGAAACTGAATCAAGAAGAAATAGATCAACTGAATAGACTGATCACTAGAAATGAATTGAATATGTCATAGAAACACTCCCTACAAATAAAAGCCAAAGACCAGATATTTTCACAGGAGAATTCTACCAAACATACAAAGAGGAACTTATACCCATCCTCCTTAAACTTTTCCAAAAGGTTGAAGAAGAAGGAACACTCCCAAAGATATTCTATGACACCACCGTCACCCTAATACCAAAACCAGACAAAGATATCACCAAAAAAGAAAACCATAGGCCAATGCCTTTGATGAATATAGATGCAAAAGTTCTTGACAAAATTTTAGCCAGCCGAATCCAACAACACGTAAAAAATATCATACACCACGACCAAGTGGGATTCATCCCAGGTTCACAAGGCTGGTTCAACATATGCAAATCCATCGATGTCATACACCACATTAACAAAAGAGAAGTCAAAAACCACATGATCATTTCAATAGATGCAGAAAAAGCATTTGACAAAGTCCAACATCCATTCATGATAAAAACTCTTATCAGGATTTCCCTTCTTGGCTCAGTGGTTAACGAATCTAAGAACCATGAGGTTGCGGATTCGATCCCTGGCCTTGCTCAGTGGGTTAAGGATCCAGCGTTGCCGTGAACTGTGGTGTAGGTTGCAGACACGGCTCAGATCCCGCGTTGCTGTGGCTGGCGAAGGCTGGCAGCTACAGCTCCTGTTAGACCCCTAGCCTGGGAACCTCCATATGCCACAGGTGCGGCTCTAGATAAAGGCAAAAGGACAAAAAAAAAAAAAAAACTCTTACCAAAGTGGGAAGGAACATACCTTAACATAATAAAAGCCTTTTATGACAAACCCACAGCAAATATAATACTCAATGGAGAAAAGCTGAAAGCCTTCTCACTAAAAAATATAGAACAAGACAAGGATGTCCACTCTCACCACTTTTATTCAACATAGTATTGGAAGTCCTAACCACAGCAGTTTTTACAAACAAAAGAAATAAAAGGTATCCAAATTGGAAGAGAAGAGGTAAAACTGTCACTGTATGCAGATGACATGACACCATATATAGAAAACCCTAAGGACTCAGCCCAAAAACTACGCCAACTGATTATCAAATTCGGCAAAGTAGCAGGATATAAGATTAACATTCAGAAATCAGTCACATTTCTGTATACTAACAATGAAATATTAGAAAAGGAATACAAAAATAAAATACCTTCTAAAATTGCACCCCAAAAAAATCAAATACTTTAGAATAAACCTGACCAAGGAGGTGAAAGACTTATATGCTGAGAACTGTAAAACATTAATCAAGGAAATTAAAGAGGATGCAAAGAAATGGAAAGATATTCCATGCTCCTGGGTTGGAAAAACTAATATTGTAAAAATAGCAATACTACCCAATGCAATCTATAGATTCATTGCAATCCCTGTCAAATTATCCCTGACATTTTTCACAGAACCAGAACAAAAATCCAAAAATTTATATGGGGAGTTCCCGTCGTGACATAGTGGAAAACAAATCCGCCTAAGAACCATGAAGTTGCAGGTTTGATCCCTGGCCTCGCTCAGTGGTGTACGTTGCAGACACAGCTCGGATCCTGCGTTGCTGTGGCTGTGGCGTAGGCCGGCAGCTGTAGCTCCGATTAGACCCTAGCCTGGGAACTTCCACGTGCCGCGGGTACAGCCCTAAAATAACAAAACAACCACAACAGAATTTATATGGAACCACAAAAGACCCAGAATTGCCAAAGCAATTCTGAGAAATAAAAACCAAGCATGGAGCTCCCTTCATGGTTCAGTGGTTAATGAATCCGACTAGGAACCATGAGGTTGGGGGTTCGATCCCTGGCCTTGCTCAGTGGGTTAAGGATCCGGTGTTGCCGTGAGCTGTGGTGTAGGTTGCAGACGCGGCTCGGATCCCACGTTGCTGTGGCTGTGGCGAAGGCTGGCGGCTACAGCTCCTGTTAGACCCCTAGCCTGGGAACATCCATATGCCGTGGGTGTGGCTCTACATAAAGGCAAAAAAAGACAAAAAATAAATAAATAAACAAATAAATAAAAACCAAGCAGGAGGCATAACTCTCCCAGACTTCAGGCAATATTACAGAGCCACAGTAATCAAGGCAGTGTGGTACTGGAACCAAAACAGACATACAGACCAATGGAATGGAATAGAGAACCCAGAAATAAACCCAGACACCTACGGTCAATTAATCTTCGACAAAGGAGGCAAGCATATAAAATGGGAAAAACACAGTCTTTTCAGCAAGTTGTGCTGGGAAAACTGGACAGCCGCATGTTAATCAATGAAACTAGAACACACCCTCATACCATGCACAAAAATAAACTCACAATTGCTTAAAGACTTAATTAAACGTAAGACAAGACACCATCAAACTCCTAGAAAAGAACATAGGCAAAACATTCTCTGATATCAACCTTAGAAATATTTTCTCAGGTCAGTCTCCCAAAGCAACAGAAATGAAAGCAAAAATAAACCAATGGGACCTAATCAAACTGACAAGCTTTTGCACGTCAAAGGAAACCATTAAAAAAAAAAACAAAAAGACAACTTACAGAATGGGAGAAAATAGTTTCAAACAATGCAACTGACAAGGGCTTAATCTCTAAAATATACAAACAACTTATACAACTTAACAGCAAAAAAGCCAAAGCAAAACATGGGCAAAAGACCTGAACAGACATTTCTCCAAAGATACTCAGATGGCCACCAAGCACATGAAAAAGTGCTCAACATCACTGATTATTAGAGAAATGCAAATCAAAACTACTATGAGATACCACCTCACACCAGTCAGAATGGCCATCGTTAATAAGTCCACAAATAACAAATGCTGGAGAGGGTGTGGAGAAACACTTGAAGTTATTGAGTCTGTTTCAATAAAACAGGGTATTAGTAAAACAAGATTTGGAAAAGTTTGGGCTCTTTCCGCATATGACAAAACCCACTGTAAATTAAGTCAAGAAGAAAGCCAGTTGGTTCAAGGAACTGAAAAGTCCAAGGCTTCAGGCACTCAAAAGACATCATCAGGATCTTGTGTGTTTCTCCCACCCATGGCTCCTCTGCTTCTGTGCTGGCTCCTCCCTGAGACAGGTGCTTCCCCCACAGTAATAAGATACTATGGCACTTCTGGCCTCATGTCCTCCTGGGTTCAGGTAGAAAGGTGAGTTCTCTCCCTGAGACAGCAGAAGGTGAGTTCTCTCCCTGAGATTCATTCTGATTGGACTGGTGATGGGTCCTGGGGGATTTGGACCCTGATGTCCAGGCCTATCCTACTGTCTGGGTCAGAGCCCCCTCCAGAATGCATGGACAGAGTGAGAGCAGGGGTGGTCCCTAAAGGAAGGGTAGTGCTGATACCAACGGAAGGGGGCATGGATGCTGCATGGCCTCTATAACCCCTACATCCTCCACTAGGATGCCAGGTGGCAAGGATACCAACAAGGTCCACATGCTTTTCACACAGATGCTCCAAGGGGGTAGGGTTGGTCAAGAAGAGAGTCAGAGTTCCAGGTTGTAAGAAGCAGCTTCATCCTCTGGGAGCCTCTAGCCCAACCCCTTCATTGTGCAAGTAAAGAAACTGAATCCCAAGAAATGAATGACTCCCACAAGGTTACAACGACTTTGTTTACCACTGGGCAGGGGGAAAGTCCAGGTTTTCTGGCCCCTTATGCAGACTGCCTCACTAAGTAACACTAGCAGTTTAGTAGAAAATCTTTCTCAGAAATAGACAAAGATCATAACTTATGTTTCATCTACCTCTCCATATACCCAATAAGATGTTGAAATATATATGTATATATGTATAGATTGAATGTATGTGTATGCCTATAGATATGGATAGATGTATATGTAATTTGTGTGTGTGTGTGTGTGTGTGTGTGTGTGTGTATATATATATATATATATATATAGTAAGAGAGAGAGATTGATCACATTTTAGACTCATGCCTGAGTAGAAACACTTTGAAAGAGCTTTTGCACTTTTCCTTTAAAATGCGTAGAGTTTCAAAATAATTATTGTTCAACACCAGGGAGAAGGAATCTATTGTCTCAACGTTCCCCCATAGTTTATGTTATTTTTATTGATTTTTCTAAAGCTCATTTCCAAACATCTGAGTAAATATACTAAATAAATATTCCTCTTAAGTCATTATTGTTACTGGGGCTGGAAGCCAGGCCCTCACATCTGTCCCCCTTCCCACATGCATCAGTAAAGTGCCAAGTGAACAGAAGGGTTGTGTGCTCTGCTGGAACATCTGGCAAGCTTGGCTGTATTTGGCTACAGGGTCACACACGTGGCTGGGTGCTGAATTACACCCAAGGCTAATCTTAGCACTTGACTGTGTAGACTGCGGAGAGCAAACATCCCCACACCAAGGCCAGGAACATGGAAATCTCACACTTGAGACAGAGGGGTGTCTGTTCCTGTGATTTAGAAGAGACATTGAATGAATCTAATATAATAATCAAACATCGGTACTAGGCCTAATGTATGGCTCCCCCCCACCAGGACACCATAAGCCTAGTTAAGACCACCTTCTATAAGTTGGCTGCTTACTGTGGTCTTCAGTCTCAAGTACAGTTTTTAGGTGTAGGTCACACGATAGGTATTTAAAGGGGCTCTTTGACTGACAGCTTTATAAACGTATATACTAAAATAAACTTGGTAGAGCCACTCAGGAAGGCAGTCTGGCAGTTTCTAACAAACTAAACATATTCTTACCACATGATCCAGCAATTGCACTTCTTGGTATTTATCAAAGTTATGTCCAAAAACCTGCACAGGGATGTTTACAGCACCTTTATTCATAACTGCTAAAACCTGGAAGCAATCAAGACGTCTTTCAGTAGGGGACTGGATAAATAAACTATGGTACATCCAGACAACAGAATATTATTTAGCACTAAAGAAATTGGCTAGGCGAGTCTGCATTGTGGCCCAGCAGAAACGAATCCGACTAGTAACCATGAGGTTGCAGGTTCCATCCCTGGACTCATTCAGTGGGTTGAGGATCCGGCGTTGCCGTGAGCTATGGTGTAGGTCACAGACACTGCTCAGATCTGGCGTTGCTGTGGCGTAGGCCAGCAGCTATAGCTCCGACTGGACCCCTAGCCTGGGAACCTCCACATGCTGCGGATGCAGCCCTAAAAAAAAAAAAAAGAAAATAGAAAAAGAAATGGGCTATCAAGACATGAAAAGTTACAAAGGAATTTTAAATGCATGTTACTAAGTGAAAGAAGCCAATATGGAAAGGCAAAATTATTTGTATTAAGTAATCATATGATTCCAACTACACGACATTACGAAGAAAGCAAAATTATGAAAACAGTAAAAAGATTGGTGATTGTCAGGGGTTTGGCAGGGGATGGGGACAGGGATGACTCGGTGGTGCAGAGGATTTTCAGAGTGGTGAAAATGTTCTGCATGACACTACAACGATGCCTAGACAGCACTATACATTTGAATGGCCCTAAGAGTAAGCAAGCTGCACTATGGACTTTGGCTGATTGTGATGTGTCCACGTAGGTTCATCGGTTGCAACAGATGCACCACTAGTGGGGGATGTTGATAACGGAGAGGGTTATGCATCTGTGGGGATAGGAGATACACGGGAAATCTCTGTAGATTCCTCTCCACTTTTCCACGAACCTAAACTTGCTCTAAAAAAATAGTCTTAAAAATATAAATACATACATAAATAAAATTAGCTCTATGTAGTAGCTGCCAGTTAATTTAAGCTACTTATATTTATTCATTCATTCTAAAAATATTTGCTGAGTGCTTCCTAGATTCTAGACACTAAACTATTGAGTTAAGGGCAGGAAGCAACACTACCAACAATATACAAAATTTTTTTTTGTCTTTTTAGGGCCACACCTGTGGCACATGGAAGTTCTCAGGCCAGGGGCTGAGGAGCTGCAGCTGCAGGCCACGGCCACAGCCACAGCAATACCAGATGTGAGCCATATCTGTGACCTACGCCATACAGCTTGTGACAATAGTGGATCCTTAACCCACTGAGAGAGGCCAGGGATAGAACCCGAATCCTCATGGATACTAGCTGAATTCTTAACCCACCGGGCAACAAAAGGAACTCCAGACAATTTTTTTTTTTCTTTTAGGGCCACACCCGTGGCACGTGGAGGTTCCCGGGCTAGGAGTCGAATCAGAGCTGTAGCTGCTGGCCTAGACCACAGCCACAGCAACACCAGATATGAGATGTGTCTGAGACCTGTACCACAACTCATGGCAACGCCAGATCCTTAATCCACTGAGCAAGATCAGGGATGGTCTTCATGGATGATAGTCAGATTTGTTTCTGCTGAACCACTATGGGAACTCCTTCCACACAATTTTTTTGCTATCAAACCATCCTTCCTCTGTAGGGCATTGGTAAGAACCCTCAGACATGCTCATCCAGAAGGCTCCCTGTGTGGCTCCCTCCTTTTCTTCTCTTGTCTAGTAAACCTGTTCTACTTCATTCAAGAGTTTGTACTGTCTGTAGCTGTTAATTCCAACTACAGAAAATTCTAGGATGAAGTGTATACAGGAGTTGCCCATACTATTTTTGCAAAGTTTCTCTTTGTCTAAAATTATTCCAAATTAAAAGGGTAAATCAAATAAAAGAAAAGAAAGGGAGTTTCCATAGTGGCTCAGTGATGATGAACCCGACTAGTAACCATGAGGATGCAAGTTTGATCCCTGGCCTCAACAGTGAGTTAAAGGATCTGGGGTTGCTGTGGCTGTGGTATAGGCTGGCAGCTGCAGCTCCGATTTGACCCCTAGCCTGGGAATTTCCATATGCCATGGGTGAGGCTGTATAAAGCAAAAAAAAAAGAAAGAAGGAAAGAAAGAAAGAAAGGAAATAAGTTACTTCTGTCTCTCTATTTGCATATACAAAGTTCATTCTCTAAGTTCAGTCATCTCTTTGTCAATAATATTCATGAATCTTGGCTATGGCCGAAATCCACATAATGCTGGAATTTAAGAAATGTCTACATTTTATATATATATATATATATATATATATATATATATATATATATATATATTTTTTTTTTTTTTTTTTTTTTTTTTTTTTTTTGCAGTTTAGGCTGAAATTGTGTGCAGCTCTCATTGTCCCTCTGAACTTCGCCAGAATACTGACAGGGGTTTTGCAATCACTCGCTCTGTGAAGGAAGTGGAAGGCTTCCAAGTTGAAATCAAATTCCAGGTACTTTCATTCCCTGGAAGAATCTCCTCTCTTTCTCAGAAGTTCTTGAACCCTGACATTTCCCGCTCAACCCCAGCTTCCGTGAAGTTGGCATTCCTCTTGGCGCCCCACCTCCAGCCCAAAACTGCCACAATCCTCTTCCAGTGTGACCCCCTGTAATAGTTGCTCACATTTAATATTTTGTGATTGCAGTAAACAGGAGGCAGGCGGCCCTCAGGGTGGGTAATCAGGATGAGGCCAATGTGTCTCCGAGCTTCCCGTGAGAAGGACCTTCTGCTGATCCTCCTGCTCCCCTAACCTGCTCATCTGGGCAAACTGCTCACATTCAGCCCAAGCCCACTTGCCATAGACTATAATGTACCTTTTCTTTTCCTTTACACTTTTTTTTTTTTTTGCTTTTTTATGGCCACACCTGAGGCATATGGCGATTCCCAGGCTAGGGCTCCAATCAGAGCTATAGCTGCCAGCCTATGCCACAGCCATAACAACACCAAATCCAAGCCACATCTGCGACCTATACCACAGCTCACAGCAATGTTGGATCCTTAACCCACTGAGCGAGGCCAGGGATCAAACCCATGTCCTCATGGATACTAGTCAGGTTTGTAACCCGCTGAGCCACAATAGGAACTCCCTTCCTTTCCACATCTTAAAGAAAACGTTTTGTTTTCAAAAAGTCACATTTAAGGTCAAGGGCATAGTTTTGAAAACTGCATGACGTTAACAGTTTGGGATAGCAGATTTGGACAATCTGACCCAAGTGATTTGCAGTCCCTATTCTAGTAAATTGTCTGAAGATTGCTGCTTCTGAAATTCAGTCTTCATCATTACTAGGACATGATGGGGTCTGCTTGCCAAAACTGCCAGGTTATTTATTCAAAGAAGAAAACTGTTCAAACCATTTACCCACTAGACACCACTCTTCTCTGCTCTGGCGCCCCAGTCTTAAGATCACTGATGCCACCAAATTTGGCATCCATTAGTGGAGGAATGGATGAGGAAAGTTGGGTGGACTGTATACTAAGGAATCTTGTGCAGCAGATAAAAACAACAAATGTGATGGACAAAAACAAGCTTAATTAGCTCTTTAAACCAGCACTGAGTAAGAAAAAAAATTAGCAAGAATAATAAAATTTATAGCACATACACACAAAACAATATACTTCAGGGGAGTTCTCCTGTGGCACAGTGGGTTAAGAATCTGGCATTGTCACTGCAGTGGCTTCGGTCACTGTTATGGCAAATGTGATCCCTGGCCCAGGAATGTCCACAAGCCAAGAGTGTAATAAAACAGAACAAAACAAAGCAAAATCATTCATATTATATAAGATAAAGACATATTTAAGGAAATATATGAAACATGAAAGTGGGTAGTTAGGGTGGGGTGTATGGGTTGGGGATGAAGAGGAGAAATAAAATAAAACCAGAGACACTCCGCTAAAGATGTGAGGTTATGAGGTAGCACGAAGTAAGATGAATTCTTTTGAGACCTCAAAAGAGACACAAATATATACTAGTTTCAGAAATATCATCTTGTAAATTTGCTTCCCAACAAGATGTCATGGACTTAAATATTTTGAAAGATGCTAATAGATATTTCCCCATAGCAGATTCTATGATCAAGCACATTTGGGAAACTTAGGTTAAAAGAAGCTAATCAGGTCTCTTCACTCTAAGTGCTCTCAGAGCATATAATAAACAGTCAAATGCAAGATGGTATATGCAGCATTTCCCAAACATCTTTGGTCTTGGAATGTTCTTTGCCAAATACCACTTTGCAAAACATCAAGCAGGAAATGCTGCTCTGAACACTTATCCCAGTTACTTTGTACCCCCGGAACATCCTTAATCCATCCCTACCTGTGCTCCAGGTTTCATCTCTTCCTTGAAGCACCATCTGCAACCCACAATAATCTCTATTCTGTTTTTACTGCTGCAACTCTCTGGTCTTTGGACAAAGGCCAATAAGCAATAAGATCAGCATGCTTTACTATTGCTGGAAAATACATGCTACCGCAGCAGTAAAATCAGAATTCATCGGCATACTATACTGTCACTTCTGCATAGACTGCTTTCTTAAGGATGGGTATGAAATAATTTTTTATCTACATCTTAACTTTTGATTAAGCAACTTGAATAAATTACATGGAAGCTCCTTTCAGCCAATCATTTCACAGCATCTGTTCAAATCAGGTTAATCTTTACCGTCTACCCCTCACCCAAAAAATAGAAAAAAGCTTTTTTTTTTTTTTCCAAGGTTGCACTGGCAGCATATGGAGGCTCCCAGGCTAGGGGTCGAATCGGAGCTGTAGCTGCTGGCCTACGCCACAGCCACAGCAATACCAGATCCGAGCCACCTCTGTGACCTATACCACAGCTCATGGCAACGCCGGATCCTTTAACCCACTGAGGGAGGCCAGGGAATCAAACCTGTAACCTCATGGTTTCTAGTGGGATTCGTTTCTGCTGCGCCACAACAGGAACTCCTAAAATTTCCATCTTTATATACCAGTTCCTATGCCCTCTTCTACATCTGCAAACACGCCACAGGTATGACACTGGAGATGTCCTTGTATAAATTTGTTTATGCAGATTTACAAAAAAAAAATCACCCAACAGAAGATCTTGGTAAAATACTCCACTTTGCTTGTGGTGTAAGGGGGGGAGGGTACTTTCTAGGAGAACAGAGACAAATGAAACAAAGCAATACAGTTTCTCCTTCTAGTTTTTACTTAAATACTTGACATTCACTAAGAACCCATTACTTATAAAAGACAGTTTTAAGGTCCCTGGTGTTTCATTTTATTTTTGTCTTTTTAGGGCCACACCCAAGGCATATGGAGGTCCCCAGGCTGGGGTCGAATCAGAGCTGCAGCCGCTGGCCTAGACCACAGCCACAGCAAAGCCAGATCTGAGCCGTGTCTGCGACCTACACCACAGCTCACGGCAATGCCAGATCCTTTAATCCACTGAGCGAGGCCAGGGATTGAATCTCATTCTCATGGATGCTAGTCAGATTCGTTTCCACTGTGCCAGGATGGGAACTCTTCCCTGGTGTTTTAAAGATCAATATAGATCGCGGTCTTTGCCCTCAGTACTTATCGGGAAGACAATCACAAATAATTATGACACTACTGCTTTAACGGAGGTATGAGAATTATGCATGTAAAACATCCAGCCCATATGCTTAGCACAGAGGAGTTGCTTTCTTCTCCCTGTTCCCTTGTGGGAATCAAAGAACACTCCACAGACAAGTACTCTGTCCTGAAGGATAAGTAGAAATCTTCTAGGCAAAGAATAGAAGATGGCAATGTGTGTGGGTGAATGTATAGTAACTGGCACTCTAGGAAGGGACAAAAAGCCTTGATGTGTAGCATTTGCCAAGTTCCATGGTGTAAATTCTCCTGCTGTGGCAGATTTCAAGGTACCAATGTGATGTCACTGAACTAGATGTGCATGAGCTAGTAAAAGCCAGACTCATGGAGGGACCGGATGCAGGGAACAGCACATGCCAAGGCATGGAGGTCTGAAAATGCCTTCTGACTCTTAGCTGGCTCTTTTATTACACAGTGTGAGATAGTGAAATGAGCAGGACTCTGTGGGGTCTTGCCGGAGACCGACCCCACTCCCCTCGCTGTCCCCTACCTCTTGTTTGTAGAAAAGCTTTGGCCCCTTAGACCTTCCCTGAGTTCCAAAAAAAAAAATTTAATCAAGGAAGGTTGAGAAAAAAAAAACAAGCAAGACAATATAACCATAGTTTAGCCATAAAACAAAGTCAAGGACCTTTAGTTCCTCCTCAAGGGCTGCAGATAATATCCTGAGACATATCCTTGAGTTGTTCTGCAAAGTCTAAAATCCCTACCAGGTGGAAGAAGTCAACTACATGCTGACCACCAGCACCGAGACCTCAGAGTACCTGGAACCAGAAGGCTGATGACTGAGATTCCTGAAACATCACTCTGTTACCTCACCATCAGCCCATCAGAGAACCATGCATGAGCTGATCGCGTACTCTGCAAACCCCACCCTCACACTTTTTTTTTAACTAATTAATTTATTTATTTATCTTTTTAGGGCCGCACCTGTGGCTCACTGAGGTTCCCAAGCTAGGGGTTGAATCAGAGCTGCAGCCGCTGGCCTACACCACAGCCACAGCAACACGGGATCAGAGTTGCGTCTGCGGCCTACACCACAGGTCACGGCAACACCAGATCCTTAACCCACTGAGTGAGGCCAGGGATAGAACCTGTGTCCTCGTGGTTTCCACTGAGCTATGACAAGAACTCCTCATACTGTCTTTTAAACCATTCCCCAAATTCCATCAGGGAGTTTGGGTATTTTGAGCATGAGCCGCCCGTTCTCTTTGCTTGGCCCTGCAGTCCTTCACCACAACCCAGTATAAGTAGATTCACTTTGCTGTCCATGGGGTGAATGGACCCTAGTTTGGTTTGATAAAAATAAGGGCTGGAATATAGACAGAAGTAGAGAAGCATGCATAATCTAAACCAGGTAATTCATAAGGAGAAGACAAGTACGGCCTGGGATGGGAGAAAAAGATCATCAAAGAAGAATTTGGAAAACAGTTTGGGAAGAGATTGCAGACAGCATTGAACTTCTGCAATTTTCTCTTTTATACAATTGATAGTGATCTAAACCATCCAGATTTTAAAAGAATAACTCTAGTGGCAGAGTGGAGGAATCACTGGAGGACAGGGAGACTGGGAGTAAGGCAACTGTTTCACAAATTTTCAAAATAGTCTTGAAAACAGATCTAAACTGCCAATGCTTAGCGTCTTCGGGCCACAACACAGCCATTTCAATACTATTCATGTATATTCTACCTGAAGGGATTCTTTAATTCTGGTTCTAGAAAACAACAAAAGGAAATCAAATAAATTTTTAAACGCTACTAAATATAAACTATATAATACAGTGCATAGCTTTATTAAACATAACTATGTATTTTTATGTACGATGAACTCTTTTATGAATCCCTGTTCCTTCACAGTAGGGAATGGTGTGTCTGCTTCTGCTTATCTTCTTATTGCTAATTCTTATTGCCTCTTCCTGAGTATCACAGTGGTCCCATTAAGCTCTCAGCTTTGTTCTATATTTGCTTTAACTATAGCAAAGTTTGCTTCTGCAGCTGCAGCGCCCCTGCTGCTCGTTCAGCTGAGCTGGATTTCCATGGCATTAAGTGCTGGAGCTGAATTCAACACCTACCCTGCAGGTGTCACACTTCCTGAGGCCTCCTGGCCTAAGTGACAACTCCCGGCCACATGGCCAGGGAGCTGATGGCCCTGGGTCTATATCAGCTGACTGGCTGGAAGATTCCCTGACAGTTCTAGTTCCCTGGTCAATAGCGGCCCGTGAGATGGTCACGAAACTACAGCCTCTGTGCTTCCAACACGGGTTATCATGATTTACACCCGTGGGTGGTCCTGTGGTTTATAAAGGGAGGTGTGAGTGTGATAATATCTGCAGAATCCCAAACCAACTCTCTATCTCTCTGTGTGTCCCTCCCCCTTCTGCTCTTATTTTGCCCTGTTCTTTCCATCTTTGGCATCAGAAGCAAGCGCTTATTACCGGGGCTGGGACCACATCGCCTAGCTGCTTTAACTCTTGTGCCACCAGCAGGTGGGGATAGCAGCAGCGGCAGCAGCAGAGCACGGGAGATGAAGGAGGGAAGGGAAAGTCCGTTCCTGCTTCTCACTCCCGCAAGACCAAATCCGAATCCTCAGAGCCAAGAAGGCCATCTGCTCACTTCCTCCCAAACCTGCTGGTGTGACGACCGCCCACGGCTCCGGCCACACTGCAATGCCATGTTGAACAGTGTGGGCCCTAAAGTACCACCACTTGAGTCAAACCCTGCTTTATCACCTGCCAGCAGGGTGACCTCGGTAGGACTGCCAGATTTAGCAAAAACAAACAAATGCTAACAGGATACCTAGTTCAATTTGTCGGATAAACAATGAATGACTTTCAGTATAAGTACGTCCCATGCAATATATATCCTAACCCATCATTGCTATTTATCAGATTTAACTGTATGTTATTAGGCAACCCTAGACCTCAGGCAAGTTACTTCTCTGTATTCAAATTCCCTTACCGAGAACTGGAGAACAATGGGACTGCCCACGGGAAAGCAATGTCTTAAAGATTTCAAAAGAGATAATGTATGTAAAATGTTAGGAACCTGCTCGTCGACGCACATTAATAAATTTCTGTGGCTCTTCAATATACCATGATGGAGTGCATGGACTTGGGAGCCATACAGACCAGGTTCAATGTTAAGTTCTCTGTGCCTCAGTCTCATTATCTACAGAATAGGGATAAAAATGGTTCTTACCTTATGCCATTGAGAGGAGTAAATAAGATAGTACATGGCAATCATTTAGCACAATACCTGACTCATAGCAAATGTAACAAATAGCATTTTGTGTAATAAACGGTCCTAAGAACACTGCCTCCCCCATCTGTGAGAACTCCTTGCTGTGCAGTGTCTCCATATTATTCCAGTGGGCACTGATTTCTCTTCCTTTGAATTTCTGCAGTCCCTGCTGATTTTTACCACCACAGAACTCTCAGTTATATCCTGCCTTGCCCTGTTTGCTAACTATTGCATTAATGGAGGCCATATTTCACTGGTCAGAGACTGGAGGCCTCTTCTTCCAGCTCCTCCCCTGGGTGTACCAGGCACCATTTCCAATATGTATCTGTTGACTGATTAACTTTTCAGGGCCATCATCACAGATGTGAGGTACAAGAGGAAGAGTCGGCTGTACGTATCCAGTGATCTACCTCCTAAAATCAACAGGCAGGAGGTAAGTCCTGTTTAAAATGTCAGTGCACTTTCCCCTGCCCATGGGACCCGGGAGAAGGATAAAAAGCGGCAGGGCTGCCATTGCCCTGTGCGTGGTCAAGAAAAGGGTTGAGGTGCTTGCCTCCTCTAAGCATCTGTCTAGGTCCCTGGCTCCTTCTCTCAAATCCTGTTGGTGGGGCCTGAGACATGAGGATTTTCAGCAGGTGGTTACTGAATGGTCAACCATTATGCATTGGAAACACAGTCTTAAACGTTAGCAAGGCACAAAACTGGGATTTTTCAGTACATTCCAAGCAGGGTAACAAGAGCAAAACTTCTTTACCAATGATTCTGAACTTTGTCCTTTTTTTTTTTTTTTTGCTTTTTAGGGCCGCACCCACGGCATATGGAGGTTCCCAGGTTAGGAGATGAATCAGAGCTACAGCTGCCAGCCTATGTCACAGCCACAGCAACACCAGATCTGAGCCGCATCTGCAACCTACACCACAGCTCACAGCAATGCCAGACCGTTAACCCACTGAGCAAGGCCAGGGATCGAACCCACAACCTCGTGGTTCCTAGTTGGATTTGTTAACTGCTGCGCCACGACGGGAACTCCCAGTGATTCTCAACTTTAACTGAATATTACAATCACCTGAGGAGCTTTAAAAACTACCAAGGTTTGGGAGTTCTCCTGTGGCACACCAGGCTAAGGATCTGGCACTGTCACTGTAGAAGCTTGGGTTGCTGCTGTGGCATGGGTTTGTTCTGAGAACTTCCACATGCATTGGTGCCACCCAAAAACAAACCAACAAACAAAAGCTACCAATGTTTGATTTAGTTGGTCCAGATGGGGGAGGGGGCTGGACGTCCAGAGTTTTAAAAACTCCCCAAGTGATTCTGATGGGCATCACTTGGCTTATACTTGGCTGTGACACATGGAAGTTTCCAGGCTAGGGGTCTGATTGGAGCTGTAGGTGCCGGGCTATGCCACAGCCACAGCAATGCCAGATCCAAGCGGCATCTGAGACCTATGCTACCGCTTGCAGCAATGCCAGATCCTTAACTCGCCAGGGATCAAACCTGCATCCTCATGGATACTATGTCAGGTTCTTAACCTGCCGAGCCACAATGGGAACTCCTGCTTATACTGCTTTAAATGGAAACTAATGACCTGCCTGATCTGTGATTTTTTTTTGCAGAGTTCAGAATACTTCTAAATTGCCTACCTAAATACTTTTGACACCTAAATACTTTTTTTTTTTTTTGCTTCTGGATAGTAGATAAAATGACTCTAAAATGACTTGATGTTCTTCCAAATTACTGTGTAATTATCACTGAACAAACTTCTTGTAAAGTTTTGCCAATAGCCTATTCCTGTATCCCGTTTGGCGAGCAAACTGAGAGCCAGTTTTCCAGTGTGAGGTCAACTCTGGTTTGTTGGAACTGATTACTAAAATCATCTGGTGGCCCAGGAAGGCAGGAGCGAGGACCACATAACCGTGAAGTGTTAGAGGGGACGTGAGAGCAGAGCTTTCCAAATTTCAGTATGCACACAAATCACCTGGGATCTTGTTAATGCCCAGATGCAGACTCAGTGCGTCTGGGAAGGACCTTAGAGTCTGCACTGTTAACAAGCTCCCAACTGGTCCCAGGACCACATTTTGATAGCAGGGCCTTGGAGTAAATCTGCCTCACAGAGCTTTAAAAAATGTCCAGTGCCTAAGCCCCACCCCAGAGCTAGTGAATGAGAGTCTCTGGGTTGGGGGTGGAGGGGTGGGGAGCTCAGCATCAGTATGATTTCAGCGTTTCCCGATTTCCCCAACCGGTTCTAATGTGCACTGAAGGGGGGCAGAATGCATGATTCCAAGATATGCCACACTGGCATGTAAATTATTTTGAGCTGAAGGTATTTAAGACCCAGTGGACTCAAGAAAACCTTTTATCTCTCCTTTAATTACCTAAAAGAATTCAGACGGGGGCCAGGCTCAAAGAGCGTATCAGCAGAGATAACTTTTATCTGAATGACCGACCTATCTGCACGGCCGGCAAACATCTAATTATCAAACATCTTCTCTACCCCCTCCCCGTGGAAGCCCCAGGCCCCTATCCCATTCCTTAGCTCAGGATGCTGCACAAGCCTCAACAGTCCAACTCGTCTTTGGGTCTCATATTCTTACATATGTAATTACATTTGATTATCTCCTATTAAGCTATTTTATGTCGATTTAATTAATAGACCAGCCAAGAGAACCTAGAGGGGTAGAGGAAAATTTTTCTTGCCCTACTGCACCAAGAGGAAACTGAGGTCCAGGGAGATGAAGGAGTGAAAGAGTCAGCTCAGGACCCCACCTTTTGCAACCAGCACCCAGGATACTGGCTTCAAAAGCTTTCTTCCTCAGTTCCGTAGAGACTGGAAGTAGATTCTTCGTGGTTGCCAGGGGCCAGAGAGGAGAGAGGAGGAAACTGTGTGGGCGGTGTGTGTGGGTGTGTGGGTGTGTGGGTGTGTGTATGACTGATAATGGACACAGAGTTTCTTTTGGGGATGATAAAAATATTCTAAACTTAGACAGTAGTGATGGTTGCCCAACTCCGTAAAAGTACTAGATGCCACTGGGTGGTACACCCTAAACAGGTGAATTTTATGGTATGTGAATTATATCTCAGTAAAACTATATAAAATTTGGCTAACTTCTGCTTCTCCTGTCATTTTCCTTATTTGAGTAAAAAGATTCCAAGATGAGTAGTGAGTGGGGGTTGGGAAGGGGAGGTGCAGGGATGTGTCTAAGTCAACACCTGATTAGATGCCGGCTATCCCAGGGGTATTTCCAGCTGAGTCTCCTAATCTCATAAAAGTCACCCTTCTCCCCCTATCCCATTAACCACCATAGTTTCATGGCATCCTACGGTCTCCATTATGTTGCCTTTTAGCTGCAGGGTGAAATCTGGGGTTGAGTCATCAATGTTTCAATACTGTTTGGTCACTTGCCTCTCAAAGGCAGACTCCCTATACTTAGGGAAAGAAGATTTTTCTCCAATATAAATTTGGGCTATAATAACTTTTTTTTTTTTTTTTTTGCTTTTTAGGGCCGCACCAGCAGCATATGGAGGTTCCCAGGCTAAGGGTCCAACTGGAGCTATAGCTGCCAGCCTATGCCACAGACACAGCAACATCAGATCCGAGCTGTGTCTGTGACCCACACCACAGCTCACAGCAACGCCAGATCCTTAACCCACTGAGTGAGGCCAAGGATAGAACCCGCAACCTCATGGTTCCTAGTTGGATTCATTTCCACTGAGCCACGACAGGAACTCCTATAATAACTTTTTTGAGAGAGCTTTCCATTTCAGAGACAAGGAAACACGAAGTGAAACTTTTTCCCACAGAACCCAGGCGGAAATGTTTAAAAGGAAATAGTCACCAATTTAACAATAAAAATCAGGTAAATTATGAAACTCCACATTCTTAATTATCTTCATGGCAAAAGGTAGAGAAATTAGGGATACAACGCCTTCATGGGATCTGACAGTGTCTTCTTTCTCAATATTACAAAAGGGGTTTCAAATGTCTCAGACTGAGATTCCAGAGCATTCCATGCCCCGAAGGACATTCTATTCCTCCTAGTTAATTCCTGAAGTTCAACCACAGCCAATCGGGGAAGCCATTTTTCCAGTCACTGGATTCAGGCTAATTGTAATCCACACACAATTTCAAGGCCATTAACGAACAGAGGATGTCTTTATACACACTCCTCAAAACTTTCTCCAAAGAACGGAAGGGTGAAAGGAGAAAGCTGTAATTATTCTTTCATTGCTTCAGCAAAAATGTGAAGTCTTAATGGATCAATGTGAAGGCACATATTCAAAACCACTTGTTTTCTGGGAAAGGGTCAAAATTCCATTCAGCAGACAGGGTGGTGTCCAGTCCACTGAGGTCGCTTATGAAGTCTGTGATAGAAGCCACGTTTGTTCTGTAGCATCTTTTTAATCTACCTTTAACAGAAGGCAGGTTAAAAAGGGAACTAAAAGACACATGAAAAGGGTTTTTTTCCCCCTTTCTTTCTGAGAGAGGCTAAAACAGCTCCTTGTTACTCAAAGTATGCTCCACGGACCAGTAGCCTTGACACCACCTGGGAATTTGTTAAAAATGCAGGATCTTGGAGTTCCTGTTGTGGCTCAGCAGTTAACAAACCCAACTAGCATGCATGAGGATGCAGGTTCGATCCCTGGCCTTGCTCAGTGGGTTAAGGATCTGGCGTTGCTATTAGCTGTGGCAGAAGCGGCTCAGATCCTGCATTACTGTGGCTCTGGTGTGAGCCTGTGGCTATAGCTCCGATTTGACCCCTAGTCTGTGAACCTCCATATGCCTCGGGTGTGGCCCTAGAAAGACAAAAAAAAAAAAGAAAAAAAGCAGGATCTCAGGCCCCTCCATAGAACTACAAAATCAGAACCTGCATTTTAACAAGCTCCCAGGAGATTTATATCATATAAAGTTTTAAGAAGCACTGGTATAGGTCAGCTGTTGTTGAGCTTGGCTGTACATTCTAACCACTTGGAGCGCTTTTAAAAATCCCACTTTTTAGAAAAATTAATCAGAATCTCTCAGACCAGGCATCAGTCGCTTCAGTTTTTCTTAATTTAAAAAAAATATATATTTTTAGGGCCACACCCACAGCATATGGAAGTTCTCAGGCTACGGGTCAAATCAGAGCTATAGCTGCCAGCCTACACCACAGCCAGAGCAATGCTGGATCCGAGCTGCATCTGTGACCTGAACCACAGCTCACAGCAACGCCGGATCCTTAACCCACTGAACCTGAGTCCTCACAGATACTAGCCGGGTTCGTTACTGCCAAGCCACAATGGGAACTCTAGCTTCAGTATTTTTTAAGCTTCCCAAGTGATTCCAATGTGCAGCCAAAGTAGAAACTAATGGTCTAGGTCAGGTGTCAGCAAAATTTTTTTCTGTAAAGAACCAGATAGTAAATATTTTAGGCTTCACAGGCCATACCACTTCAATTACAGCTACTCAGCTCTTCATGGTAGCGGAGACAATACATGAATGAATGAGTGTGGCTGTATTCCAATAAAACTGACACTGGATACTGAGATCTGAATTTCATGTGTCAAAAAAAAAATTTTTTTTTTAATTATTTCAACCATTTATACTCCCATTATTCTTGGGAGTTTCTGTTGTGGCTCGGCGGGTGACGAAGCTGACTAGTAGGCCAGCAGCTGCCGCTCAGATTTGATCCCTACCCTGGGAACTTCCAAATGCCGCAGGTGCATGGCCAAAGTAAGCAAGCAAGCAAGCACGCAAGCAAACAAAAACCACTTTATTCTTAGCTGGAAGGCCATACAAAAAAGGTAACAGAGTGGGACTTGGCCTTCCAGCCTTGGTTTGCCTATCCATTAACCAGGTCACTTTCTTACCAAAGAGGGAGGAAAAGCCCTGAAGATTCCCACTTTAACTTTGGCTGATCCATATGACTTAATGCCAACCACTAAATACCAATTAGCATTTCTAATGCAGCGAGCTTGGTTACAGTGCTCCCAGGATGACTCTGGGTGAACAGAGAGAGAGGGAGAATCCTCCGACTCAACTGCCAGCTCCCACGTAGCTGTGAAGATTTTGGTCAGCACAACTCAGTATCAATCTAGGCTTCGTGTCCGCAGGGGTGGTCAGCGGTTGCTCTGAGGAGTTAAAGAGAGAAAGCAAAACTCCTGCCTTTGAAGATTCTGAAAGGGAATGGGTGACAAGACAAAGGAAACTGTAGGGAGCTGGATATATAATCAATTATGCTTGCTAACGCTTTCTTGGTGGCATTTCTTTCTAAACAGGGAAACAGTTACGTGAGCCTCTGGATCCTGGTGCTCTACCAGACTAGCAATGTGCTTTAACTGGATAGTTTCGTGCTGTTTTTAAAAGAAGTGATTCAGAGTTATGTGGCAGTCAAGGGGGGAAAGGGTCATTTAATTTTCTCTTTTCCTTCACCGTCAGTGCTGTGGTCTTTGGTGTATGTGCTCTAGGCTACACTAATGATTTAAAGCTGAGGAGTATCAGTTAGCATTTCCTTTTCTTTTAAGATGTAGATTGGCCAGCAAGGTTCCTAGTCCTGGGAAGCTCGGTCACCTGCTGCCCCACCACGAGGGGCACTGCAGTCACCATTCAGGGCCCCAATTCTGTGGGCTGCCTCTGCAGTCTCCTATATTTTAATTTTTTTTCTTTTATTTTTAGGGCCACGCTGGTGGCATATGGAGGTTCCCAGGCTTGGGGTCAAATCGGAGCTGCAGCTGCCGGCCTGTGCCACAGCCACAGCAACGCCAGATCCGAGCAGCATTTGTGACCTACACTGCAGCTTGTAGCAACACTGGATCCTAAACCTACTGAGCCAGGAATTGGACCCGCATCCTCATGGATACTAGTTGGGTTCTTAGCCCACTGAGCCACAATGGGAACTCCCTCAGCAGTCTCTTTTAAAATTTCCTTTTAACTCTTTTCTGATGACTTTAAAAAGGAAGTCTCAATGGATATGTGTGTATATGTATATGTATAACTGAATCACTTTGTTGTACAGCAGAAATTATTACAACATTGTAAATCAATTATAATTCAATAAAACTTAAAAAAGGAAGTGTCAGCTAGATACTACTTGCCTTTAAGATTTCTCTAACGCTCACTACTCTTCCTTTTATTTTTCTTTTTTTGCTTTTTAGGGATGCACCTGCAGCATATGGAAGTTCTCAAGCTAGGGGTTGAATCGGAGCTACAGATGCTGGCCTACACCACAGCCACAGCAACACCGGATCTAAGCTGAGTCTGCTCATGCAACGCTGGATCCTTAACCCACCAAGCGAGGCCAGGGATTGCATTGCATCTTCATGGATACTAGTTGGATTTGTTTCCTCTGCGCCACAACGGGAACTCTACCCTTATTTTTAACATAAAACTGTCTTGGGGCTCAGGGCCTTAGCCAGTATCCAGCTGAATTTTAATGACATTATTTTATCTTTATTGTACTAATCTTTATGGCTAGCTCTAACTATATTATTTTAGAGCAGTGACATATAGTTTTCAAAATATATTTTTAAATGTATTTTATATGAACAAAATACAAGTAAAATGAATTGATGTAATAATGGCATAGATGTATTTAAGCTTATAAAAGTAAGCTGAACTAAGCAAAAACATTATGCACCACCATAAAAAAAAGAAAGGATAATTACGTGATGAAATAGTTGTGTGAGTCAATGCTAAGATGGTAATCATACTGCAGTATATAAATATGTCAAATCAATGAGTACACAAACTTACACAATGTTATATGTCAATTATAGCTCAATAGAAAAAACAGAATCACTATGTAAATATTCTGTAGCCATGCACAGAAGGTACCTACATATCACGAATTGTGACATGGTATAAGAATAACTGAAATATGGGAGAATGATCCTTGAGAAGAAAGAAGAGGCAGCTACTGAAGCCCAAGATCAAAGAGCTGAAACAACCTGGGGCACTGGCAGACTTTCCATGGAGGTAACAGGAAGATGAAGATGAAGAGGGCCATGAGGTGTGGCTAAGTAGGGCTGAGGGGTCAGCACTCATTACCTTTTCTCTGATCCAATCAGAAGGAAACTGAAATCTAACTCTTTAACTGCACACAAAAAGTATTACACTAAATAAGCAAACAAAAAAGCATTAAGCTCTTAGGAGGCTCTTCTTGGAACTGCCATTTTAGCTTGATGTGGGATCCTAGTTCCCAGATCAGCGAGTGAACCCAGTCTGCAACAGAGAAAGTTTGGAGTCCTAACCACTAGACTACCAAAGAACTCCCTGGTAGTTGCTATTTTATTTTCTTTAATTTTTTTTGCTTTTTAGGGCCGCACTCGCGACATATGGAGGTTCCCAGGCTAGGGGTCCAATTGGAGCTATAGCCACCGGCCTACACCACAGCCACAGCAACGCAGGATCCGAGCCACGTCTGTGACCTACACCACAGCTCATGGGAAGGCGAGATCCTTAACCCACTGAGTGAGGCCTGGGATTGAACCTGCGTCCTCATGGATCCTTGTAGTTGGTATTTTAAAAGTGAGGGGAAAAAAAAGCAGCAGAGAAAAATATTTCTTAGTTTCTTTTCAAATCAATAAGAGGAAGGCAATATATGCTCAAGGAATAAAATATGTGTTTGAATGTGGAATTAGAAATAAAATTTATGGGGAGTTCCCATCATGGCTCAGCAGTTAGCGAACCCGACTAGCGTCCATGAGAATGCGGGTTCGATCCCTGGCCTGGCTCAGTGGGTTAAGGATCTGGCATTGCCATGAGCTGTGGTGTAGGTCACAGACGTTGCTTGGATCCTGTGTTGCTGTGGCTATGGGGTAGGCCAGCGGCTACAGGTCCGATTGCACCCCTAGCCTGGGAACCTCCATATGCCACGAGTGCGGCCCTAAAAAGACAAAAAAAAAAGGACAACAACAACAAAAAAAAGAAAATTTATGAGAGTTCTCTGGTGACCCAGTGGTTAAGGATTTGGTGTTGTCACTGCTGTGGCTCAGGTTCAATCCCTGGCCTGGGAATTTACGCAAGCTGTGGGTGCAGCCAATAACTAACTAAGTAAAATAAAACTTCCAAAGAACTTCAATAATAAAATAATTAACCACATATTGACATTAATAGATATTATATTAATAGCATCTGTCAGTTTACACACAGCTTTATACATACATTCTCTAAATCTATAACTGTTAGGTAGGAATAATCGTTAGTTTTTTCTTTATAACACATATTAAATAATTTGTGACCCAGAGAGATTATGTTTATTTCCCACTATCACACAGCTTAAGGTTGAATTCAAGACTTCTGGTTCCAAATTTCACTTTTTTTTTTGGAGGGGGGACTCTGCATGCAACAAAACATCCACTATTGAACCCAAAAGGTTTGAAGCGTTTTGAGAAGAGAAGTACATGTTTTTATCATTTTAACAATCAATCAACAAATATTTCTTGAGGGCTTACTATGTTCCAGCTGCTAGGAAGAATGCACACAAAGGAATATGACGCACTTTCACAAACAAAAAAAGCTAAGCGATAAAAAGGGCTCTTCTGGGGCCACTGTGAATGGCCTTGAGGCTTTGTGTGCCGGGTCAAACAAGTGCAATTGGACCCCATCTGCTGTAGCCTCAGTGCTTGGAGGGAAGAGGACCTTTTCAGACAGGGACTGTGAAGGCTTTTAGCAAGCAACAGAACAATTCTATTAGAATTTAAAGTACACAGATCCTGGGAATTTCCTTGTGGTGAAGCGGTTTAAGTATTTGGTGTTGCCACTGCAGTGGCCTGGGTCACTGCTGTGGTATGGGTTCAGCCTCTGGCCTGGGAACTTCCATATACCACAGGTGTGGCTCAAAAAAGAAAAAAGAAAAACATAAAATACATAGATCCTTTCGGCACGATGGGGCGGGGGGGGGGGGGCTTTTTGGGTCTTGGTAATGTCCTGTTTCTTTTTTTTTTTTCTTTTGTCATTTGTCTTTTTAGGGCCACATCTGCGGCATATGGAGGTTCCCAGGCTAGGAGTCAGATCAAAGCTGTAACTGCCAGCCTACAGCACAGCTACAGCAACACAGGATATGAGCTGTATCTGTAACCCACACCACAGCTCACCTTGCACAGCACCGCTGGATCCTCAACCACTGAGCCGGGCCAGGTATGAAACCCAAATCCTTATGGATACTAGTTGGGTTCGTTAACCAATGAGCCATGACAGGAACTCCAAGTAATGTCCTGTTTCTTGATCCAAGTGTTGGTTACACAGGGGATTCAATTTGTAATATTTCATCAAGCTGTGCAACTTATGTATGTAATATTTCAATGTATATTATTTCTGTATGTATATTTTATTTTATTGCTTTTGTTTTTTAGGGCCGCACCCATGACATGTGGAGGTTCCCAGGCTAGGAAGGGGTCAAATCGATGCTACAGCTGCCAGCCTGTGCCACAGCCACAATAATGCCAAATCTGAGCCGCGTCTGCAACCTACACCTCAGTTTGTGACAACACTAGATCCTTAGCCCACTGAGCAAGGCCAGGAGTCAAACCCACATACTCTTGGACATTATGTTGCATTCTTAACCGGCTGAGCCACAGTGGGAACTCCTCTATACCAGATTTTATGAGCATTGAGAAATGAATGATAAAATAAAGCTGTTAGCATTGACTTGCAGGGAAATAGGGAGGGAATAAACTTGATTCCTTTTTTTTTTTTTGCTTTTTAGGGCCACACCCACTGCATATGGAGGTTCCCAGGCTAGGGGTCCAATCGGAGCTACAGCTGCTGGCCTACGCCATAGCCATAGCAATGCCAGAGTTGAGCCGTGTCTGCAACCTGCACCCCAGCTCATGGCAATGCCAGATCCTTAACTCACTGAGCAAGGCCAGGGATCGAAACCTCAACCTCATGGTTCCTGGTCGGATTCGTTTCTGCTGCACCACGACAGGAACTCCCTAAACTCGATTCTTATATCCAAAATGAAGCAAGAGTCATAAGGAATTTTTTGAAAATAGATATTATTTTTAAAAATGATTTTAGATTACATAAAAATCTTCAGATTATAGAAAAACTGAGCAGCTAGTACAGATTTCCCATATACCTCAGCCCTATTAGTAACATATTAGTATATGTGTTACAATCGATCAACCAATATTGAAATATTAGCTCAAGCCCATAGTTTATTCAGATTTCCTTAGTGTTTACTCAATGTCCTGTTTTTGTTTTGGATTTTTAACCAGGATACATTTAATTGTCATGTTTCCTTAGGCTTCTCACTGACATTTCTTTTTTTCTTTTTTTTTTTTACAGTTTCACATACTAGATGCTCCATAAACATTTGTTGAATGGATGTTGGATGGATGCATGAAGACAGAAAAAGAGTTTCTGAATGTACAGAACTAAGGGCCTGTGAACCTCACCAGATCACATCCACCCATTAAGATCTATGCTGAAAAAGCTCCTATACACCTTTGCTCTGATGTGCTTCCAAAATCATTTATTTGTGAAATGTCCCATATATTAAACACTTACATTGTTGATATAATACATCAGCCTACAAACCTAGGAATATTTCTTTTCCTTTTTTTTTTGCTTTTTAGGGCCACACCCGCAGCATATGGACGTTCCCAGGCTAGGAGTCCAATCAGAGCTACAGCTGCTGGCCTATGCCACAGCTACAGCCATGCAGGATCCCAGCCATGTCTGCGATCTTCACCACAGCTCACGGCAACGCTGGATCCTTAATCCACTGAGGGAGGCCAGGGATCGAACCCACAACCTCATGGTTCCTTTCGTTGCCACTGCACCACAATGGGAACTCCTGAGAATATTTCTTAAACATGGGATGGATATCATCTGTCATTTGAAGGAGCGGTCTGCCTACTCCTCTCTCTGATATAAATACGACAAGGCTGGCTCTACAGTCACAGAAGGGAAATTCCACACAAGAAAGTCACTTTTTTTTCTGCATTGGAAAGTCACATTTGTGTTTGGGTAAAGTATTACATAATTCGATTCATTTCTGCTCCTGGAGTTTTTATGGCTATCCACTGCTATCTGCATTTGTATTCGAAAAATCAGATCTTCTGTGATAAGACATGGTTTTCTCTCCCATGTGTCATGATCACTTTCCTTGGGGTCAGTGGAAAAGGATTAATCCAAACCATAAGGTACTCTTAGAGACCTTGCCAGCCCCTGATGCTGTCCCTAGCTTCAGACCCCATTATACCCTTTTTATTTTTTAGGAGAATCTTCATTGTGAAAGACCAGATGAAAGAGGACATCTCCTGCCGTTACAGAAGCTGGAGTGTGGACATGTAACCCAAATCAGCCCATCTGATGCTCACGTCAGGATCTGGCATCTTGAAGGACTGACAAAGTAGTGCAAGGACATTTTTCAAAAGGGCAACAGCAGCATTGAGAGTCCCTTGGAAAGCAGAAATAGACTGTAGTATCTGCAGCAGCAACCCAGTGCCCCAGCTTGTTCCTCCGGCATGTTTTTCCTGCTGCTTGACTCTCCTGGCTATTTCCTGTGCCTGATTTGCTAGCTCTTCTGTTGATTTGGTGAACACAATATTCTTCCAGTACATGCCGGTAACTAAGTTATCGAGTCTGTTTCTGCAGAAGACACTGTGATGGGCTCTCCAAACTCTCTTTCAAGTCTGAAGAATTTATTTTCTCAGCTGTTCCCTGCTGGAAGGCAGAACTCAGCTGTCAGCCTGCCTCAGAAGTGCCTCAGCTGATGAAAGCCTCATTACTCAAGGTCGCACCCGTTTCCCGGGGGTAGCCTGAATCAAGGGGTTGGTCAACATAGGGCAGAAAGACCTGGCCCCTCACCCCCAACTCAAGTGGGACAGCCAGATACAATACAAAATGCTCAGCTCATTTCAGATAAAGCACAAATAATTTTTTCAATATTAAGTATATTGCAAGTATTGTATGAGCCATACTTATATATTACAAAAATTATTCATGGTTTAACTGAAACTCGAAGTTAACTAGCTGTCCCCTATTTTTATATGCCAAATATGGCAGCACAAAACCCAAGGCAGCTCTGAAGGAGCATCCTGGTCTCAGAGCACTCTGTGGGGCTGGCTGAGGGTGACACCAGGGTTGCATTTCAGCCCATCTCCTCCCTCTGTCCTTCCTGCTTCCATCTCTTCTTTTCCCTTCCTTAGGTGGTGATCCCAAGACCACTCCCCGATATAGATACTGCAAGCTGATCTGTCTCAGAGTCTGTCACCAGAGTCAGCCCCCCTAAACTTGATTCTTATATCCAAAATGAAGCAAGAGTCATAACGGAATTTTTTGAAAATAGATGTTCTTTTCTGTTACACTCAAGCTGTAACAGTTTCTGGTCTTTGCGACAGGGTGACCAACAGTCCAGGTTTGCCAGGACTGAGCAAGGTCCTGAGATGAGTTGGTCACCCTACTTCGCAACCAGGAATTCTAGCAGATGTAACTCTCGGTAGCTGGGCCAACCAGAAAGGGTCACTGCTTCTTCCCCTTTGAGGTGCCTCATAGTCTACAGGCCTGGCCTTTTGTCTTCTGATCTGTGCCCCGTGCTCCCATGCCTTGCCGGGACCAAACCTTTGTTCTGTGTCTAAGCCTGTTCCACGGAGGCCCTGAGGGCCTGCCTTCTCCCACAGGAGATCAGACCCTGGGCTGCTAAAACCCTCAAGCTGTTTCTTCCTGACTTGGGCAATTGTCTGGCAGCCTGACTTTCCCTGTCCCAGCTGCAGGACTGGTCTCTCCACTACTATCACTTGACTCCAACCACACCTGAGATATTGATTGATTGATTGATTGATTGTCTTTTGGGGGCCGAATCTGCAGTATATGGATGTTCCCAGGGGTCAGATCGAAGCTACAGCAGAAGACCTACACCACAGCCACAGCAAAGCAGGATCCGAGCCTGTCTGTGACCTATACCACAGTTCATGTCAACTCTAGATCCTTAACCCATTGAGCGAGGCCAGGGATCAAACCCGCGTTTTCATGGATGCTAGTCAGATTTGCTAACATCTGAGCCATGATGGGAAATCCGAGATTTCTATTTATTAATAGCTCGTGTTTTCTCCAGGGCCAGTCTCTCTCTTTCCAAAGCTGACTTTTTCTCTTTTTTGATAGCCCACATTTCTGAAGCCATACGCCTAGGCATCCATCTCTTATGACTGCAAACCTAAGAGCAGGCTGAAAAAGCATATAGACTTTCCCTATATGCCACATTCCCTATATGCCACATACTGCATCAGGAACTTCATTCATTCATTCACTCATTCAAAAAATGTGCTGACTGCCAGCTATGCAGCAGGTCCTAAGCAAATGGCATTAGGAATGTAACGGTGAACAGGAAGATACGGTGTCCGCTCTGGGGCTTTCTTTCTAGTGTGGATGTAGTCAATAAGCAAGAGGAGCCAGTTCTAGCCCAGCCTTGCCCCCTGGGATCCCTTGCACTACTGCTGGGTGCCTCTGTCTTGGCTCCTGGGTGCATATTTGTGATGGTCACCCTGTGACTCTCCAGCAGCCTGCTCCCAGTCAGCTGGAGGGAGGCACAAGTCGCCCTTGGCCGATGACTGCCTGAATATGAAGCTGCCGCTCATTTGTTCAAGTTGAGATAAGCTCAGAGGCAGGCTTTGCACTGCAGAGCTCCCCTATGGAATGAGGTTGAGGCTGGGACTTTACCCAAAGTCCCACCCTTATTTGCCTTCTTCCCTATCGCTGCTCTGCTTCCCCCACGCCCTTACCTGTTTCCCCTGGAAGCATCTCCTTAGTAAATCATTGCACTAGAATCCTCTTCTCAGGATCAGAGTCCCAGTGAGCCTGACCCAAGACAACAAGTAAGTAAATACATACTGATAAGCTGAGCTCAGTCTATGAGATGTCGACTGAAAAAATATACAACCTGAAAGGTGAGAGTTACATTTTATTTGGGGTGAAATTAGGACTTAAGCCTGAGAGATAGCATCTCAGGTAGCCGAGAAACCACTCTGAGGAGGCAAAGGGAGAAGGTAGGATATGAGTTACTGCAACAAAGAGGAGGTAGTAGGAACAAAAGGTTTACAGATAACCAGATTTACAGAAAACCAGTGTCTATGGGCAAATGCAAAGGTCAGGGCTTCCTGGAATCACTCCTTTGGCATGCTTTCCTGAATGCCCTCAGGGCTCACTGGCCCACCCTCGGGAGTGGCGGTTTTCATAGATGACACCTTTTATTTTGTCCACTAACTGCAGCCCAGGAGAGGAAAGGGGAAATATCCATCAAAGATATAGCAGGAAGGTGAAAGGGGGGTGCATACAGCCATGCACACAGTTTACAGAAGTTTGCTGCTGGTCTTGTGAAGGTTACTACTAGTCACAAACATCAGTCATCATTGATGGATGTTAGTGTTTTTCTAAATTGGAGGAGATGCAAGAATTGGGCTCATAAAATCTTCTCCTAAAAATAGCTAACTATTGGAGTTCCAGATGTGGCACAGTGGAAACGAATCAGACTAGGAACCATGAGGTTGCAGGTTTGATCCCTGGCCTTGCTCAGTGGGTTAAGGATCTGGCGTTGCCGTGAGCTGTGGTGTAAGTTGCAGACGCGGCTCGGATCCTACGTTGCTGTGGTTGTGGTGTTAGGCTGGCAGCTGTAGCTCCGAATCGACCCCTAGACTGGGAACCTCCATATGCCGTGGGTACGGCCCTAAAAAGATGATAGATAGATAGATAGATAGATAAAAACAGCTACCTCTCTGAAGGCCTGTTCTTCCAGTTTTCCCAGAGGACAGAGTGCCTCACTCCTGGTCTCCACCCTGAGCTCAGGGAGTGCTGTGAGTCAGCAGCTGGAGTGGCTCCTATTTTACTCCATGTAGAGGCTGATGGCAAGTGCCAAACTTCAGTGCACAGAGGAAAGGAGTACTGCGATCGAGAAAAATGAAGGGACCTATTCCAGACAAGACCCAAGAAGCGGACAGTTCCGCCAAGATGGAACCAGATACATGAAAAACTAGGACCAGTGTATTTCGGGCAGAGGGAACGAGAAGAACAAAGTTCTCAAGGTGTGAAAAAAAACTTGGCACCGAGCATGTTCTGGGAATTGTCCAAAGACTGTGGGGATGGATGGCCAGCCATGACGGGGATGGGGCTCAGGAGGGCAGAGGCCCGCTCTCACGCAGCCTTGGAGGCTGCGATAAGGACTTTGGAGTTTAAGTGAAATGGATTACCACTGGAGAGTTTTCAGCTGCACTGTGAGAATCTGATGGATTTATTTATTTAGTTTCCTTTTTAGGGCCACACCTGTGGCATATGGCAGTTTCCAGATTAGAGGTCATATTGGAGCTGCTGCTGCCAGCCTACACCACAGCACCAGCAGCATATGCGGCCTGTGTTGCAGCTCCTGGCAAGGCAAGGTCCTTAACCCACTGACCGGCCAGGGATTGAACCCACATCTTTATGGATACTAATCAGGTTCTTATCCCGTTGGCCCACACTGGGAACTCCTGATTCACTTTTTTTTTTTGGTTGTTTGGCTTTTTTTTAGGGCTGCACCTGTAGCATATTGAGGTTCCCAGGCTAGGAGTCAAATCAGAGCTGCAGCCACTGGCCTATGCCACAGCCACAGCAACACCAAATCCAAGCTGCATCTGTGACCTACGCCACAGTTCATAACGCCAGATCCTTTAACCCACGGAGTGAGGCCAGGGATTGAACCCAAGTCTTCATGGATGGTAGTCAGATTCGTTTCTGCTGTGCCACAGTGGGAACTCCCCTGATTCACATTTTTAAATGAGTGCTCTGGCAATCTGGTATAGGTTATGAGTGAAGGTAAGAAAAGCAGCTGGGAGCAGTTTCTGCTGTGGTGCAAGGGGAACTGGCAGCGTCTTGGGAGTGCTGGGACACAGGTTCAATCCCCAGCCCAGCACAGTGGGTTAAGGATCTGGTGCTGGGGCAGCTGCAGCTTAGGTCGCAACTTTGGCTCCGATCTGATCCCTGGCCTGGGAACCCTTTATGCCTCAAGGGGGGAGCCAGAAAAGTGAGAAAGAAAAAAGAAAAGCAGCTGGGAGACCAAAGCAATAATCCAGTAGTCAAATGAGAGGTGGTGTCCACTGGGACTAGGAAAGTAGAAGTGGAAAGAGAAAAGGTCTATTTTGGGGGCAGAATTGACAGGGCCTGCTGATGGGTATCAGCAAGGAGGATTAGTTAACAACCCTCAGGCTTTTTGTCTTAGTAGGTGGATGGGTGAGTGGTGATAGCTTTCAAGATAAAGATCACTGGGAAAGAATCTGGATTTGGGGACAGAGAAGTCCACACATGATATAATTTTTGCAAAAGCCCTTTAACGAATGGGAAACGGAGGCAGGGAGAAGTAGCTGGCTCCAGTTTACAGCTAATACAGAGGAGAGCTGAAACACTGATCTGAATACTGATTTTTGGCAACTCTGGGCTGTCACAGCAGGCCACCAGAATCTTATTTGCATAACAGGCTCTCGGTCCTCAGAGAGTAAAACCACATAATGGCTCATGCTAGATGCTGAGGTTCAAAGAGCTGGGGGAGTAGTTCCCACTGTGGCACAGTGGGTTAAGAACCTGACTGCAGGAGTTCTTGTAGTGGCTCAGTGGAAACGAATCTGACTAGAATCCATGAGGACTCAGGTTTGTTCCCTGGCCTTGCTCAATGGATTAAGGATCTGGTGTTGCCATGAACTGTTGTGTAGGTCGAAGATGAGGCTGTGGTGTATGTAGGCGGCTACAGCTCTGATTTGACCCTGGTCTGGGAACCTCCATATGCCGTGACTGTGGCCCTAGAAAGATGGAAAAAAAAAGACTCTGACTACAGTGGCTCTGGTTGCTGTGGAGGTGTGGGTTCAATCCCTGGCCTAGTGTAGTGGGTTAAAGGATCCAGAACTGATTCAGTCCTTGGCCCAGGAACTTCCATATAATGCAAGTGTGGTCATAAAAATAAATAAGTAAACAAACAAACAAATAAAAATTTTTTAAAGGGAGAGAGAGATGGGGGAGATGAAGCCACTCTAACACTTCAGAAGACTGAACAGGGAGCTCACCTAGACAGCTTTTTTTTTCCTTTTCTTCTTCTTTTCAGGGCTGCACCTGCAGCATATGGAAGTTCCCAGGCTAGGGGTTGAATCGGAGCTGTGGCTGCAGGATTACTCCACAGACACAGCAATATAAGATCTAAGCTGCATCTGTGACGTACACTGCAACTTGCAACAGTGGATCTTTAACCCACCGACTGAGGCCAGGGATCAAACCAACATCCTCACAGACACTGTGTTGGGTTCTTAACCCAGTGAGGCACAGTGGGAACTCCTCGACAGTTTTTTTTGTGTCTTTTTTTTATTTTAGGGCTGCACTTTCGGCATATGAAGGTTCCAGACTAGGGGTCCAACTGGAGCTATAGCTGCCAGCCTATGTCACAGCAACAGCAACGCCAGATCCGAGCCTCATCTGTGACCTACACAGCAGCTCACGGCAACGTCGGATCCTCAACCCACCGAGTGAGGCTAGGGGTTGAACCTGTGCCCTCATGGATGCTAGTCAGATTCATTTCTACTGAGCCACAACAAGAACTCCAACAGGTTTTTTGTTTGTTTTTGTTTTTTAATTAACTCCTATCAAAAGTTGGCTGAAAGAGCATCAGACAAAATCACTCACAATTTCGGACAGAAAAGTGATGCCTGTTCCCAGCTTCAGGGGAAGCTATGGGGCAGGGGGGGGTTGCAGCAGGACTTGGCCAGGATTCCAGGGGCCCCTTCCTCAGCCATCAGCTGTAGCACTACCAGGCCCCTCCTCACCCTGCAGTCCTCACTCTGGCCAAGATCAGCAACCTGCTGTTTTCTGAAGGCAGGGAGCTCTTTCATGCCTTTGTCAAAGTCATCAGTGTTCCCTGTACAGGGGGCCAAGCACGGGGTTCCTCCCCAACCCTGCACCCGATGGCGTACCTTCCTTCTCCTCTAGGATTCAACTCTGAAATTAGCTCCCTTGTGAAGTCGTCTTGACTTCCCCAGGCAGTGTTAGTCACTCCTCTATTCCTGCAGTGTCCTATTGAGGCCTGTGCTGTGGATTTAACTCTCCCCATTTTGCAGGCAACTGAACAGTGGGGAAAAGCGTGGGACTGGAGGTGGGCACTAGAAAATTCTGTATCACTTGAGCCATGCAGGGAAAGAGAGTTTCTGGACGACACTGCCAGGCAGTGAAGGTGGAATTACGAGAATCCATTCGAAAGGGCTTAACATGGGTTATTTTATGCTGCTTCTAAAACCTTTTCCCACAAAGGCTCACAAATTGAAATCATTCCTTGATGTGTCTTTTCTCTGGAACTTCTAAGAGGACGGGGACATGAGCACCCGACTCTATTTGTCTGCCTTACTCAAGAAGACCCTGAGTGTGGCTTTCACCAAAGCACCCTGCATTCATCCTGTCTGCATACAGCACTGGGCAAAGGGAATTAAAGAGAACTAGTCCCTGCTTTATAACTGTCATGAGTCCCTACCCATACGTGCATTCATAGAATTTCCCATTTATGTAGCACTTTACAATTCACACACTGCCAAAGTGTTACACTTTAATTTTCACACAAAATCAGAGTGATTCTGCTGTAAACTCATGTTACACATGAAACCGAGGCTCCCAGAGGTCAGGTACCTCAATAGGACATCACAGAGGAGGGTCAGAACTCAGATGCCACCAACGCAAAGTCCAGAACTCACCTAAGGAATGACTAACAGACGCTCCCCCGAGGAAAGGCCTTGCTTCCACCCTTCTAAAAGCCTGAGAAAATGCTAATTGCTTGACCTTCAGAACTCAGGAAGATCTTTTTGATTGTGGTTTGTGTCCTGGCCAAAAAAAGCATTATTACAGAGCCTTGTGATGACAGGGGCAGTTTGTACCATGCCCTGACCAAACCAGGAAGAGCTCCATCATAAGCTGATAAATAACCCTGCTTCCATAAATGAGAGATGATTCCAGAGAAAATAAACATACAACAAATTGCTCCTTGTTGTAGGGATGTTCCAGTGTGTGAGTATAATCAGAAGCATTTTAGAAAGAAGGGAGAGAATGCTGCTAGGGGACAGGAATAGGAGATACTAAAAAAAAAAGGGACTGAGAAAAAATACCAAAGAGCAAAAATCAGGATTGAACCACTGGGAAAAAGAAAAAGACATAGAATATGGTTCAACAGAAAGGCCTTGACATGTTAAAGCTGAACATTTAACAATCTGAAAGTAAATATAAAAAAAAATTTGAGGTTCAGGATTAAATCAACACGTACTGAATCCCCCAGGGTGACTGTGCCATGGGAGACATTAATGACAGGAGAGGGAAAATAATGGCAAAGTGGAAGCAATCCGACTAGGAACCATGAGGTTGTGGGTTCAATCCCTGGTCTCACTCAGTGGTTAAGGATTCAGCATTGCCATGAGCTGTGATGTAGGTCGCAGACGCAGCTCAGATTCCGTATTGCTGTGGCTGTGGCGTAGGCTGGTAGCTGTAGCTCTGATTCGACCCCTGGCCTGGGACCCTCCATATGTCTGGGTTGCAGCCCTAAAAAGACACACACACACACACACACACACACACACACACACACGACCATAATAGCTGTATTTATTGAGTTCTTGCTATATGCCAGGTGGTGTCCTAGGTCTTGAAAGATATAATACCATTTAAGGTGCACAATGACCATTTAATTGTGTTGAAAATTATACAGATGAGAAGCTAAGGCATAGACAGTTTAGGTGCCTCACCCAAGGTCACTCAGCTATTTGCTGATGAAGGAAGTATATAAACCTGAGGCTCTTGAGCTGATGCTCTTCAACTTTATGCCCTGTTACCTGGCGCAGTGGCCCGCCTTGACAACTCAAGGTTTACAAAGTCAGTAGTCAGATTCCTCTTTAAATCCAATGAAGTTTACAGGGTGATCCCAGCTAATGTGGGGGGAGAGGGGGGAGGTGAGGAGAGCTCTCCGGAGTTGGAATTGATAAAATACAATTTAAATTATCTTAAGCTAAAAGTGAAATTTTTGGCAGCTGACTGACATGGCTCTCAGAACAAAGGATGAATTTGATAGCAAAGCTGTGGGGTTCTGGCAACAGAGATTCCCTGAGAGTTTAGCTCCTGGAATCAGGGATTTGAAAGGCCTCACGAAGCTCTACCTCTCACGCTATTTCTCTCCGTGGGTTGATTTCATTTCTCCCATGGCAGGAGGGTTCCTTCATGGGGTTGGGGTTAGCCTTTGGTAGCCCTGTGCTCCTAGCCTAGCAAGCAGCTCCACAAGCAGAGAGGGAAAAGTCCTCTTCTTTCCCAGATTCTTTCCCTCTTCCCCCCAACCAAGGTAAAAAAAAAAATTCTCAGGGAAGAAATGTGATTGGTCCATTTGGGCCAATCACTGTGGCCTGGGGGTAGGGTTCTATGATTGTTAGTTCCCACCCACTAGGGTCAGATGGGGCTGTGGTGGAGTCTTTCCCAGAAGAAAGGAGCTGCTATTCTGGAGAGTTAACACAACAAATATCCATGAGAAATTGGACTACTGGCAAGAAAATTACAAACATTTGAAGAGATGCAAAACAGTCAAAGATCCAACAATTTGATAGCAAGATAAAATACTCAATAAGTTTTGGAAACACTATATAATGAAAACAAGATTTTGGCATGATGAGAGGAAATTTATCTAACAAAGTAGAGGGTCTAAAAAGCAATTTAAGAGACGAATTAAGATGCCAGCTCTGAAACCTTTAAATAGTTCTATTATTAAGGCAGAAGCATTCTGATAAAGTTGACTAATGCAAGGTCATGCTCCTAGTTTGTGCCCACTAAATTATTAATTCATTTTGATGACAGGTTTTATTAGAAATTAGTGCTTGCAGCACTTACATATTTATAACATATATTTTTAGCAGAATAATTTGCATATGTAAAGTTACACATAAATGCAACCAATAATAATTTATTACAGAGTCATTGGGCTTATATTTCCTCTTTCATTTACTCATTCATCTTCTAGTTACTAACTGGATACTTTATTTCAGGGGCTCTGTTGGGCACAACTGGTTTCTGCCCTCAAGATGCTGAGATTAGGAGTTCCCGTCATGGTGCAGTGGTTAACGAATCCGACTAGGAACCATGAGGTTGCGGGTTCGATCCCTGCCCTTGCTCAGTGGGTTAACGCTCCGGCGTTGCCGTGAGCTGTGGTGTAGGTTGCAGATGCGGCTCGGATCCTGTGTTGCTGTGGCTGCGGCGCAGGCCAGTGGCCACAGCTCCGATTAGACCCCTAGCCTGGGAACCTCCACATGCCGCAGGTGCGGCCATAAACCCGCGGCCATAAAATGAAAAAAGGAAAAAAAAAAAAAAAAAATGCTGAGATTAGGGCTGGAGACAAAGCTAATACATAAATTGTACCTGGCCAAGTGTAGAGTGGACGCTAGTGCACTGCCAGATCCCCTCTTCAAGACTGAGACACTCTGCCCCCATGTTTAGGGAATGGGTTAATGTCAAAGGCTCAGAGATGAATCCACACTCAGGAATTGCCCTTGGCTGATGGGAGCTGCTTCCTCCAAGGCTATGTCGTCTAGGGCTGGAGCAGTCTCCACTCCATGACTGCTCAATGACTGCTTGTTGAAAGGGTACAATGACCAGCCTTCTTGCCTCCACTGGAGGCAAAACTGAAAGGTTGTCCCAGCCCTCAGGTCCAGGTGGGATCAGCTGAGGCCTCTGCTGCAACCATATCACAGTTCAATTCCTTCCTCTTCCCAGTCTTGGTCTCTCACTCCCTGATGGGTGTTGTCCCTGAGAACACTCTCCAAAACACTCTACATGCAGATCTCCATTTCTGAGCTTATTTTACAGGACATGCCACCTAAAACAAGGTACAACTTAGAAAATTCTTCTCAGGGAAAGCTGTCATAATCCACAAAGTTGCCAGATCCCATGTTCCAGTTAGCAAACACTGGTCCCCGTGGAGCAAGTCTATCTTGGGAGAAGAATCACCTGCATGCTCTCTCCACTTTGTGTACATGTAGGAAAGAAGGTACCCTTTGTCCTGGAGAAAATTCTAGAATATTCTTTGTAACTTGAGAAAGCCTAACCCTCTCAAGTATCTCAGCGTGCAGAGCTGGTCTGCTGGGGAGAAAGAGTATTCTGCACAGGAGGCCAGGAGCCTCCTGGGAAGGGAGCAACAGAGATTTGGACCCTCTCCCTTTGAGGTTCAATTTTTTTTTTTTTTAGGGCCTCACCAGCAGCATATGGAAGTTCTCAGGCTAAGGGTCCAGTTGGAGCTGCAGCTGCCAGCCTGCACCACAGCCACAGCAACACGGGATCCAAGCCACGTCTGTGACCTACACCACAGCTGATGGTAACGCCGGATCCTTAACCCACTGAGCGAGGCCAGGGACTGAACTCCCGTCCTCATGGATACCAGCTGGGCTCATTGCCACTGAGCTGCAACAGGAACTCGGGTTCAATGTTCCTAACCTATTTGCTGACTGGGATGGAGAGAGGAGAAAAAAGCTTCAGAGAGGAACTTAGTGGGAGCTAAGCAGGAGGCCCTGGGAAGCCTCCCGTCCCAGGCAGCCTGGTGTGGGGGGTGGGCTTTGAGGGAAAGAGTGAGCACAAGCTTGTAAGTTAGAGAGCAAAAGAAATATTCCTAGCAGAGGACAACACTGACGGAATGGCGTCACCTTCCCTCAGAGGGCTGCCTGGCCAGTGAGGAATGTTAACTTGCAAGGCTATCATCTCACGGGTAGACAAACACACACTGTTTTACGAAACCAAATTCTGCTACCAAACGTATGAAGCACTAACAGTATCAGCCACAGTGGAAAAGAGGGGCCTACGAGGGCACGGATGAGGTTTCCCAGTTGTCCTTCTTGAATGTGGGTGACTGAAGCTCCCACTAATTGGTGAAGGGAGGCTGTGAGCAGTTTATTTAACAGTCAGATGAGATGTGTTTACAGTGGTATTTTAATCTGGTGAAGGTGGTCGCACAGGTTACAGATCATTTCAACACAATGTGAGTTGTACTTTAAAGAGGAATGACGACTACCAGGGAGGAAGCCTTCCCGGAGGAGGGGAGCCAAGCTAGGTCCTGTGGGCTGATTGAGAGTCTGAAGGTAGATGACCAGGTATGGATGCTGGTCAGGGCACAGCCCAAATTTCCCAGGAAAAAAAAGGTATCCTGTTTCCTGTAAACAATCTGTGTGTGGGAGTTCCTGTCCTGGCTCAGCAGAAGCGATTCTGACTAGTATCCATGAGGGCGCAGGTTCGATCCCACGTCTCACTCAGTGGGTTAAGGATCCGGTGTTGCTGTGAGCTGTGCTCTAGGTTGCAGACCCAGCTTGGATCTGGCGTTACTGTGGCTGTGGTGTAGGCCGGCAGCTGCAGCTCTGATTGGAACCTTAGCCTGGGAACTTCCATATGCCGTGGGTGCGACCCTAAAAAGCAGAAAAAAAAAAGTGAGCATGGTTTAAACAGACAGGACAAAGGAACGAGAGCTAAGACATATTTTAGTTTTTGTCCCAAGGCTTCCAAAATGTTATACTTGCTTCTTAAGATAATACCTGCTCTGCTTATGTACCAAGGCACTTGGATTAGTCACGGTTCTCTAGAGAAACAAAACCAGTAGGAGCGGAGGCGGGGGATAGATTTAGTTATTATAAGGAATTGGCCCACACGATTATGGAGGCTGATTAGTCCCCAGATCTCCAGTCAGCAAACAGAACCCCGGGCAGTTACGGTGTACTTCTTTTCTCTCTTTTTTTTTTCCTTGTCTTTTTGCCTTTTCTAGGGCCGCACTCGTGACATATGGAGGTTCTCAGGCTAGGGGTCTAATCGGAGCTGTAGCCACTGCCTACACCACCGCCACAGCAACGCAGGATCTGAGCCGCGTCTGCGACCTACACCACAGCTCACAGCAACGCCAGGTCCTTAACCCACTGAGCAAGGCCAGGGGTCAAACTTGCATCCTCATAGTTCCTAGTTGGATTCGTTAACCACTGAGCCACAACGGGAACTCCTGATGGTGTATTTCTATTTTGAAAGCAAGCAGGCTGAAGACCCAGGGAAAGCTGATGTTTAAGTTCAAGTCAGATCTCAGGGAAAAAACTGGTGTCCCATGTCCAAGGCAGTCTGCTTTACTTAGTCTATGAATTCAAAGGTTAATTTCTTCCTTCCTTTCTTTTTCTTTCTTTCTTTCTTTCTTTTCTTTCTTTCTTTCTTTCTTTCTTTCTTTCTTTCTTTCTTTCTATTTCTTTCTCTCTCTCTTTTTTTTTTTTTGTCTTTTTAGGGCCACACCCATGGCATATGGAGGGTCCCAGGATTTGGGTCAAATAAGAGTTGCAGCTACTGGCCTAAGCCACAGCCACAGCAACGGCAGACCCTTAACCCACTGAGCAAGGCCAGGGATCAAACCCGCATCCTCATGGATACCAGTTGGGTTTGTTAACCACTGAGCAAAGATGGAAAATCCTCGAAGGTTAATTTCATCCAGGAACACCCTCACGGAAGCACCCAGAATAATGTTTGACCAAATGTCTAGGCACCCTTTGACCTAGTCAAGGTGACACAAAATTAACCATTGCAACACTTTTGAGTATGCAGTGAAAGAACTGATATGAAACTAATGAACTAATTCAAGGACCATAACAAACATAATGCAGTAAGTAGAGAAAAATCCATCATCCATAATGGACATGTTGCACATTCTCAGTGTGTCGTTCCTGGCCCTCTGCCTCTCCCGCCTGTACCTGGCTGGCTGGTCTCCACCTGCTGCCGGAGCTGGACTCCCCGGCCCTCCGGTTTCTGGCTGGGAGGTACAGCAGCAGATGCGGGTAAGAGCAGAGGAGGACTACGCAGGGTGTTTATTTCCTCACTGCCTCCTTGTCCCACGTGCGGCACAGCTCCTGCTGGCCTGCCTTCACCCTTGACTGCAGCTCCCTCCCCTGCCCCATCAGGCCTAGGGGTGCTAACAGCTTCCCTCCGCTTGGGTGCTTCTCCAGCCCTTGCTGGGCTCTTACTCCTGCCAAATGGCAGGCATCTAGGATCTGCATTGATCACGTCAATATTAAAGTCCTATTTAAGCTCTCAGAGGAAATTCTTGTCAATTCTATCTCTAACCTCAAATCAATTTCTTGCTGTTTTTTGTCTTTTAGCTTAAAAACGACAACTTTAGTATGAATACTGTCATAAAGCACAAAGAGTGACCTGCAGGTCACTGAAAGGAGTGCATGATGCTTAGGGATAGAGGGCAAGGGTGTGTCTGAATCCAGCTGATATTCACATATCTCAGAGCAACTGATATCAGTACTCATTTGAATAACTGGAACTTCTTCGAATACTGGCTCACTTTTTCCTTGGGGTGGGGCCTGAGTGCAACGCAAGTGGCGATATTCTCAGGCTGCTCCAACCTCGGCCTGTGGTCAGGGTCTCAACCGGCTCCTTTAGGGCTGTCTCCTCTGGGGCCTCAAGGACCACCTTGTGCACATACTCCTGCTCCCAAGGGGGGTAGGCAGCTGTGTTGTGGGTGTTTGCACGGCTGTGTGACAAGCCTGTGCTACCGAGGCATGCCCTGGCCAGGGGATGGGAGCCTGTGACAGATCAGTTTGTGACACCAAGCATGACACCAGGAACTGCAGCTCTGCGCCAGAGGGTGCTGTCCTCTTGCCCTGTTTCTTGCCATCTCCACCGTCTGTACCCTTGTCCAGCCAACATCCTCTCTCTCCAGTGACTGCTGTGGCTTCCTAACTGGCCTTGATGCTCAGATGCTGGGTATTTTTCTATGGTCTCTGAGATACTCTTCTAAGCTCTTCTCTGCAATGTGGGGTTGGGATATTGCAAATGAAATCAGCTAGCTGGCTTCCTGTTAGGTTCTGCAATCTGAGGCATTAAAAGGAGAAAGAAAAGTGGAGGGAAAGAAGGGATTTCTTTCCTGTTTTTCACTTCCTGCTTTTCAGTGGTGCTCCAGTAGCAGCACAGAATTGGCCTCGGCTTCCAGAAGTGCTCTCAGCAACCCCTGGCTGCCAGCTGCAGCTGCCAGACTCCCTCACCTTTTGGAGCTGTGCCCCAAGGGGAGGTCTTCTGATGGAAGCCCCAGCCAGACAGCACCTCATCCTCTGAGGTCTGAGCAGGGCGGTGCCTCCCTCAGAGATCCAAGCACCAGCCCCTGGGCCCCCTCCACCAAGCTCCTAGGTCCAGGTGACACTACCTGTTCTCCAGCCTTAGGAAGTATGAGCTGCTTCTAGCAGTCATTAATCCCTGGATTACTACTCTCTTCCTTTTTTCCTGTTCCTTTTTCAACCTTCTAATGCCTGGGAAAACAATTCTTTCATTTTTTATTTTTTTTAGGGCCACACCTGTGGCATATGGAAGTTCCCAGGCTGGGTCAAGTGGGAGCTGTAGCCACTGGCCTACGCCACAGCCACGCAATGCCAGATCTGAGCTGCGTCTGCAACCTACCCAGCAGCTCAGGGCAATGCCAGATCCTTAACCTACTGAAAAAGGCCAGGGATCAAACCCGAATCCTCATGGATACTAGTCGGGTTCTTAACCTGATGAGCCACAACGTGAACTCTTGCAGTTCTTTATATTAAAGCCCCTCTATGTGAAAAAGCTAGTATGACTTCTGTTTCTGACTGGTTCCTGGCTGACACCCCTTCTAATCCATTTTCCACTTAGCAGCTAGTTATCTTTTGAAAGTGTGCCTCAGATTGCACGACACCCCCACTGTCCTAGTCAACATGCCGGCTTTCAAACCACAGAAACCAGCACTGACTAATTTTAAACAGAAGAAGAATTTACTGAAAATGACTGTGGAACTCAGAGCATCAAAACGAAGACCAGAGAACAAGGTATAGAGGAAGGCTTGCACAGTGAAGCTCCTGGGACCGTTTGTTGAGAATGTGGCCCCTGCTTCCTTTTCACAGGACACTTACAGGTGGCCAGGTGTCAGGGGACACTGGTCATCATGTGCTGGACTCTGCTGCCTTTGCACACTCATCCTTGTGCACTCCTGACTGTAACACTGTCACCCTAATAATTCCTAACTGACCTTGCATGTTTGAGATATGCCCTCATGATCCAAAGTCCCAGGCAGAAGCATTGCTTGGTCTTGCTCTATATGCCACAGGAGAGGAGAAAAAATACTTTCTCTTGTCTCTGGTTTCTATAAGTCTTGGCTTCTATATTTCTGGGAACTAGGACCCTGCCTCCCATTAGTTTTGTGACTCCCCCAAATCACAAGAGCGTTTGAATGCTGGCCAGCCAGTGACAAATGCCTGCCATCCTGCTGAAACTGCTCCAGTAGCTGCCCCTGTCACCTGGAGTAAAATCCCCAAATCTGCTTTCACAGCTGGCATCATCTGGCCCATTAGACTTCCCACCCTCACCTCATGCCACTCTCCCGTGCTTCGTGTTCCAGTCCCGTGGAGTTTCTGTCTGTTCCCTGAACACGCCACGCCTGGCCTGACCCCAGGGAATCACTGTTCTCTTGGCCTGATGACCCTTGCCTTCTTCTCAAGGAACTCCCTTCTCACTACCAAGGCTCAGCTCAAATATCTCTTCCTCAATGATACCTTCTGAAAAGAGCCTCCACCCAATACGTTTTTCCTTTGTAGCACTGGTTTGTACCCGCTGTTTTCTTGTGTGTTTAATTATCTGCCGCCCCTCCCCTTGTCTGCTCCCGGGAGAGTGCCTGGCTCAGAGAGCAGGTGCTGAATGTTTGCTCAATGATTGGAGGGATGGACGGCCCAATTTTGTTTACTACAGAATTCTACTTTTTTTTTTTTTTTTTTTGCTTTTTAGGGCCACACCCACGGCATATGGGAGTTGCCAGACTAGGGGTCGAATCAGAGCTGCAGCAACCAGCCTACCCCACAGCCACAGCAACGCCAGATATAAACTGACTCTGCGACCCACACTGCAGCTCATGGCAACTCCAGATCCTTAAGCCCCTGAGCAACGGCAAAGATCAAACCCACATCCTTATGGATGCTAGTTGGATTCGTTACTGCTGAGCCACAATGGGAAATCCTGATCCCATATTGCTGTGGCTCTGGGGTAGGCCAGTGGCTACAGCTCCGACTGGGACCCCTAGCCCGGGATCCTCCGTACACCAGGGGTGTGCCCCTAAAAAAAAGGACCGAAAAAAAAAAAGGGGCAAACCAATTTTGTGATGGAAGCAAAGGCAAATGGAATGACATGAATACTTCTTAGCTTTTTGGTATCCATCCATGAATGACATTTCCTTGAGAAGTTTTCCTAGAGTCAGGGCTGGGAGGTGAGCCCTAAGGTTGTTTCAGTCTTCTACAGAAACCTTCTAAAGGTCACCTGCTAGAAGTCCTCCATTTTGCGAATCGAAGCAGAAGATAAAGTTTAGAGAAACCACGAAGCCCACCACGCATAGTGAGTATGAAAGAAGACACATAGCATCATTGTTATAAGCATGGACTTGGGTGTCAAAGAGCCTGAGTTCTACTCCTGTCTGATTCTTATTAGCTGTATGTTTGCTCACTCTACCAATTTCTAGCTGTGTGACCTTGGGCAAGTCACTGAACCTCTCTTTGCTTCAATTTCCACATTTGCAAAATGGGAATAATAACTACATCATAGACTGTTTTAAGGATTGAAATGAGTCAGTATATGAGATTTAGAAAAGTGTCTGACACAGAGTTAGCTGTGATAAAGCAGAGTATAAGCACACGCTATTATTTTTGTTAGGATCATGTTTCCTTGCTGATAAGAGCAACTTCAACAAGCTCAAAGTTTATCTATCTTTCATATGAATCAGAGATAGGCAGCTCAGAGTGGGTACAGCAGTTCTACAGTCATCAGAGACCAAAGTTCCTTCTTTCTCCACCACAAGGTACATGGCTTATATCTTCAGAGTCCAAGATGGCTGTTGAAGCTCCTGTCGCCATATCTCCATTTCAGGTATAGACGAAGGAATGGAGGGTTCCCATTGTGGCTCAGCAGGTTAAGAGCCTGACACAGTGTCCGTGAGGATGCAGGCTTGATCCCTGGCCTCGCTCAGTGGGTCAAGGATCCAACATTGCTGCAAGCTGTGGTGTAGGTCACAGATGCAGCTCAGATCCACTGTTGCAGTGGCTGTGGCTGGCAGCTGCAGGTCCAATTTGACCCCTACCCTGGGAACTTCCATATGCTTATGCTGCAGGTCTGGCTGATAAAAAAGAAGAAGAAGAAGAGGAAGAAGGAGGAGGAAGAAGAAGGAGAGGGGGGAGGAGGAGGAGAAGGGAAAGAAAAAGAAGGAATGGAGAAGGACCTTAGGGCAGAGTCAATACTCTCTCTCTCTTTTTTTTTTTTTCTGGCCATGCCCACAGTATGTGGAAGTTCTGGGCCAGGGATCAAACCTAGGCAACAGCTGTAACCAGAGCCACAGTAGTGACAATGCCAGATCCTTAACCTGTTGAGTCATGAGGGAACTCAGGGAGTCAATACTCTGTAAAGAACTTTCCCATAAGACCCACATAGTACTTCTAGTTGCATTTCATTGGCCAGAACATAGACACATGACCAGACCTAGCTACAAGGGCCACTGGGAAATGTAGTTTTTTCACTAAGGACATTATGACCCCAAATAAAGTTGACATTCCGTTACTTAAAAAAAGGGAACATGGATATTGCACCTTGCACAAATTATTTCACTTCTCAAAATTTAAGTTTTGTCATTTGGGAAATAGGGACAACAGTTCATACCTCACACAACTGTCTGGTAAGTTACATGAAAAAAAGCCTAAAAACTACTAACATAGTACTCTACACGTGAAATGAACATTAACTGTTATCAGAGCCGACCTGGCTCAGCAGAAACGAATCTGATTAGGAACCATGAGGTTGCAGGTTTGATCCCTGGCCTTGCTCAGTGGGTTAAGGATCCGGCATTGCCTTGAGCTGTGGTGTAGATTGCAGACGTGGCTCGGATCTGGTGTTGCTATGGCTCTGATGTAGGCTGGCAGCTGTAGCTCCAATTAAACCCCTAGCCTGGGAACCTCCACATGCCGCAGGTGTGGCCCTAAAAATAAAAAAAAAAGGAAAAAAAGGAAGAAAATAAAAAATAATTAAAAAAAAACATTAGCTGTTATCATAAGAAGGACAAAGTATATTTCTGAATACTTTAAAAAAATAAGCTAGACAGGAGCTCCTGTCATGGCTCAGTGGTTAGCGAACCTGACTAGTATCCATGAGGACACAGGTTCGATCCCCTGCCTTGCTCAGTGGGTTGGGGACCCAGCATTGCCTTGAGCTGCAGTGTAGGTTGCAGACCTGGCCCGTCCTGAGTTGCTGTGGCTGTGGTGTAGGCCAGCAGCTACAGCTCCAATTCGACCCCTAGCCTGGGAACCTCCCAGGTGCAGCCCTAAAAACGACCAAAAAAAAAAAAAGAAAAGAAAGCTAGACATAAACCAAATGGAACAAAAAGAAAAATGTCCCCACCAGTGGGGAAAAAAAAATACTGATTAACTTCAGAAAGAAATCTACTCTACCTGCAGGTTTCTTCCACCTTTACATGGCTTTGGCCCTCTTTACTTTAGCTGATTTTCAGCTGACAAAGTTCCATTTTTCATCCTTTGCTACTAACAAAGTGCCACTGTGTCTGGGTGGGGCCATCTCAAACTCACTGTTCTGAATGTTTCTGGTCTCACCCACCATCCAACTTCTGTTCATCTGCGTCCAGTGTTCTATACCAGTGAATTAGGAACCTAGCTGATCCTAAAACTCACTCACTTGGACAGTTCTGTAAAAATACAGACTCAGTCCCCACTCCAGAAATCAACCTGAGAAACTTCTATATCTGCCTCAGCTGTGTCAAAGTGACTCTGGATTTTTTGGACTAAATGACTCAGCAACCTGAACATTTGTATAATACAATGTATTTTGAAACACAAAAATGGATTAAATGGTATTAGTTGCCAAGCACTGTTCTAAGCACTTGGCATCCAACTTATTCAGGTACTATTATCCCCTTTACACAGATCAGGAAACTGAGGCACAGAGAGGATGAGCAACTTTATAAGCTAATAAATGGGGGAACCAGGAGCTGGGATTGAAGCCCAGGCAGTCTGGCTTCTGAGGGTCTGTGCGCTTAACCTCTATACTCTACCAACATTTCATCTCCGATGATCAGGCAGGTTCATATTAAACAGTCATGGTGTTCCAATACAAATTATTTACAAATGTGAACTGATTTCTTTCTAGCATCTATTAAGTAAACTGCAAGATATTCATCATCATTTATCTTCTCAACCATGTTGTGGCCTAAATAAGCCCTTTTTTTTTTCTTTTGTCTTATTAGGGCCACACCCACAGCATATGGAGGTTCCCAGTCCAGGGGGCCAATCGGAGCTGTAGCTGCAGGCCTACACCACAGCCACAGCAATGCGGGATCCTTAACCCACTGAGCGAGGCCGGGGATCAAACCCTCAAACTCATGGTTCCTAGGTGGATTCGTTTCCACTGTGCCACAACGGGAACTACACAAATAAGCCTGTTATAAAAGTATTTCAAGGCAAGCATCAAGAATGGTGTTGAAACTATACATTTTAAAGCCTCACCCACAGCATACGGAAGTTCCTGGGTCAGGGATTGAATCTGAGACACAGCTATGGCAACACTGGATCCTTTAATCCACTGCACAGGTCGAGGATCAAACCCTCACCTCCTCAGTGACCTGAGCCCCTGCAGTAAGGTTCTTAAGCCACTGTGCCACAGCAGGAACACGAAAACTATATTTTTATGTGTGTGTATATGTTCACTATGATGGATACTCTTTATATAAAGAAATCGGTCCGCCCCCCACATATTTAGATATTCATGCTCCATAAGCCTATAGAAAGTCTTGGCGAAAACTCAGCCAGGTGTGAAAGTTAATTCCGTGCGGTAACATCACCCTCTTCTAATGTATCTGAAAGAAGTATCTGAATTTTGTTTAATACAAATTTTTTAATCTAAAAATAAGGCATTTTGAATCAAAACAATGGAAGACAACCAACTCCTGTTTTCTCAGAGAATCTTACAATGTCTTTATTTTTTTTCGTCCTTTTTTTTTTTTTTTTTAGGGCTGCCCCTGCGGCATATGGAAATTCCCAGGCTGGGGGTCAAATCAGAGTTGCAGCTGCTGCCCTGCAGCACAGCCACAGCAATGCTAGACCTGAGCCAAGTCTGCAACTACATCACAGCTCACAGCAACACCAGATCCCTAACCCACTGGGCGAGGCCAGGGATCAAACCCGAGTCCTCGTGGTTATTAGTCAAGTTCGTTACCACTGAGCCACAAGGGGAACTCTTTACAAGGTCTTCGTTTAAAAAATCCCTCCAATAAGACCCTTTAAAAAGGAAATCTGATGCAAGTATGGGCTTACAGGTGTGCCTGCATGGTGATCAAGCTGCTGGTTTCAGTCTCTAGCAGATGTGGGTTTAAATTCCGGCTGTGAAGCTTCCTGGCTGAGACACAGATGTCACACAGGTCACCTACTGGCCCAGCCTCACTCAGGTATCCGTGTAAAGGTCCAGGGGCCAGTGCATTTCCCAGAGCTGAGCATGTGTACAGGGGATTGATATAAGGTAACGACTGCAGTGAGCAAGTGGCTATCGTCACTGGAACATAACTCAGAATTGTTAAACGTCAATCCCAAACCCAGCGCCTTCTCGGCTCCTAGCGAAGACTGTAAACAAGCGACTAATTAGAGTTAAGCACCCACTCTTGTGAAGAGATCTGAGGAAAGAAAAGCTCAGACTGCCCTTGAGAATCTAGCTGAGGTTGGTTTCGTTTCTAGTTCAGTGCATGTATGTTATGTGGGACAGGCAATCCCTCTAAGCTTTGGCTGACCTGAACCTTCTATTTTCCAAAACACGGATTCATGTGCACTCATACCCTTTGTCCCTCTCTGCTGTTTCTGCGGTCATCTGTTTCCATTCCACCCCTGGCCATGCTACCTCTTGTGCTCCGCTGCTCTAAGCCCTTGCCTCCTCACTCTGCTTCTACCTGGCTGCCTCTCCTCTCTCCCCCACCCCCGGTGCTGCTGAACTTGCTGTCTCAGAGCTTAGGGTGATATTCTTACTGCCAAAGCCAGGGTTCAGCCTTATCCTCCTAGACCTTGCTCGATTACTCATCACTCTCGGCCACGTCTCCAGGCACCTTCCTTTCAGTCTATAAACACGTGCCAATCTCCGGTAACCTTCAAAAATACTAAAACATGAGCATCCTTGGTCTCACGTCACTCTCTAGCAACTGCTACATTTCTGGGATCCAGTTTCTGAGAAACCAAGAGTTTGGGTTCTGGAGACTTCAGCCCCCAGTTCTGCCACTTCTAACTGTACGACCTTTTGCCTAACCTTTCTGTGCCTCAGTTTCCTCCTCTGCAAAATAAGGCTCTGGATAATATCTCCCTCTAGGTTGCTGTGAGAATTAAAAGCACCGACGCAGAAGCTTGGCAGACAGGAGGGGGCCAATAACGTCAGCTCTGATCTGAGTCCTAGTTCTCCCCTCGTTCTTCTCACTTCCCTTTCATCCTTCAAGGTACCAGAACCTGGCTTAGGCCGACCACCCCTGAGATCCGGCTTTGTAAAGGTCACCAATGACCTACTGCTTGTCAGCCCATGGCCCTCGATTGCATTTGACATTATTGGTTACTTCCTCCTTCCTGAAATTCTCTGACCCTCATCTGCTGCCACTTCCTGCTGCACACGTCATCATGCCCCAGTTTCAGTGAGTGAATAAACACACGCGTGCGTTTGTTTCTGACCTTCGAGCCTCTGCTCTTGCTAAAACTGCATCACTGCCACTACCATGGAAAGCTGCCCTCACCTTCAATGCCCAAGCCCCACTTGTCCCTCTTGTGCTCCAGATCCTCCTCTCCCTGCTGTCCTCCCCCAGTTAACTTCTACTTACCTTTTAGGAGTCCTCCTGTCCCAGGAACCCCTCTCCAGCCCCTCCTCCCTTCTCCCACCAAAGCTGAGTTAGATGCCCTTTCCTGGCACTTACATAACACTCACACAGTTCTTACACCGCATTATAATTCTATTGTCTGTCTCTCGCAAATGACTATGAGCCATCTGGTACAAACTTGTAGAATCATTTCTTACTCCGAGTTTCCCTTTTTTTTTTTTTTTTTTTTTGCTTTTTAGGGTGTACCTGTGACACATGGAAGTTCCCAGGCTAAGGGTCAAATAGGAGCTGCAGCTGGAGGCCTACACCACAGCTCAAGGCAACGCCGGATCCTTAACCCACTGAGCAAAGCCAGGGATTGAACCCGCATCCTCATGGATACTAGGTGGATTTGTAGCCCACTGAGCCACAACAGGAATTCCCTTCTCCAAGTTTCTAGCACTTGACATGGTGCCAGATACATAGTAGGAACTCATAAATATTTATGGAATTAATAACCAATTAATTAATATCTGCACTCGTATATATCCCTTGAGTCTTAGCTAGCATGGCACAGAGCAACAAGATGTTCAGGGAGTCAGGAGGTTAGAAAGGAATCAAAAGCAAGGGGGGAAATGCGTAAGGCTTGACAACATGCGGTAAGGAAGATGGGGAGGCAGGCAGAGTTTGGCAGAAGTAAGGGGCTGCCGTGCAGAGAAACACTCAAAACGAAGAGGCCATGCCCTTGGGAAGGCTGACTTCACTAGGCTCTTAAGTTCTCTCATAAAATCGCTAGCTAAAAGGAAAGCAGAAGAAATATTAAGAAAAATATATTCATTTTCCTTCTTGTTTCTTTCCAAAAGAGCACAGTTAAAACCACATTGCTGTTCTTGTTGTGGCTCAGTGGGTTAAGAACCTGACATAGTGTCCGTGAGGATGTGGGTTTGATTCCCAGCCTCGCACAGAGGGTTAAGAATCAGGTGTTGCTGTGAGCTGCAGAGTGTAGGTCACAGATGCGGGTTGGATCCTGAGTTACTGTCGCTGTGGTGCAGGCCAGCAGCTGTATCTCCGATTCGACTCCCTAGTCCAGGAACTTCCATAAGCTGCAGGTTTGGCTGTAAAAAGAAAAAAAAAAAAACACATCGCTAAAAAAACTTCCAGATACATGCTATTTGTTTTTATGCTCGGAAAATGAGAAAGAAGAAATTTGTTTTCAAAACCATAGGAGAAATTCAGAACATTCTCTGCAGGTTGATATAGATTCCTACAGGCACAGTTTATTACCTATTTGTGAATATCTCCTTTGCAAGCCAACTACTATACCTTCCAGCACAGAACCCAAAGAATGCCTGCATTTTTAGTATCTTTGTTATCATTGCTTCTGCCTCTGACATTAGCAATTATTGAGACCCACCATTCCTAAGACCAGTTATCACCTAAAAAGTAAGAGGCACTGAGCATTACTACTACTACTTAAGTTTTAAAGACTCAATCTTCGCCTTAAAAAAAAAAAAAAAAAACAAGTAATGCATTCACATAGTTTAAAATTCAAAAGATCAAAAAGTGTACAATAAAAATTTTCTTCTACTCTGTCCTTGAAGAGACTTCTGGTCGTACAAAGGAATACTACACATATGCATTTTTTTCCTACCACCTGCTTTTTGCTAGATCCTACTATGTACCCTATCTTGCACCTTGCTTTTATTCACCTAATAATCTATTTTTACTTAACAATCTATTTTCACCTTACAATCATTACATAAACACACTTTCTCATTTTATTTGTTACAGTATATAGATATACTGCAATTTGTTTAATCACTTCCCTACTTAGGGACTTGTAGGTTGCTTCCAGTATTCTGAAACCCCAATACTGATGTAAGGAAGAACACTTACATACATCATTTTGCACATGTGCCAGAATATCTGTAGCATAAATTCCTAGAAGTGGACTAGCTGAGCCAAAGGGTTTGGAATTTTCCCAGCTATTGCCGCGTCCTCCTGGGGAGGTTGCTGTACCAACTCACCCTCCCACCAGCTTCCTTACATCACTACCAACAGTGTCAGCTGACTCTCTAGGCTTTGCCAATTTGGAAGGTGATGAATAACATCTCAGTGTATTCAAGTTTGCATTTTCCTTTTTTTTTAATGTTTTTATTTTATTTTTTATTTAAAATTTTTTTATTATCGTTGATTTACAATGTTCTGTCAATTTCTGCTATAAAAGCTTGCGTTTTTCTTCTCACAAGTATGGCTGCACTTCTTTTTCTTAGTCCTCAGTGCTATTTATACTTTCCCTTCTCTCTGTATAAAATAACAACAACAGTAATAATGGCTAACACTTCCGGGGTGGCTTACCATCTGCTATTACAGACATCTCACTGCAGCCTCTTGACAGTTCTGTGGTGTAGGGATTGTTATGAACCCCAATCTACAAATGGGGATACAGAGGCTTGGACAGTGGAAGGGTCGCACAGCTTGGACAGGCGGGGCCAGGGTGTGAACCCAGGCTTCTCTGACCACAAAAGCCCTTGTTCTTAAAGACTAGGCAGCTTCACCTAGGACTCAGCAAACACAACAGAAGTAGAGGCCCTGGGGCGTCGACTCTCAGATTCCCTCCCTGGGATTCCAAGGACACAGCGCAATGAGGCCGTCTCCCGCTTGCCTCCTTTGGAGGCTAAGGTCGCCCAGGTTCTTGCTTCCTTTTGAGATGTGCTCTAAGGGGCCCACAGAGATGAGAGCCACTGACTGAAGCCTCCTGGAAACGCAGCCACGTGAGAGGAGTCACCGGGTGTTTGAGTGGCGACTAGTTCCCAAGCAGCACCCTCAGGCCTACAAGTAAGGAAGAAGTAAAGCTCAGCAAATATTTATCGAACAGCTACTATGTGCCAGGCAGTGTTCCAGGCACTTGGACACGGCAGTGGAGAAGACAGACCAGGTCCCCGTCGTCATAAAACTTACGTCAAATATTTATCTAACAGCTACTATGTGCCAGGCAGTGTTCCAGGCACTTGGACACGGCAGTGGAGAAGACAGACCAGGTCCCCGTCCTCATAAAACTTACGTCAGGCAATAAATAAACAAGAAAAAACCTGACGGTAGTAAATCCTATGCAGAAGTTTAAAAGCATATGCTTTTGTAAAGGATCTACTTTGGGTTGGCTGGGGGCTTCTCTAAAGAAAGTGCCAGTTACAGTGAGGAATAAGAGATATGGGGGAACTAGCTACTGAAGTTCAGGGCAAGAGCATTTCAGACAGAGGGACGGCCAGTGCAAAGGTCCCACGCTGGGAACGAGCGAAGGGCATACTTGGAGGACGGGGGAGGGGAGGCTCTGGCAGAGGCCGGAGTGGCAGGTGTGACCAGACCTCATTTCAGGGCTCTCTGGACCAAGAGAGAAAACCTGGCTCGTACCATGTCCAGTGGGAAGCTGTGAGGGGTTTAAACCAGTGTGAGGGGGTGGGGAGAGGAGGGTGCGTCTGTGTGTGACATAATCTGAATTAATTGTTTTTGAAAACAATCACTCTGGCTTCTAGGAAGAGAGCAGATTACAGCAAGGCGGGAGTGTCAACACGGAGACCAGCCAGAGGCTACTGGGGTGGCCTGGACCAGAGTAGTGCTTCCCAGACTTTGGAGGGCGTCAGCATCCTCTGCCAAGTCCCATCCTCAGTTCCTTTTCTCTCTTTCTCTCTCCCTTCCTTCCTTCCTTCCTCTTTTCTTTTCTTTCTTTCTTCCCTCTTTAATTTTAGTCTTTTTGGGACCGCACTTGCAGCATATGGAAGTTCCCGGGTCAAGTGTTGACTCAGCTCACGGCAACCCTGGATCCTTAACCCTCTGAGAGAGGCCAGGGATCGAGCCCACATCCTGAATACCAGTTGGATTTGTGACCACTGAACCATGAGAACTCCGGAGTTTCTGATTTTGGAGGAGACTCCAAGATTTCTGCATGTCTAACAAGCTCCCAGGCGACAGATGCTGCTGGTCTGCAAAACACCCTTTGAGTAGCACTGGACCAGACTGGAGATGGAAGACGTGGATGGATTTCAATATATTCTGGAGGCAGAGTCAACAGGATTTACTGATGGATTGCATCTGGGAACAAGTGAAAGAGAAGAATCAAGGATGACGTTGGGATTTGGTTAAGCAGCTGAGGAAACAATCACAGGCATATACTGAGAGCAGAAAATGAAGAAGGAGGGGCAGGTGGAGGGGGAGAAAACCAGGAGTTCTGTTTAAGGCATGTGAATTTTGAGAGGCCTGTAAGGCATTGTTAGTCACTGGGTGGCAAGTTCTGGCACTGGAGCGAGAAGTCAAGGTTGGGGAAATCTAAGCACAAAGATGAAATTTAAAGTGATGGGGGAGTTCCACTTGTGGCTTGATGGGTTAAGAATCTGACTAGTATCCATGAGGATGCAGGTTCAATCCCTGGCCTGGATCAGTGGGTTAAGGTTCCAGCGTTGCCGTGAACTGTGGTTATAGGTTGCACAAGAGGCTCAGATCTGGCATTGCTGTGGCGTAGACTGGTGGCTGCAGCTCCAATTGACCCCTATCCTGGGAACTTCCATATGCCTCAGGTGCAACCCTAAAAAGGTAAAAAATTAAAATAAATAAATAAATAATAAAGTGATGAGCCTGGGTGAGATGGCCCAGGGAGCACCTGGACTAGCGGATGAGAAGGAGCACGGGACTGCGCCCTGGGCATCCAGCACCTAGAGGTCAGGAAAAGCAGAGGGCTAAGCCAGCAGGGCAACCCAGAGACTTAGCATCATTGATGCCAGGGGCAGAAAGCCTTTTTGGAAGGACAGAGAGGTCAGCAGTGCGACTGGAAGGAAGATGCAATAGGAGAGATCCAGAGAGCAGAAGAGAGCATCCCCTGGGCAAAGAAAAGAAGAACCAGAAAAGGGACTGAGGAACTGAGAACCTGTAGCTCTTTGCAAGCTCAGATGGATTCTCCAAGAATTGTGATTAACCATCAACTCAAAGCAAAGGACGCTAAGTTTTTCTTTGGGGAAAGTAGAGCAGTGAAGAAACCTCAGATATATCACAGCTCACTCTCCAGCCAGCCCCTGTCCTGAAAGGGGTGGCCGTGTTGGAAGACAGAAAGAAGTAGACTGAGTTCCTGGGAGCTGGGCCTGGAAAGGAGAACGTAGGTAGGAAGATGTCGTGGGATTCAGATATGACCAGAGATGGTTTCTCAGACAGCAAGGCTGTACCATCTGGAAATGTCCTCACTTTCACCTCCAAGAAACAAGCATCCCTACTCCTATCCAAGAGCAGCCAGTGTTTGTGAGCCCTGGGCCGCCTGCCGAAGCTGAGCCCTGGCTCCACCGCCATCCCCTCCCTCGTCTGTATCTTGGTGGCTTCCTCTCGTCTGGCTCCTTCCCCCAGACTACAATACTGCCACTCCAACCTAAAAGAAAGCTCTGTTCCTCCGCCCTTCCTCCCCCGCAGCTGCTGCTTTCATTGCTTTTACCCCAAACTTCCTACACCAATGCTCACGCTTCCTCACTTTCTTTCTTGTCTGCAGCCACTGGAATTTGGCTTTAGTCCCTGCCACCGTCTCCAAAGCCAAGGCCACCTCCTTCCTAGTCATCGAACCCAGGGCCTGCTCCTCCAGGTCCTTACCGCAGGCCCTTTCCCTGCTGCATTTTGCACAATAGGCACCTGCTCCTTTTGGAAACTCTTGCTTTCTCCTCTCAGGGTCCTCACCATCCCACCCAAAGCTCTCCCCTGCCTCAGCGTGGCCTGGCTGCGGTGTAGGGGGGCGCAGGGGGAGGGATGGGATATGGCCCTCTGAGATCCCTAACTGGTGGTCTTGTCTCCTTCTCTGCCCCCTCCCAATGAGCCCCATCTAGACCCTTCCACAATCACCTGGCTAAGACCTGATGACCAATGACAGCGAACACTGGCACCCCCAGCTGCCTGTGTGAGACTGCCATGTTCTGCAGACGTGTCCAAGTTGTCAAAACATGGCCTAGACCCAAAGTCTGCACTTACTAAAGGGATATTAAGTACATGTTTATTAATGCATGGTTTTGTCCTTGCCCACTCCTGCAATAAGCAATAAATAAAACACAAACACTTCTCCTTCTCTCCGGACACAGCCCTGTTGATTCTACCTCCAAAATGTTTCTGGAGTCATTCCTCTTTTCTCGTTTCCATTCCTACTCTGGTACAAGCATCCTCTTCCTAGCTGACTAACAGGACCCTAACTCAGTGGTTCCCAAAGCTGGCTACCTGCGAGAATCACCTGCGAGATTTTTAAATCGTCATGCACAGCCCCACCCCAGATTAATTAAATCAGAATGTTTAGGAGTTGCTGTCGTGACTCAGCAGTTAATGAACCTGATTGGCATCCATGAGGATGCAGGTTCGATCCCTGGCCTCGCTCGGTGGGTTAAGGATCCGGCGTTACCGCGAGCTGTGGTGTAGGTCACAGACATGGCTCAGATCCCGCATTGCTGTGGCTCTGGCATAGGTCGGCGGCTACAGCTCCAATTAGACCCCTAACCTGGGAACCTCCATATGCCACAGGTGCGGCCCTAAAATGACAAAAAGACAAAAAAAAAAAAAATCAGAATGTCTGGAGGTGAAGCTGGAGCACTGGTATTTAAAAAAATAAATAAATAAACCTCTACAGTTGATTATAACATGTAGTCAGTTTTGGGAACCAGAGTTTCATTCTCCAGGGTCTAATACTTCCCTCCCCCTCAAAAAAAAAAAAAATAAATAAAACAAAATCTCATCTTAACACTTTTCTGCTTTAAAACTTGATATCTCAAACTTTATATCTCAGAGCAGAAGTCTTACTTTGGAATCCAGTTTTAAAAGGTCTGTGAACCTCATTAGATTATACAAAAAATATCGTGTGTATGGAAAAAATTCCTCTGTTATCAAAGGAGTCTGATCCAAAGGCAGAGAACTATTAGCTGTGTAGCGGTTAATACTTATTCAGTACTTACTGTGTCCCCGGCACTGTGCTAAGCACTTTACATGCACTAGCCTGTTAGCATTTAAGATTAACCTGCGAGTCAGAAGTGGCGCAGCAGAAAAAAATCTGACTAGCATCCATGAGGACGCAGGTTCAATTCCTGGCCTCACTCAGAGGGTTAAGGATCTGACGTTGCTGTGCCTGTGGTGTAGGCCAGCAGCAATAGCTCCAATTAGACCCCTAGCCTGGGAACCTCCATATGCCAAGGGTGTGGCCTTAAAAAGCAAAAAAAAAAAAAAAAAAAAAAAAAAAATTAGCCTGCAAGGATGAGTATTCCTCCCATTTTACAGATAATGGTTAAGTAACGTCTCCAAGTCAACAAGACCTTAGAGTCTGGACTCACATGCAACTAGATCTACTCCGTTTTTTGTTTTTTTTTGCTTTTTAGGGCTGCGCCTGAGGCATAGGGAGGTTCCCAGGTTAGGGGTCAAATCGGAGCTACAGCTGCCAGCCTACACCACAGCCCCAGCAACTCGGGGTCCAAGCCAAATCTGAGACCTACACCACAGCTCACGGCAACGTTGGATCCTTAACCCACTGAGTGAGGCCAGGGATTGAACCCAGATCCTCATGCATAGTAGTTGGATTCATTTCTGCTGCGCCACAATGGGAACTCCCCAACCAGATCTACTCTTGACCACCACTTGGGTTTGCAGGACTAAGCCACCCCCTTTAGCACAGCAAACAAGCCTCCTCCATCTGCCTAACTGGGTTCACCGCTCCTCCCCCGCAGAGACTCTGCCACTCACAGCTCTCCACTCTCCGGCCCATGCAGCTGTCCCCCTTCCAGGCTGTGACCACTCCCTGGAATGTCCTCCCCGCATTTCCCTGCCAGGCAGAATCCTACTTACACTTCAGGACCTGCACGAATGTCCCCTACAATTCTCTGGAACCTTCTCCCCAACCTGACACCTTCCCAGAATATAGTGATTACGGCATTTTCAGCATCTGATGGTGGACAGCGGGGCGCGCCCCCGGAAGAGTTCCTGGAGGGAAAGGCCTGCGTCTCGTTCACCTTCGGCTCCCCAATATCTCGAGGTGCCCTGGCCCACATGAGGGACTCAGTGAACACTTGCTGAAAATAACACAATTTAAGTGTGCTTTCTACTTACTAGGGAGTCCCTGAGTTCTAAACACAGGGAGCAGGCCTTTGTCTTGTAAGAATAACTTTTGGGAGGTTCTTACGTTGCCAGGATGTCCCCACCGATCTCATCAGGTTATTGTTAATATTGGATGAAATAATTATTTAAAAGCAGTTTGCATTGTTAACCACACTATGAAAAAGAAGGCCTGATTATTAACTAACCCTCTGCTCATGTCCAGTGGCTAACGGTCCATTATGAATGTCAGGAAATGCAGATTTAACAGCCACCAGCTACATGCCTTAAAAAAATGTCTGTCATCGCATTGGCATCTCCTGCTCTGAAACAAACAATTCCCTCATTGCTGTGGCATTCTGCACAGCTGAAAGAGCCACACCAGGAATGCTCAATTGAATTAATACTTACTTAAAATTACTTTTATAAAACATGTCTCAAGTGTCTTGAGAGGCTCAAATAAAATTGCTTTTGCAGGAGTGAGAGAAAAGAGGCATTAGGAGTGCAGTTATACATACGTGGGCTACTCTGAAGCTTCCTGATTTTGGAAGCATCCTACTGAGCTCACCCTAACATAGAGCACTTGGAAATGAATGAGGTAAAATTGGTCTTTTCATGAAAATTATCAAAGTGCGGCAAATTCATGAAGTTTGATCCTAATTTTGAATGTTCTCATACTTTCTAAGTTCTCTTAAAGGTTACCTTAGCTTGCCCTGCTTGCTAATGAAAGATGGAGATATTTCATTTGCGGGGGGTGATTCCTAAGCCCAACCCTACAGACTGGTGGCAGAGAAAACTGTTACACTGATCATAGTATAACATACTAAGCACTTTAAAGTGTGGGGCAATTGCCAACTCAAGGCAGAAAAAGAAGGAAGAAGGAAGGAAGGAAGGAAGGAAAGAAAGAAAGAAAGAAAGAAAGAATACATTAACAATTGAAAGTCTATAAAGAAAGGATGAAAGGAAGCCTTACCTGAAAGGATGAAAGGAAGCCTTACCTTAAAGGATGAAAGGAAGCCTTACCTGAGTCCCTATCAATAGATAACTACATCTAAAAACTTTTTTACTGGAAGAGCAATAAGCTATATTTTTTGTCTATGTGCATGCGCTCATGTACATGTCCTCTAAGGAGAATATTAAAAGAAAGTTTCAAATTGTAAGGAAGGATCAGAAAGACCCTACTAACTCCTGACCTCATCTAACTCTTCTTAGACGTGAGGGATGAATGCAAAAGTTAAGAGTTCTGGATTGAAGGTCAACTGCTGGGTTTGAGTCCCACTTCTATTTCTCTCTGCGGCAGTAAAGATCACTATTTATCCCTAGTATCTATTCTCCCTTTTTTCCACAATTTTTTACTGAACATGGGGTCTCAGTAAAGACATTTCCTAGCATCCTTTGCAATGAGGTTTAGCCACGTGACCACATTCTGTCCAACAGAATGTGAACACAACTTCCAGGTTGTGCCCTTAAAGGGGCAGGTGTCCCTTCCATTTCTTTTCTTCCCCTGTTGGAATACAGAAGCAAGACAGCCCCTGGGACAAGGCAGAGCAACATGAAAGAGGCCTGGGCTCCCAGCAAGGCTGAGCTGCCTTATCAGCCCTGGACTGCCCAGCATGAGACTGACATGAGACAGAATTAAACACCTCTCCTGTCTAAGCCATTGTTACTTTGAGCATTGTTAGTAGCAAAATTGATATCCTAACAGAGGATTATTATATATTATATAATATTTTGTATGTATATGTATTATAACTATGATTAAAGCAAGTTACTTAACTTCTATGGGCCTCAGTTTTCTCATCTGTAAAGTGTGGAAAATACAATAACAACAACAACAAAACAATAAAAATAACTTTCTCATAAGGATAAGGTATGTCAATTGATTACAGGAGTTTCTGGCACACGATGAGTACTCACAAATGTTATTATTATTATTGTCTTTTTGCCTTTTCCTAGGGCTGCACTCGTGGCATATGGAGGTTCCCAGGCTAGGGGTCTTACAGGAGCTGTAGCTGCCGGCCACAGCCACAGCAACATGGGATCCAAGCCGCGTCTGCAACCAACACCACAGCTCACAGATCCTTAACCCACTGAGCAAGGCAGGGATCGAACCTGCAACCTCATGGTTCCTAGTTGGATTCGTTAACCACTGAGCCACGTCGGGAACTCCAGTGTTGTTATTATTAAAGGAAAATTATCGGGTGCTGATTACACATGCGGCATGAGAGCAGCTTCTGGCTGTTCTATGTTCACCCTCTACACAGCCTTCCTCCTCTTACTGACATCTGAATATCTTTGTTCAACTATTAAACACTGTTATATTTGGTGTGTATCAACTGTCTCCCCTGAGCATTGCCTGGTGTAGTTTTTAAACAGCTATCCTGTATAGATTTCAGAAGATGACTCTGAATAGTTAAGATCCAGAAGGAGCTTAACGTTAATCCCGAAAGGTGGTCTGTACAGACCTGAGAGAATTCAGTGATAGGAAGCTTTGAAATTCCATTAAAATCAGGATTTATGTTTATAATAGGAAGCCGAGAGGTCACATGGATAAGCTCAATATATTCAGAACTGATTTCATCGCCCAGGAGCTCCCCAGACTCAGTCCTTCTCCTTCATTATGACAGTCCACCTTACCCACCAAAAAGAACTCAGCCCCATGTAAGACTGATTCACTTTGCTGTAAACCTGAAACTAATACAACATTGTAAGTCAACTATACTCCAATAAAATGAAATTAAATAACCCAAAAAACCTTTGCGTGTTCCCCAAGCCCTTGGGGCGGAGCTGCTTCTGGGTGTGAAGTGAAGTGGCGCTCCTCCCGAAGGCTCTCGGGTTCGCAATGCTGCAAAACACCTTCTTTCTGGAAGGACGCAGTGAGACCTGGGGCCTTTCTTTACACTGTAAAAGTTAATGTGACAGCCCTGCTGGACTAGGGCTGAGGTCGGCTGGCCGCACAGAAGGCGCTGCCCCTGCGGAGGCTCAAGGTCTGAGTGGGGGTCTGCTCTGGAGAGCTGACTTTGGGAGCAGTCCCAGAGCCGTGGTCCAGCCACTGGAGCCCACGGAGGGCCCAGAGAAAATGGCTGAGTGGGAATGGAAGAGTTAGTAGCCTTGTATGTGGGTCCCCCTGGCTGTGGGGCAGTCACATCTAAGAATCACACAGGGCCCGTCCCTCCTCGGCCTGAGACCGGGGGCCTCAGCGACGGCTGCCCTCTATGGTGCTCAGGGTCTGGCTAGACCGCTGTGCTGGCTGCCATTCACACCTCAGTTGCTGCAATAGGTCCAGCGATGGATGGGGCCTCAAGAGCTGAGGCCTCCTCCTGGATGACTTTCTGCTTGGGGCCCTAACCTTTAGCCACCGCAAAGGAGAAGGGCTTATCAGCAGACGTAATGGTGACCAGGACTGACTCCTTAAGACGAATAAGCTCGCCTGGGGTTTCCCAAACAGATCCTAAGAAGGACCCCCCGAAAGGAAAGGAAATGAGAGGAGGAAGGAAGAACGCATCATCATATTTGCTGGAATATACTCTTTCTTTTTTTTCTCTTTAGGGTTGCACCTGCTGCATATGGAGGTTCCCAGGCTAGGGGTCCAATGGGAGCTACAGCTGCTGGCCTACGCGACAGCCACAGCAACGCGGGATCGGAGCCGTGTCTGCGACCTACACCACAGCTCACAGCAATGCTGGAACCTTAACCCGCTGAGCGAGGCCAGGGATCGAACCTGCCACCTCATGGTTCCTAGTCAGATTTGTTTCTGCTGAGCCACAACGGGAACTCCTGGAATATACTTTTTAAATATTTCTGGAAGAATCCATAAGAAACTAGAAACAGTGGTTGCCTTTTGCAGGTTGGATGGGAATTGAACGGAGGGGGAAGGGTGGGAAGAACGCTCTTCCCTTATGTCCTAACCTGTCTTAAATTTTGAAGCATCTGTGAAACTGAGTCGAAAAATAGAATAAATTAAAATAGCAGTAAATAAAGTAAAATGATCTGTCTTCAGATAATGTAGGGAGGCTGAGCAAGGACACCTAGACGAGAGGAAGGAGGGAGAGAGCAGCTCCAGACCCCAGGTCCATCACGAGTCTGGGGCTCCTACAACTTTGTCGCAAGAGGCGGGCCTGGGAGGACTGCTGCCCCTCGGCTCTGCAGAGCTGAAAAGAAACGTGACCTCTTTTTGGACCTCGAGCTAGTAAAACAGTTACAATTATTATCTTGTCTCTGCTGGCCCTGAAATGGCCCTTGAATCAGGGCTTTCTTCATCTCACCCTCGGTTACTCTGACAGCCTTCCAACTGGCTTCCTTGCGTCAAACTTCTAATCCCTCAAACCTATCCACTAATCTTTAAATTTCTTTGGAAATGAAAACCTGACTGTGGCCCTCCAGGAGCCCTCCGTGCTTCAAGTCCCTCTGCAGTTGCCCACCGAGCACGTGACAGCATCTAAATTCCTTCTGTGTGCTTGTAGGATTTTGCCATTGTCCCAGCTCTACCCACACAACTGCCTGTGGGTTTCTGAATGGCCGATCACGTCACGCTTTGGCTTCCCATATGTCCCCCTCCCCCGAAGTTCCCCTTCGTGTTTTGTCACACCGGAAAACTCCATTCTTCTCTCAGGATCTGGTGGAAATGTCATCTTGCCTCTGTGACCCATGATGGTGCCTCTTCTTGCCCCCCGTCCTGACCCCATCACCGCCCCCCGCAACACTTTGAGCACATGCGTATTAAGTTACTCTATGAGTACTATTTCTACATTTTTATTATTAGACTCTCAGCCTCATGAGAGGAGGAGTTACACCTTACTCATCTTTACATTTCCAGTATCCAAAAGAAACCCGTTATACACAGACGAACGTTTTGCTCCGAATTAAGTCCTCAGTATTGGCCACAGAGAACAACTGTTAAGGTACCCTGAGGTTAAGCCTGCTTTCCAGAATTCTGCAAACTTGGCTCTGTCCCTGTCTAAATAATGATGAGGTTTAAACACTGCAGTTGGCTCTGTCCCTGACTAAACAATGATTGGGGTTTAAACTCTAGCCAAATAAATCCTTAGTTCACTTTTTTTTTTTTTTTAATGCTTAAGTGCTTGAAGGAGATGTGGCCTTATACCAAGGGACAGAGTGGTTTTATGTGCTGTGTGAATGCTTTGAAAGTCAGGACATGTCCCATTTCTTAGTAACAGCACAGCGATATTGGAGCAACAGGTGGGGTCCTATAGCAACCATGTGTGGACAGATTCACTTTGGGGGAACTCCAAGGAGTAGACTAGTAGTGTTTTCAGTTCCAGCTTGGAGAGCCAAGTGTGGTTTCCACATGGTACACCTCCCTGTAGGGTAGTTATGGTGACCGTTAATGGAATAATAAACTGCTAATTGATGAAACTCCACAGAATTTTTTGTATAATATTTTCTGAGATTTTTTTTTAAATGGTAGTAAAATACACATAATAAAATTTAACATTTTAACCATTAAAAGGTATAGTTTGGGAGTTCCCATTGTGACTCAGTGGTAATGAACCCAACTAGTATCCGTAAGGATGCAGGTTCACTCCCTGGTCTCACTACGTGGGTTAAGCATCCAGTGTTGCTATGGGTGTGGTGTAGGCTTAAAGCTGCAACTTTGAGCCACCTACCATGGGTGAAGCCCTGAAAAAAAATCCTTTGCTGATTTTTTTCCCTCTTTTAGGGATGTACCTGCGGCATATGGAGGTTCCCAGGCTAGGGGGTTGAATTGGAGCTACAGCTGCCGGCCTACACCACAGCCACAGCAACGTCAGATCAGAGCCGCATCCACGACCTACACCATAGCTCACGGCAACGCCAGATCATTAACCCACTGAGCGAGGCCATGGATCGAATCGTCACCCTCACGGCTCCTAGTCAGATTTGTTAACCACGGAGCCACGACAGGGACTCATGCTGATTTTTTAAATAGAGTTTTTCCATTTTTTTTTTTTTTTTCCTATTAAGGTATAGGAGTTCCTTATATATTCTGGATATTAATCCCTTATCAGACATAACTTTGTATAATTTTAAAATTTCATCCAAAAGAAAGCAGTGGAGATTGGATTAAGATGGCAGAATAGAAGGACTGGAGCTCAACTTCTCTCCCAAAAAACAACAAAACTGCAACCAAATGCCGAGCAACCTTCAACCAAATGGACTGTAAACTTCCAAAAAAGATATTCTGCTCCAGAAGACAAAGAGGAGACCACATCAAGAGGAGACAGATCCATAAAATATTGCTGTGATTTAATGTCCAAAAAAAAAAAGAAAGTAGTAATGTTACAGTTACTAGCCATGGAAGTGGTGATGCCCAGCCTTTCCAATGCTAAAATGAAAGCTATGCTACCAGCTGGGAGACACATTTCCTTCCTGTCAGTACCTCAGAAGTGCGGCAAGCAACCAACAGTGACAGGTGGCAAGAATGAGAGCCCAGCAAGGTCAGCGCGGGAGGGGGATGACCAGAGCTGGAGTCTTGTTTCAGGAACCCAGGGGGTCAAGGGAAAGACTTGGGTTCTCCCTTCCTGTGTCCCCTTTGCCACAGATGTTGACTGGGAAAGTCCCTTCGGATCCCTCCTCCCAGAACCTACCCAGAAACTCAGAAACATCACTTTCTGGATTTGCCACGTGGAGAGAGTGCCCTCCTAACCCCCACTCCCGACCCTGTTCCGTCAGGAGTCACGCAGTTTGTTTTAGGCAAAGCTTTCTTTTCCCTTTGTTTCTGGGGCCTCATTCATCTGATGCTTGCTGGTAACAAGCCAGCTGGAAGTCCCCGTGTCCCCCAAATCGAGCTGTGGTTAAGAACATGAGCTCAGGTGTCAGTTGGGGCGCCATGTTGGAGCTCAGTCTTTGAAGCCACTGGCGGCATTTGAATCCTGGATCCTCTGTTTATGAGCCCTATGATCTGAGGAAATCACGTCTGGGTGCCTCATTTGTCTCATCTGCCAAAAGGGGATAATAATAGGATCAACATCAGAGGGCTGAGGTGAGGATTAAATGACAAAGTTCCAGGAATGTGCTTAGACCAGGGATGGCACGTTGTGAGGGCTTAATAAGCATCAGCTATTATTATCCTCACTCCCTCTACAGTTCCTCTTATGCTCTGGAATTGGCTCCTTCCTGTGAGTGACCCTAAATCTTGTTCCTCCCATGAATTTCCGCTCTGCACCTTCCCCAACAGCTGTGTGTTTTATGAATAGGTGGTGATGCTGCCGAAGGTGCCCAGCACTCAGACCTGATGACACTAGAAACCGAGTCACGGCACCCAGACGCAAACAAAAGAGGGTGTCCCAGGGAAGCGCAATCACTCAGCACCATTCTCCACAGAGCATCAACCGTGCAATGGGATATTTTCCTTGACCACCTCCAACAGCATCGTACTCACCTGGGAACCTGATCTGATTTCAGTGTTCCAGCCAGGAGCCAGTTATAGCAGCAGCAACCTAACCACAGATAGCTCTGGCGTGCCCAGGAAGACAGGCTTCAATGGATACTTTGACTCAGTCCAGAAGCACTCTGGCAGAGCCACTGAGAGCGTGAGTGCTGGACTGGAGTGGCCTAGACTCCTACCTAGGCTCTGCTGTTCATTAGCTGTGTGATACAGGCAAGCAGTTTAACCTCTCTGGGCCCCACTGTTATTGTCTGTAAAACGAAGATCCAGGGACCACCCACCTCAAGCTCTTTTATGAAAAGAGAACAGGGCCAGGCATGTAGTCAGCATGCTCTTCGAAATGTATGTAATGTTTCTGAATTCATCAACCACGAAACATACGTAATGGAAGAGAAATGTGACTATCAAAGAGACACAGATGGAGAGGGTGACCCCAGATCCACCAAGCAGCATGTCTGGCCGTGTGGGGACGGGGAAGATAGCGTGGTGCCACGCCTTGGTGCTGACACTTGGCGAGTGGCTGGCCTCACTATGACAGAGAGACAGCTGCACAGCGGGGTGGGGGCAGGAAGGTGAGGAGGGATAAAGCCTTTCTGGGGCCTAGGTATTGGGAGGTACCCAGGCAGGGACGTTCATTCTATTCAAAACATCTTAGAAGACCAGTTTACATTTGCATAGGACCTCAGCAACAGCAGCTTCATTATTCTTTTCCACCAGCCTTTGAGTTGGATTACATTAGCACAAATTCAAAAACCCTTCCCTGGCTCTCCACACCTCTGCAACTTCCAAACTGGGTTAGCATAAGGAAGTGGCCAAGGGCGCTACCTTTTATGCTCAATAGGCTCGTGGGCCCTGCTCACCGGGCCCCTACTTAAGAGTCCCAGGAACGCCTCCACTTGGCCCTGTGGTTTCCAGGTAGTGACCTGCCACTTCTCAGGTTTCAAACCCCTTCTGATTTGACACTCTGGCAATGACTGCCTTCCTGGCTCAACTGGCATTTCCTGGCACCCACTCTCGTTAAATTTATCAGCTTGAAGCAGCAGTGCAGCCTGAGGCTTAAAAAGCACAGGGCTTGAGACTCAGATGAACGTTCAGAGCTGCTGGAGTTCCCGTAATGGCTCAATGGTTTAACGAATCTGACTAGCATCCATGAGGATGCAGGCTCGATCCCTGGTCTTGCTCAGTGGGTTAAGGATCTGGCGTTGTCGTGAGATGTGCTGTAGGTTGCAGACGCGGCTCGGATCCCACGTTCCTGTGGCTGTGGTGTAGGCCAGCAGCTATAGCTCCCATTGAACCCATAGCCTGGGAACATCCATATGCCGCGGGTGCAGCCCTGAAAAGCAAAAAAAAAAAAAAGCTGCTTTCAACTCCTACTGGTCCTGTGAGTGTAAGCAAAGGACTCCAGCCCTCAGAGCCTTAATTTCTCCATCCACAAAATGGAAATCACCTGCACCTCCCAGCGCTCTAGTGAGGACTGCAGGAGATAAAGTGTTTAGTGCATACCTGGCAGAGCGAGTGCTAGATAAATGCGAGCTATTATTAGCGAGCATTGGGTGACACATCCGGGCCCTGCAGCTGCTCTTTTGAATCCCCACCCCGCCCTTCCTCCTTTGCTCCAAGTCACCGGGTTTTAGGATTAGGGCAACTACTCACGCGTTGACATCTGGGCGGGGCACAGGTACATTTAAAATTACAAGCAGCCTATGACAAACTCTTTCAGCAATGCAGGTTGTAGGGCACCATTTGCCCCAGGCAACTAATTGCTGCTGTTCTGTGAAGTAATTTGAGTTGGGGGCAGGAGTGGGGACACCGTGGCAGGGCCCCAAAAGCTGGGCTCTGCCCTTGGCAGGGGCATAAATGCGCTAATCTGGGCAAGAACTCTGCCGGAACCCCACCCCACCCCACCCTGCCACAGGAAGTGGAGAGCTGGTCCCTCTCTCCTCTGCGTTCCAACTGGATGGCTCACAAGGGCTGGAGACAACTGAGCCAGAAGCAGGAGGTATTGGGATTTGTTTGGGGTACCAGGGAAACCAGATCCTAACTAGCTGTCGCATCCACTCTTGCAGAGCAAAACAAAACAAAAACCACCACTGCCACCACCACAAGAAACGCAGGTGTCTTGGCCCAAGTAGAACACAGCGTTGACCTCTGTTGCCGGCACCCCGACACAGCTCCTCTAGGGAGGGGTGTTGGTATTTGGTGACCCTTGACAGGAGTGGAATGAGCTCCAGGCAGAAACAAAATAAAGAGAGCTCAAGTCCTCGAGCTCAAAGGAAAACAGTCTTTATCTCTAGGAGGTCAGCCTCCAAAGGGTCACGTGTGCCTATGCTTATCTCTCAGCCAAATCCAGCTTTTCTTTGCGGAAAGCAAGCTTTCAGAACCTGCCGCTCTCCACTAGTTTCAGGTGAGCTGGATCTTTCCTCTTGGAGTCCCCTGGGGCTACTCTCCTTGAGGTCCAAGAGTCCCCAAAGGTCCTTCCCACCAGGGAGTATGGGGTTCCCACCTCCTGGTTTCCTGACAGTTAGTGAAATGAGGCCCCATGCACTACCTCTCACCCCCCGTGCTGCATCTGTGGAATCCAGACTGGAGCTTTCTGTTGAATGGGAGGGGGGCAGAGGGAAAGGAAAATGGGGAACTAAGAAAAGGCCAAATTCCCTGTGGTGTCTATTTAAGTTTGTTTCTTTGCTTTTCAGGGTTGCACCTGCGGCATATGGAAGTTCCCAGGCTAGGGCCTGAATTGAAATTACGGCTGCCAGCCTACACCACAGCCACAGCCACATGGGGATCTGAGCTGCATCTGCAATCTACACCACAGCTCACAGCAACGCTGGATCCCTGACCCACTGAGCGAGGCCAGGGGTCGAACCCACATCCTCATGGTTACTAGTCAGATTAGTTTCCACTGTGCCACAAGAGGAACTCCTCCCTGTGGTATTTTCTAAGTGGGGCTGTAATTACACACACAGGTGTATTATCGCCTCTGAAAACAAAACTTGGCTCCAAATTAATCTTCCCCGAAAAATCTCCTAAGAGTCCTTGGTCCTGGCTTCCTCTCTCTCTTTCCTTAGTGCCTTCTCCTTTGCTCCCCTCCATGGACCTTTTTGGAGGCAGGCAAATCAGCTCTCAGGCAACTGCAAAGCTTGGATACAGAAGTAAGATGTTTGGACATACCAACCTTGCTACAGCTTCAAATTCTGCACAGTATTCTCTAACAGCCAATGCCTCTGAACAAAGCTGAGAACAGCAAGAGAAGTCGTGACCACTGGCTTGGGACTTTTTGACGTCTTTAATCCTCAAGCTACATCTGCAATCTACACCACAGCTCACAGCAACGCTGGATCCCTGACCCACTGAGCGAGGCCAGGGGTCGAACCCACATCCTCATGGTTACTAGTCAGATTAGTTTCCACTGTGCCACAACAGGAACTCCTTGTTGAATCCTACCAATTCACTGCAGGTCTCTTGCGGAGATCTCAGAAGCAGCCCACTGGAGTTCCCTTGTGGCATAGTGGGATTGTCACTGCAGCTGCCCAGGTCACTACTGTGGTGTGGGTTTGATCCTTGGCCCTGGAACTTTCATATGCCACAGGCACAGCCAAAAAACAGCAAGGAAGGAGTCAAAAGCAGCCCACTAGAGCCAGGTCCCACTGCTGTCCCTCCCACAGCAGCACTCCAGGCCCGCAGCACCTGGAGTGACAGGGAGTGCTGACCTCAGGACCAGAGCAATTACAACACTACGGATGAGCACAGGCCCCTGGGCTGGCAGCTCCCTAAGGACCAGACAATACACAGCTGAGCCCAAGAGGACTGGAAGAGGAACAAAAAACGGGACCCAGAGTCTCCCCAGCCACAAGCTGGGTACCTTCTTTGAGATGGTGGGTAGGAACTTCTCCCCACGGAGGGGCTCCCTACCTTGAGGAGAGACTCAAAGATTCCCTCAGTACGCGGGGAAGCAAGATCTGGGATTGCGCTGGGCTTTTCCTCGGACAGTCAGTCTGCCTCAGCTTTGGCCCAGGACAGGAGGCACCCAAATGGAGTGAAAGCCCTCCCCGGCCCCACCCAAGGTGGAGAAAGCTTTCCTTCTCCTACCTATGGGAGGCTTGGACATAAGTGGTCTTAGTTTATCTGTTTTCTTTGTTTCTCTGGGAGTACTGGGAGCCACAATAAAACAAAACCAGAAGGTTTGTTTTCATTGCTATGGAGACTTTTATTTTCCAGGGTAAACCAAAGGCATAGAAGAACGCTTCTAAACTTTTTGCTCAGAGGATCAAACTTGAACTTCAGTCCTCGAAGGATTCCTGGAATGCCATTTAGGTGAGCACAGACTTCCCACCTAACACGCGGCATTTCTGAACTGTGCAGCCTGGCCCCTCCCCACATGCCAAATAGACAGCATGTCCTAACCCAAGAAGCTTAAAGTCTGCGGAAGCTCAGTCAAAACACTGCCTGAGTAGAAATGGAGTAGCAAGGCTGCAGAGGAGCCGTGACGAATCACACCAACAGCAGCTGACCCTGCTTTGCATGCAGGCACTGTGCCCACATTGCCAACAGATTATCCCACCTATCACCACACCCTTTAGCCCATTTTAAATTCCTGAGTCAGACGCAGGGTAAGATAGCTGCCCAGCGCTCAGTTCCTAGAGTCACACAGCCAGGTTCAAATCCTGACTCCATCACTACCCAGCAGTGTGACCTTGAGCAAACTGCCTATCACCTGCCTCAGCCTCCTCATCTGGGGGTTGAGGGGGTGATAACAGTACTCAGAGTTGCCCTGAAGAGCAAGTGAGATAAGAGACACAAAGTGCTTAGGGCACTGCATGTACACAGGGAATAATGTTTTATCCTTGTGACTTTGCCTAGCTGGGAGGCCAGAATTAGACCCAAATTATCTATCTGGCCACCAAGGCCTCTGCCTCCAGGTTGTGGAGGTAGTTTCTAGGAAGCAAGAAGCCAGGGCCCACTGATAAGCCCTGGGGCACAGCTTGACTTCTGCTTCAGAAGCCTCCTGCTTGGGCAAGTCCAGGTGTCAGTTTTCACACAAAACCTGAATGGCAGCTCAGATACCCTCCGACACATCCATCAGTAGTGCACCTCAAGCACACAGACCAGACCTGCGAATGCCCGTCTTTCCCCGCAGTGCCCAGTTTGTGACGCAGAACTTGGCTCTGAGAACCAATTCTGGGAACCTTCGCTGTACCTTTCAGCCTGGTGTCCTGCCAAGCCCCATGCTCGAGGCGGCCTCATTCTCCAGCTCCGGCCTCTTGGGCACCACTCTTTTCCATGAACAATTCAGTGAGCTCTTTCTTCAGCCCAGCCATGCATCAGCGAGGCCCGACACAGGCTTGGCTCACCACCTCCAGTCAGCGCCATTGCTGGACTCCAGGCCCAGTAGTGGGGGGCCACTCCCTGCCAGGGGCTGCTCTCTCTTGGGTATTCCCCTGGCTGGTACCCTCACCCTGGTAACTATTTCCCAGGGATGTCTGAGATTGTTAGTAAAGCAACCACTCCGCTCCCCTCCTCCATCCTCACACCCCGCTGTCAGGCCAGGCTCGGAAAATAGACCCAGACATCAAGCTCATGTTGCTGCTTCGTGGAGAGCCTCCAGCGACACCAAGGAAAACTCAGCCTTTCAAGGTGCTGTGAAGCTTGGAGACATTTATGTATACTGTTCAGCCCATGCCCAGCAACTATAGACTTCCATTTAATAATCGACATGCTATTGGTATTAGCTGTCGTGTATTTATTTATTATTTATTTTTTATTTATCCGTTTATTTATTTATTTATTTTGCTTTTTAGGGCCACATCCGTGGCATATGGAGATTCCCAGGCCAGTGGTCCAATCAGAGCTACAGCTGCCGGCCTACATCACAGCCACAGCAACATCAGATGCAAGCCACATCTGCGACCTACACTGCAGCTTGCGGCAAAGCTGGATCCTTAATTCACTGAGTGGGGCCAGGGCTCGAACCCGCATCGTCACAGATCCTAGTTGGGTTCGTAATCTGCTGAGCACAACAGGAACTCCTTTTTTTTTTTTTTTTTTTTTTTGTCTTTTCAGGGCTGCACCCGTGGCATATGGAGGTTCCCAGGCTAGGGGTCTAATCAGAGCTACAGCTGCCGGCCTACGCCACAGTCACAGCAACACAGGATCAGAGCCATGTCTGAGGCCTGCACCACAGCTCACGGCAACACCGGATCCTTAACCCACTGAGCGATGCCAGGGATCAAACCTGCAACCACATGGTTCCTAGTCGGATTCGTTAACCACTGAGCCACAACGGGAACTCCAACAGGAACTCCTATTACTCCATTTGCACTTGAGAACACTGAGGGGATGGTCATATAACTTACCTAGGGTTCTGCAGCTGTTGTGAAGCGGCACTGGGCACTGGGATTCACCACAGGTCTGCCTGAGCCAAAGTTTACGTGCACTCTTCCCAGCTTGCTGCTGTCTGCATAGTGGGCTTGGGGTAGGGAAAGCAAGAAAGATCTGGAATGAAGTAGCCTGATATCCATTTCCTGATCCAAGCTACCAGAGGTGGGACAGCACTGAGCCCACCCCCAGTACAAGGCCTGGCTATGGTAGGCTCCCGCAAACACTGAATGGGGCCAATGAGAACTAAGTTCAGATAGGCTCTAGCCAGGTCATGGCAGTAGAACAAACACCCCAAACTGGAGGTATCATCTGCATCATTCCTAAATATTCCTTTCCTTTTTTTTATTTTTTTAGAGCTTGGATCTGGCATGGCTGTGGCTGTGGCGAAGGCCGGCAACTGCAGCTCCGATTCCACCCCTAGCTCAGGAACTTCCATATGCTGTGGGTGCGGCCCTGACAACAACAACAAAAAAAGACAAAAATGGGGTTGGCCTCAGAGTTCCCTGGTAGCCTAGTGGGTTAAGGATCTTATGTTGTCACTGCAGAGGCTCAGGTCACTGCTGTGGCATAGGTTTGATCCCTGGTCTGGGAACTTCCACATGCCATGGCTGCAGCCAAAAAAAGAAAACAAGGAGTTCCCATTGTGGCTCAGAACACAATACCATGTGGCTTGTCTAATGCCAGGCTCCATAGAGCAACAGAGCTAATCAGAAGCCAGGGCACTTCCTATAGGCCACAGGTTTCCAAACTGTGGACAGAGAGCTATTAGTGGGCAGCTCTACAAATCAATTTTACAAGTTACAACCAACTTTTACTTCTATTTTACTTCATTTATTTATTTATTTTTGGCTTCATCTGTGACATGCGGAAGTTCCAGGGATCAAACCCAGGCCACGGCAGCGATGTGAGCCACAGCAGTGACAACACAGGATCCTTAATGTGCTGCACCACAAGGGAACTCCTTATTTTACTTTTAAGACTATTTTGTAGTAGATTTCAATTTTTAGAGCAGTTTTTTTTTTCTTTTAGGGCCACACCCACACCACATGGAAGTTCCCAGGATAGGGTTCCAATCAGAGCTACAGCTGCTGCCGGCCTACACCACAGCCACAGCAACGAGGACTTTGAGCTGCGTCTGCAACCTACACCACAGCTCATGGCAAAACCAGATTCTTAACACACTGATCTATGCCAGGGATCAAACCCGCGACCTCATGGTTCCTAGTCAGATTCGTTTCCACTGTGCCACAACGGGAACTCCTCACAGAGCAGTTTTAAGTAGACACAAAAATTACACAGAAGATACATGTGTTAATTGATGAACTGATACTGATACGGGATTATTAACTAAATCCACAGTTTATGTTAGGCTTCTCTGTGATGTACATTCTATGTTTTTTTTAACTGAGTTAATTTAACATTTATTTTATTTTTTTGGCTGCACCCGTGGAATCTGAAAGTTTACGTGCCAAGGATCGAACCTGTGCCATGGCAATATTTTCGTTTGCTTTTGTCTTTTTAGGGTTGCGCCTGCGGCATATGGAGGTTACCAGGCTAGGGGTCTAATTGGAGCTGTAGCTGCTGGCCTAGACCACAGCTCACGACAACACTGGATCCTCAACCCACTGAGCGAGGCCAGGGATTGAATCTGCATCCTCATGGATGTAGTCAGGTTCGTTAACCACTGAGCCACGATAGGAACTCCCATATGGGTTTTGACAAATGCACAATGTCACCGGTCCATCATTACCATATCATACAGAATAGTCTCACTGCCTAGAAATGCCCTGTGCTCCACTATTCATCCCTCCCGCCCCTCCCTCTCAATTTTTTTATATATAAGGTACACCAGAATAAAAAAATCATGGTGCATACCTTGCGGTATGGATATTAGTACATGAAACATTTAGATAACTATAAACGTATGTGTATTTAGATTAACATGTAAACTATATTTCTTACTATGGATTGGAGAGAAAAAAAAAGTTGGAGAAACACTGCTCTAGGCAGTCTCTTACTTAAAATTCTAGGGAATCAATCCAGAAAAATGAATACACAGATGGAATATTTCATAATGAAACCCAAACAAGGAAAACATATAACCAAGAGACATTAAGAAAATAAACAAGCATACAAAAATGCTCTGAAAAAGTGAGTACAAAGAGGTCAGAAAGTTACTGTCTTTCCCCGAATTTGTTTTGATTTTTGTTTTTTCTTTAGGACTGCAAATCATTCCGATTTTGAGACTTTAACATCCCCAGAGTATGCGTGGGGAGGGGGGATAAGAACGATGGTTGCATCCTTGCAAATTTGCAAACTGGTTCTGTTCAAAATTTCCAAAAATGTTCTCTCTGAATGGCAATCAACAAGGAGAAATGTCTTTTCTGTGGGTTTTCGAGGTTTGTTTGGCTCTACAGCTTCACATTTCTTACTTTTTCATCAGAAACCTCACAGAACAGGGATGCCCTTGTACCTAACGTCATGTCATGCCAGGTGTCTGAAGATTCCCCAAAAACTGGAATTTATGCTTGAGTTAGATTCCTCTATTTTAAAAAATCTCTTCTCCGTGTATATCGATGCTTCATCTGTCCAGGAGACGTGTGGAATCTTGATATACCAGGGGTGTTAGAGAAAAATCCTGATTCCAAACTTGGAATTGCATCGGCCTGTTATGTGGCCTGCAGCTGGACTCAGGCTTGAATTCCAGTTTTTACTACTGATCCCTGAGAGTACCTGAAAAGGAATTCTCTCCTAGTTTTGTTTTTTTCCCTTTTTTTTGGCTGCCCCACGGCCTATGTGTTCCTGGGCCAGGGATCAAATCGAAGCTGGAGCTGCGACCTACGCCACAGCTGTGGAAAGGCCAGATCCTTAACCCACTGCACGGGGCCAGGGAATCAAACCTGTGTCTCTGCTACTCCAGAGATACCGTCAATCCTGCTGTGCTACGGTGGGAACTCCTCTCCTAGAATTCTTTTAAAAGGTGACATATAAAAATTCCATATGAGGAATTCCCGTCGTGGCTCAGCAGTTAGCGAACCCGACTAGCATCCACGAGGATGCGGGTTTGATCCATGGCCTTGCTCAGTGGGTTTAAGGATCCGGCGTTGCCGTGAGCTGTGGTGTAGGTTGCAGACGCGGCTCGGACCCATGTTGCTGTGGCTGTGATGTGGGCCGGCGGCTACAGCTCCAATTGGACCCCTAGCCTGGGAACCTCCATATGCTGCGAGTGTGGCCCTAAAAAGACAAAAAGACCAAAATAAATAAATACATAAATAAATAAATAAAAATTCCATATTAAATGATGCTAAGATTATATTAAGAGCTTCTCCTTGGATGAGTAATGTGCCTGGCTAAGCCCTTTACATGTGCTTCTAATCCCATCAATCCTATGACACAGAAATTACTGTACTCATTTAATAGTCAAGTAAATTTAGGCTCAGAAAGCTTACAGAGCATATCCAGCACCACCAGGAAAATAGCGGTTAAACTAGATTAGAAGCCTTGTCTGAAAGAGCAGGAACCTATTCTTCTGTGTGTCCCCAGGGCCTACGTACAGTGCTTGGTACATAATACACGCTCAGTAGAGGTTTCCTGAAATAATGACAGATGGAACAGCAAAGGCTTAGCAAATGTTTTGGTGTGGGATAAATAAGATGCTACAACTACTAGTGCCGTAATAATATAATAAGATATTATACAATATAATAACAATATATTACTGCTACATCTATATCTGTCATTTGTTGAATACTTGTTACAGGCTCTATGTTAAAGGCTTTACATGCATTCTATTACCATTCAATAGAATGGTATGGCATATAGTAAACACATCAGTTTACATATCACTATAATGGGAGCTGAAATTTATAATCTCTTCCAACCCACACACTTGCTGCTTCTCTCAGAGCCGTACTGAACAGGCCCAACTGAGGGTCAGCCCTTTCGGCAGTGAACCAACCCCAGAACTGATTTCTCCTTCCACCTCTTTTTCAGGTGAATGCGTTTACAAGGGGTTGGTTAATCTCTCTGTTATATAAGTAGCCCCGGTATGCTTTTTCGGTGGGAGGGCGGGAGGGGGTTGCCTTGTTGTGCTTGCACCTAGTTTGCATAATGTGCTCTTCTCTTTCAGGCTGAATTGAGAAAGCAGCCATGTGGTCTGGTGGTGGCCGGCTGCTGGGAGGAGAGGCGGTGACTCAGCAGGGCTTTGCGTGGAGCAGCACAGGGCAGCTCTGGGGAGCAGCAAGATCAGCCTCCCCCCAAACCCCGTGCGGGCTGTGAGCTCTGTGCAGAATCAGCCTGACAGACATCCCCAGCGGGTAGGAGGGAGACAAAGAAAGTTGTCTGTAGTGGGACCTGGTCAGGCTGTGCTGGTGTCCTTGGGGACACCGGAAGGAAGTTCTGGGGAACAGAACCATGCGCCATCATCCTAGTACTGAAAGTGCTTTGTGACACAAGCTAGCATATTTTAAAGTGGGAAAGTACCAGGTATTGCGCGTGAGTCTGCGTAAGCTCTTGAGCCAATAGCCTTGAAATCAAACTTGCAGATGGTCACTGGAGTCCTTCATGAAGCACATGCCACAGGCAGGAGTATGACGCACATTTTTAGAAATAGCGCATTTTGTCACAACCATAGGTTTTCAATCTAGTGGGCCTACTATTTTTTTTTTTTTCCCTTAGGGCTGCATCCGCGGCATATGGAGGTTCCCAGGCTAGGGATCTAATCAGAGCTGTAGCTGCCGGCCGACACCACAGCCACAGCAATGTGGGATCTGAGCCAAGTCTGCGACTTTTACCACGGTTCATGGCAATGCCAGATCCTTTACTCACTGAGCAAGGCCAGGAATTGAACCCATGGATGCCAATCAGGTTCATTAACTGCTGAGCCACGATGGGAACTCCCCAACTTCATTGTTTTGCATGTGGATACACAGCTTTCCCAGCACCATTTGTGAAAAAGATTGTCCTTTCCTCGTTGAATGGTTTTGGCACCCTTATTAAAAATCATATACTCAGGGTTTATTTCTGGATTCTCTATTCTCTTCCGTTGGTCTGTATGTCTGTCTCATGCCAGTAGCTCATTGTTTTGATTACCACAGCTTGGCGGTAAGTTTTGAAATCAAGAAGTGTGAGTCCTTCAACTTTGTTCTTTTTCAAGGTTGTTTTGTCTGTTCCCTCGAGATTCCATATGAATTTTAGGATGGGCTTTCCTATTTATGCAAAAAAGCCACTGAGGTTTTAGTAGCAATTACATTTGAACCTGCAGATTGCTTTGGGTAGTATTTACACAGCATTTTGAATGCACCCAATGCCACAGAATTGTACACTTTAAAAAGGTGAATTATATGTTATGTGAATTTCAGCTTGATTTAAAAAAAAAGAAAGCATTTGGCAATTAAACCTGAAGAGCAGATATGGGGGCTGCATGAGGCAGCTGGAAGGTAAAGGAGGTTGTGATCAGAGGCAGGAGTGTTGGGGTTGGAGACCTCGATACTGAATAGTTTTGGGTATGTGAGGGCCCCTGGAGGTGAGCAGTAAAAACGGCTAAGGTGATCCAAAAGTTATCTACAAAGACACTGACTTCATAGGTAGGCTCAAGGTTGCAATTTCAGAAGGATACATGCCCAGCTAGGAATGGTCGCCATGGCTGAAGTAGGGTGGGGAGAGCTGGGATTATAGGGGAATTCTATTATAACAGTATCTTTCTAAGGAGAAAGAATAATCAAAATTGTTTTAAAGCTGTAATACAGGAACTTGAATTTAGGAAAAGAAGACAATGACCTACGTGACTCTTTTTTTTTTAATCATCGTGGGACTGGCAGGAAGGTGTTAGATGATACAGGCATGGAGAGGGAGTGGGCACGCCAGCTGGCTTACTCTCTTATTTATTTTCAGAGTAACGGTCTGGCAGTAATATTGTGGAGCTGGGAAATGGCCAATCTTGCCTCTCAACCCTGACGTATCCGAGGACTGGTAAACACCCCTCAACTCAAGACCAAGGCCAGGGAAGCTATGCTCTTGTATGATAGCCAAGTTCTAGTCAAGACAAGGAATGAGAGACAGACTGGAGATGTAGAAGGATTTGTTCCCCGTGAAATGGAGGTTCCAGAGAGCACAGAACAACGTGAGAAGGAAAGGAGCAGCAGGAAACGAGTGCGGGAAGGCACAGGGCCGTCTGGGCATCAGGGAACAGGAGAAGATGGGTGGTGGAGGCATTTACATTTAGGAACTTATTCGGAATGGGGATTGGGTGGTTTGGTGAGGAACAGTGGCCTTAACGGCCCAGAAAGGAGGCAGCCACTGAGAAGAGCAGAGCACAGCCACCAGAAGCCGGGAGGCAGAGTGCAATGTTCCTGACGGAGGGCCTGACTTGGAAGCTGGGCCCCGAGGAGATGAAAATGGAAGGTGAGCCAGGATGTGATCCCCTCCATATGGAATTTCCTCATCTATGTGGCCCTGCTGAGAGTTACTTCTTTTAATTTAAAGAAATTGAGCGAGGTCCCTGGTGGCCTAGTGGGTTAAGGATCCCGCATTGGCACTGCTGTGGCTCGGGTTTGATCCCTGGTCCAGGAACTTCCACATGCTGTGGGGGTGGCCAAAAAAACCAAAAATGTTAAAGCAATTGCACAGCACATGTAGAGTGGGTGTCGGGTGTGAATGCGTGATAGGAGGAACCCGGTTACAGTTGCTACTCCTATCTGCAAATGGATGGGCCCAGAAAGATGTAAGAGATTCTTGATGGAATGGTCATAAAAATTCTACTTATTAAGAACAAGTCTCGGGAGTTCCCATTGTGGTGAGTGGAAATGAATCCAACTAGTATCCATGAGGATGCAGGTTCGATCTCTGGGCTTGCTCAGTGGGTCGGGGATCTGGTGTTGCCGTGAGCTGTGGTGTAGGTTGCAGAAGTGGCTTAGATCGCACGTTGCTGTGGCTGTGGCGTAGGCTGGTGGCTACAGCTCCAATCTGAACCCTAGACTGGGAACTTCCATATGCTGCAGGTGGAGCCCTAAAAAAAAAAGCAAAAAAAGAACAAGTTTGGCACAACCACATGGACAGTGAGAGAATTCCTTCTATGCCACATGGGAGCTTGGGGATCTCTCCATACCTACAGATGATGCAGCAAGTTTTGAATCTGTCGCCACCCTGAGTTTTAAAGTCTGGACATTTCTGATACTTTTATGTCAGAATAGATATACCTCAGGGGCTTTGGGTGGTGGCAGGGTTCCTGAAAGTTGGCAGTGATTTTGGTAAAGCAAATTAGTTGCCGCTCATATTAAATACATGTGGTTGGAATATCTTTTTTTTTTTTTTTTTTTTAGGGCTGCATGTGCGGTATATGGAAGCTTCCAGACTAGGGGTCGAATAGGAGCTACAGCTGCTGGCCTACGCTACAGCCACAGCAACACAGGATCCAAGCCACATCTGTGACCTATACCACAGCTCATGGCAACGCTGGATCCTTAACCCACCAAGCAAGACCAGGGATCAAACATACATCCTCATGGATACCAGTTGGGTTGTTACTGCTGAGCCACACTGGGAACTCCTGGAATATATAAAAACAAACAAACAAAAAGCAAGTTTGACTTTGGTAATTGACCTTCAAAGCTAAAAGATAAAGCTTTTTGGAGTTGTTTTTCTGGTCATAGTACACCCTTTGCCTGTGATATTCAGCCTCCATCATTGTTGGTATAATGATAAATGATGTCAAACTCTGTTTTCTAGCAAGTATTAATTATAAGAGAATTATGTCTGCAATGGTACGATCTTGTGAGTCATTTCTCTGTGCTTTTTTACTTCTGTCTGGAGTATATTTGTTGAAAAGCTCCTGTTGATTAGTTATGCTTTATGGAAGCCAGCACACAATGCTATCACTTAAGCATGGGACCATTAGTCTGTATTTTTAGTAAATGTACCAACTAAGAAAAAAAAATAATAAAGGCCCAGAAAGACCTGTGATGTCAAGTTTAGTACCAGTGGAACAGGTTTCCTGAGATCTAAGCAGGATACTGGACTTCAGCTGAGCTGCTATGGATATTAGAATTTACTCAAATTCTAGAGTAAATAAGAAAAAAACAGTCCAAAGTCCCAGAGGCAGACAGCAGTATGGATCACTCAAGGGCCCAGGAGCGAACTAGCCAGATGAAGCAGAAGGTTTGTGTGGAGGATTACAAGGCTGGCTCCCAAGGGTGGGGCTGGATTCTGGAGAGCCTTATAAGCCAGCAGAGGAGTCAAGACATGATGTGTAAGTAACAAAATTTCATTACGGGTTTTTAACCAATGGAAGGACAGGTGAAAACAGCATTTAAGGAAGATTAGTGTGAGAAATATCCATGATTAATGGATCAGGATAGGAAAAATTGGGCTTGCCATAGGCTTTGCAACTATCCAAACATGATGTGGTGTAGGATTGGACTGAGGAGGAGAAAAAGAAGAGATAAATTCAAAATAATACCAAACAGAACTTGTTTTATATATGGGAGCGATAAAGAAGAGAAGAGAGCGTACAAATTTTTGAAAACTCAACTTGGCTGAGAGTTAAATGATGCATGGGCATGGAACACCTGTAAGAGGAGGATCAGGTTGGAGGAAGGAGTGGACAGTGATGAATTTAGTTGGGGACCTAGACTCAATTGACTTTCACAGCTAAGTGGGACTTTGCATGTAGCCACAGGGAACAAGCAAGTACCATGCTTTATAGATAAAGAAATTTTGGGCGTACCTGTTGTGGCTCAGCAGTAACGAATCCGACTAGTATCCATGAGGACCTGGGTTCAATCTCTGGCCTCTCTCAGTGGGTTAAGGATCCAGTGTAGGTTGCAGAAGCAGCTCAGATTCTTCATTGCTGTGACTGTGGTGTAGGCCAGCAGCTACAGCTCTGATTTGACCCCTAGCCTGGAAACTTCCATATTCTTCGGGTGTGGCCCTAAGAAGACAAAGAAAAAGAAATTGTGAAGTTTGAGATAACACAGGACATCCTAGAAAAGAGGTCCTAGAGGCAGTTGGCCATTCGTAGCTGCTCTTTAATGACAGAACAAAACCAATTCTGGGGTCATAGGAATAGTCTTGTCAAACAATTCTGTAGGAATGGATGCGTTATCCAAGAGAGAGGAAACAGTGAGAAGAGGAAAAGAGTAAAGACATAGGAAGACAGCAGAGAATTGAATCAAGAGGCAGACAAGAGATAAGAATTTGGGCTTGCTATTTGTTAGCTACAGGAACTTGACAATTTATTGACCTTCTCTGGGTCTCAGACTGCACTCATATCAAGGCCTGACGGGGTGGTATTCTGGTGTGGGTTGGGTATCTGCTTCCAAACTCACTCACATGGCCTCTAGTCCCTGGCTGTTGGCTACAGACAGTGGTATTTTACCAGGTAAGCATCTCCATGAGGACACTTAAAACATGGCAGATGGCTTCTCTCTGAAAGTGAGTGAATGACGAAGGGCACTTAATAGGAAGCAAGCCCCATTCTTCCTGGAACATAATCTCAGAGGTTATATCTCATCACTTTTGGCAAATTCTACTTGTTAGAAACAAGTCAATAAGTACAGTCCACGTTCAAGGGGAAAAGGTTATACCAGGATGTGAATGCAGGAGGCCATTTTAGAGCCCGCCTGCCATGATTATCTCATAGTTATATGCTTAGACACTCATACTCATTCCTTTACTTTCGAAGCCAGTTCACACCTAAATTGGCAATTCAATAAATACCGAATCCACTGAGTTGGGCACAGGCACAGTTGAAGGCAGAAACACAAATTATTGCATTTGGAGTGGATAAGCAATGAGATCTGCTGTATAGCACAGGGAACTACATCTAGTCACCGAGATGGAACATGATGAAGGATGTGAGAAAAAGAATACATATATACGTATATGACTGGATCACTTTGCTGTACAGCAGAAATTGACAGAACATTACAAATCAAATATAGAAACAATAAAAATCTTACCAAAATAATAAAAAAAAAAGTATCTCTAGATATTGCCAAAAGTCTCCTGGCATCATCCTCGCTGAGAGCCACTGGTTTCACCTAGTGCCTGGAAAAAAAATGCCTTTTTTTTTTTTAAGGGCCGCACCTACAGAGGTTCCCAGGCTAGGAGTCCAATCGGAACTACAGTTGCTGGCCTACACCAAAGCCACAGCAAAGCAGGATCCAAGTCACATCTGCAACCTACACCACAGCTCATGGCAACGCTGGATCCTTAACCCACTGAGCGAGGCCAGGGATTGAACCCGCAACCTCATGGTTCCTATTTCTGCTTTGCCACAATGGGAGCTCCTTTTTTTTTTTTTTTAATATGCTTAATTAATGTTCACCATTATTATTACTGGCCACTGGAATCTAGTCTCCTTAGATGGTCTCTGACCCTCGTCCACATCTTGCCAACCCCACCACCTAAGGGATATTTCTATTTCCAGCTACCTATGTACTAGCAGGACTCTGATTCAAGATACGTAGAATTATGGTACCGTCGAGAGCCTGACAATGCCTAGAAATGTGTCCACTCTGCCACACTGAACAGATAGACCTACTCCTCCGAAAATGTCACCAACAAAAGAGAATTGTGGGAAGGACAGAACTGAGAGAAGAGTTAACCTGAGGCAAGTTGAGGCTAGAAAGAGAATGGAGGTCAATGTTGAAAGGGCTCAAGAGCACTAGGAAGATGCTACCATTCAACCATTGCAATAACACATGAAAAGAAATAATGATATACTGTTAGTCCTATCAACATGGAGCTCACAAACCCTTGACTGTAGACCTGTTCTGAGACAAAATGTGTTTATGGATATAAAAATGCCTAGCCTATGACCTGGCACATTGTAGGCTTTCAATAAAGATCTTCTAAAGCTGTCAAAACAAACAAACAAACACAAAGGCAAAAACCAAATTTTCCTAGAGGGAAAAGTCATAGAAATTTTCAGAGAGCAAATTATGCTTGCATTGATTCTTAAAGAGAAAATATCAGTTTATCAGGAGACAAGATGGCCAAGTTAGAAGTTTATCCAATGATTATAATTGGGACTGTGGTATTCTATGTACTGATTCCATTCCATTCCATTCCATTCCATTCCATTCCATTCCATTCCATTCCATTCCATTCCATTCCATTCCATTCCACTCCATTCCATTCCATTCATTTTATTGTTGGCTGCATCTACAGAATATGGAAGTTCCAAACCCAAGCCACTGCAGGGACAACGCTGGATCCTTAACCTGCTGAGTCACAAGGGAACTCCCTCTTATGCACTGATTTTAAAGCCGAGTAGAACTGTGTTAGGCACGAAGAAAATATTTCCTAATTTGAAAAATCTCCAGTGTTATAAAAATGTGAGACAGGAGTTCCCATCATGGCTCAGGGGTAACGAATCTGAGGATGCAGATTTGATCCCTGGCCTCGCTCAGTGGTTAAGGATCCAACATTGCCATGAGCTGTGGTATAAGTCAGAGACTCAGCTTGAATCTTGCATTGCCGTGGCTGTGGCACACATTGGTAGTTGTAGCTCTGATTCGACCCCTAGCCCGGGAACTTCCATATGACATGGGTGCGGCCCTAAAAAAGCAAAAGCAAAACAAAACAAAAGTGAAACACTGAGCAATTTACAGGACTTTTTTTTTCATTTTATGGCCACGCCTCCAGCATATGGAATTTCCTGGGTTAGGGCTTGAATTGGAGCTGCAGCTGCCGGCCTACACCACAGCCACAGCAACGCCATCTCCAAGCTGCATCTGAGATCAATGCTATACCTTGAGGCAATGTCAGATCCTTAACCCACTGAGCAGGGCGAGGGATTGAACCTATATCCTCATGGATACTAGTCGGGTTCTTAACCGACTGAGCCACAATGGGAACTCCAACTCAGGATTTTATCATTTGATTTCAAATATACCTTTTGAAATCCTAGTAATTTAACCCAGTCTTCAGATATTGATATCTATTTTACTAAATTAAATTAGCATTTCATCTGTTTTCTAAATTTTTTTTTTTTTTGCTTTTTACGGTCACGCTCGCAGCATATGGAAATTCCCAGGCTAGTGGTCGTATCGGAGCTGTAGCTGCCAGCCTTCACCACAGCCACAGCAATGCAGGATCTGAGCTTCATCTGCAGCCTATACCATAGCTCACTGCAACACAGGATACCTGACCCCCTGAATGAGGTCAGGGATCAAACCTATATCCTTACGGATACTAGTCAGATTCATTTCCACTGCACCACAATAGGAACTTCAATCTAAAAATATTTTTATGAGCACACTGATCAACTAAAAACTTGTATGAAATAGTTCAGAAATTTCTTTAAGATAACAATTTAGAATGCACCTAGGAAAAAAACACAAAGACTATTCTCTCATTTTCAATGCTATTATCCTATTACAAAAAAGTTGAAATTCTAGTTTTATATTTCATTGTTTTGGGGTTTGTTTGTTTCTTTTTTGCTTTTTTTTAGAGCTGCACCCGTAGCATATGGAGGTTCCCAGGCTAGGGGTTGAATCGGATATACAGCTGCTGGCCTACGCCACAGCCACAGCAATTCAGGATCTGAGATACATCTGCAGCCTACACTACAGCTCATGGCAACACCGGATCCTTCACCCACTGAGCAAGGCCAGGGATTGAGCCTGCAACCTCATGGTTCCTAGTCTGATTCATTTCCACTGTGCCACGACGGGAACTCCCTATTTCATTGCTGATTTTACAAATTCTGTGAGCTTTGCAGGCCCCCATAGTTGACCCACATTCTAGTACTTTCTTGCTTTCTTCATCTATACATTCAGTATTCTGGATACTAAGGATTATGAGGATGGCTGAACTTCACATAAGCTGGTCTGACAGTTCCCCAAGTCGCAAAAATGACAGAACATTAAGGAGCTTTTCCAAGGGCTTCTCTCCTCGTGACTAGGGCCTTCACTATAAAATAGGTAATGCCATATTCATCCCTGCAAGTCTGTATTACTCTCTGGGGCTGTCTGACGTCCAGGCTTTGGCCTAGTCTAATCTGACTCCTCCCAGCCCCGGTGTAAGCACCCGGAAGGCAGAACAAGTTTTTAGAATAATATTGATTTTGCTTTTCTGACCATTGATCTCTGACAACTAAGAAGTTTGCCTCATCATTTTACTGTGGTATTACCAAGCAAATGCTGGATCCCAGTGCTTGATCGTCATGTAACTTGGCTGCCAGCGGATACAGTGCCTGGGAAATAAGAGGCATGCCATAACACAGACCCTCTGTGTTAAATCATCTCCCACTCAAGGGCTGTTGCTGGCAGCTGGAAATTTTATTTAGGAATCAAAATGCTGTTAAGCACTATTGTTTTTGTGTACAAAGAACAATGACCAAGGCTGTTTTATTCTTAAGGCATTCTTGATGTTGTACTATTACAGTGCTTCTCATTTTCTATTCCTTCACTTTCTTTGAAAAGCAAACACTCTTTTCTTGGTAGTTAGGCACAGAAGTAAACATAAAACACTTCTTGGATAGTTCATCTCCATTTTTGTAACTATCGTTTAAAATTAAAGAAAAACACTATTCATTCTTCTCAAATCAGACAGGGGCATTTTCATTTCTTTTTTTCTCCCCCATTGTAGGCTACTGTTTTCCCTGGGGAAGAGGAGGAATTGATAATGGCCAATCACAGATAAAAAAAATCCTACTTTTAGTATGAATAAGCATTCTAAAGAAATAGAATTTCTTTCTTTCTTTTTTTTTTTTTTTGTCTTTTGTCTTTTTAGGGCTGCACCCACGGCATATGGAGGTTCCCAGGTTAGGGGTCCAATCGGACCTGTAGCCGCCGGCCTATGCCAGAGCCACAGCAACGCGGGATCTGAGCCGCATTTGTGACCTACACCACAGCTCATGGCAACGCTGGATCCTTAAATCACTGAGCAAGGCCAGGGATTGAACTCACAACCTCATGGTTCCTCCTTGGATTCGTTAGCTGCTGCACCAAGACGGGAACTCCAAGAATTAGAATTTCTTTATTGTTACTATGTAATCATTATATTTAAATGTTAAATGAAGCTAAATTTTGCTGTTCTTAAAAAATAATATTTGGGGAGTTCCCTTCGTGGCTCAGTGGTTAACGAATCCAACTAGGAACCATGAGGTTGCGGGTTCAATCCATGGCCTTGCTCAGGGGGTTAAGGATTTGGCGTTGCTGTGAGCTGTGGTGTAGGTTGCAGACGCGGCTCAGATCCCGCCTTGCTGTGGCTGTGGCGAAGGCCGGCAGCTCCACTCCTGTTAGACCCCTAGCCTGGGAACCTCCATATGCCGTGGGTGCGGCCCTAGATAAGGCAAAAAGACAGTAATAATAATAACAACAACAACAACAATAATAATAATAATAATAATAATTTAATGAATACATTTGTTTGACTTTTATTTTTTGGTTCAGTAAGGAAAGTGTCTAAGAAGTCCCTCTTCTCCAACATCCTCCCAGGGCAGAAATTCCCTCTGTATCCCTGAGCTAGTCCAGCTACAAGATCAAGATAGCTTTCTGCTCCACAAGACAACCTATAGCACTGCCAGTTACTACATTGTTACAAAGTAATTAGAGCTCTATGTTCAAGGCACCATTCTGGGTGTTCCCTCATATTAGAAAAAATAAGAATCAAAATACCTGCCATAAAAAAGCTCAATACTGTTGTACAACTATAAATGTAATAAAATTCATTGAGAAAAAAATAAGTTTCATACCTTGTTCACAAAATTCAGACAATAATTACAATAACATGAGACAAAAATGACAAGGCCACAGAAAGGCACAAACCAAGCCTCATGGAAAGTCAAGGGGAGAAATGAGATAGCACGTTTCACCAAAGAAACCCAGGGTTCCTAACTCTGCTGTCTGCACTGACTGTAGTTTCTCTTGTCTACTTATAGAGCTTGACAAGTCTATAGATGGGCCCAAGAGGCAATGCAGTTGAGGGGCCTAAAGCTGTGTCTTGGGCATTTAGACATTTTGGATATGAATCTGGACCTTCTCCTTTTTAGCTGGGTGACCTTGCTAAACTTCTGTTTTTACTATACTGTACTTCCTACTACACTTACTATAGAAGTAGTAACTTCCTATGCTTTTTTCATTTGTAAAACGGGCATAGTAAGATCTACCTGATATGCTTATCGAAAGATCAAATAATAATATAAGGGGCTTTAGCATAGTGTCTAGAACTTGGTGCATAAAAAAAAATCATAGGTTTTGCTTTTACTTTTTTTAATTATTATTACTATTTTTGGTCTTTTTGCCTTTTCTAGGGCCGCACTCGTGGCATATGAAGGTTCCCAGGCTAGGGGTCTAATCGGAGCTGTAGCCACCGGCCTGCACCCCAGCCACAGCAACGCGGGATCTGAGCCACATCTGCAACCTACACCACAGTTCACAGCAACGCCAGATCCTTAACCCACTGAGCAAGGCCAGGGATCGAACCCACAACCTCATGGTTCCTAGATGGATTCGTAAACCACTGAGCCACGACGGGAACACCCTGCTTTTACTTTTTAAAAAAATTTTTCCCCGTTTTTTTTCCAGTACATCTCTAACAAAATTTTTTTTTCTTTTTTGACCACACCCACAGTATACGGAAATTCCCGGGCCAGGGATCGAATTCCAGCCACAGCAGCAACCTATGCCACAGCTGCAGCAATGCTGGACCCTTAACCCACTGTGCCAGGCTGGGGATCAAACTCTCGTCTCAGCAGAGACAGCACCTAATCCTTAATCTGTTGCACCACAGCTGGAATTCTGATCTCTAACATTTTTATTATTCCTAATAATATGATATTTTCTAGACCTCATCACTTTTTTTTTTGGCTGCACCCGCAATATGTGAAAACACCCAGGCCAGGGATAGAACTTGCGCCACAGCAAAGACAATGCCAGATCCTCAACCTGCTGCACCACCAAGGAACTCCCAGACCTCCTCACCTTTACGGTTATCCTCTTCCAAACTATCTGGATTTTATTATCCAGTACACGTGCTAGAACTTTTCAACAATAAAACTTTCCCCCAAAATAGAAAATCTACAGTTGGTGTCTGACCAAAATAGTAAACGAAACTGCTTCCTCCCTTCTGCCCTGTACCTTTTTTGTTAATGCATTAATTTATTGAATGTCCAAAATTATTGCATTCAAGTTGTTCTGGTTTTCATTTTCATTTTTAGCAATTCCATGCATGCTTACTGATTCATGGCAAGCCTATGGCCATCTACCTTCCCTAGTACTATTTAGATAATGAACAATCAGACCTCTCCCATCCTGTACTTGCACAATGGATTTTTTGAACTTAAATGAAGACCTTTTCCTTCCTTTCTCTTGTGATTCGTGGTTGCAAGTAACAGCAAGCTAGCTGGTTCTAACTGAACACAGATGAACGTCTCTGTTGTTCTCACTTAAGAGTAAGAAAAATGGGACAACTGAGTGCTGACTCTCCCTTCTTCATAATAAGTAGTGGATTCACTTTCTTGTGCAGATTTCTCCTGGGACCCTTCTGCCAGCAGCTGCTGACTCATAGTGCCATGATTTGGGCTGTAGATGAAATGATTTCCTCATCTAGTCCTCCCTCCAACAAACATGTGTCATTGCTTTTGAGCTGTTGCTGCTCCCAACATGGAGCGAGAAGTTGTCAACCCTAAAACAGGTTACTGTGACCTGGGAAGCCAGGGTTGAGAAGATGGCAATTCCCAGCAGAGTTCAGGGTATGGCAGGGGAGATGTTCTCCCAAATGGATGAAGAATATGTTTTCTAAAAGAAACGAAGGTGACTTAGAATAAGCCAAGTAGGACCAAGATAAAATGAAGGCTTTCAAACCTACTGTTGTTATAGATGGCTGAATGACACAAAAAGATTATTCTTGTGAAATCAAGTAATTTTTCTATTTTAGTAAAGAGAGAATTAATCCTTTATTATCTTCACTGTATAAGCTTTTTCCCTTTTAGTTAATACTAGATAAAGCAAATCTGATATAAATGTTTATGAGAATTTGCAAAACTTCAGATTAAATGACAAAGTAATCTAAAAGTTCTCATTAAATAGTAACCCACAGTTATTTTACTTTATTTTTTGTCTTTTTGTCCTTTTAGGGCCGCAACATGGAGGTTCCCATGCTAGGGGTCTAACTGTAGCTGTAGCCGCCGGCCTTCACCACAGCCACAGCAACGTGGGATCTGAGCCGCGTCTGCAACCTACACCACAGCTCCTGGCAACGCCGAATCCTTAACCCACTGAGCAAGGCCAGGGATCGAACTGGCAACCTCATGGTTCCTAGTTGGATTCTTTAACCACTGAGCCACGATGGGAACTCCCCACAGTTACTTTTATTAACCATCATTTAGGTGTTCATGTGATAGCACTGAAGCCAGGTTATTTAGTCTAAAAAAAAGAGAAAATCATAATTCAAACTAGATAAGAATAGATTTCAGAACTCCTATTTTCTATGCCCTTAACCAAAAAGTTTAGGAGATTTTCCAGGCAACGTTTTGAGATAGAGAGATACAAGCCTATCTCGCCATGTATTACCCAACAAACAAAACACTTATCAGATAATGCCTGATAGCAAAGTAAAAATGAGATTCATTTTCCAAGGATTTCCTAACTTGCAAGGATTAGAGGAAGACATGAGGGTGGAAAACCCATAGGTCACGTGCATTGATTATTCTAGTCATGTTTATATTTAATTTATAAAACTGGATTATTGCTTTGCCTTCTTATGTAGGTTTCAAAACAGTCCTCACAACAGTGATTTGTTATTTCTTAAAGTATTAAAAGACTTGCTTATCTAAAAAATCATCCAAATCACCTGGAAGGAGTAAAATGCTGACCCATATCTAATGACATACGCAGATGGTAAAATGAAAATAGAAAAAAAAATCTTTTCCCTTACATCTGTATCTAGGCCCTATCACTCTTTGCTTGCCAGATATGACACTTTATTTTATTTTTTATTTTTTCTAGGGCCACACCCGCAGCATATGGAGGTTCCCAGGCTAGGGATCTAATTGGAGCTATAGCCGCTAGCCTACGCTACAGCCACAGCAACGCCAGATCCGAACCACGTCTGTGACCTACACCACAGCTCACGGCAACACCGGATCCCTAACCCACCGAGCGAGGCCAGGGATTGAACTCGCAACTTCATGATTCCTAGTTGGATTCGTTAACCACTAAGCCGTGTCAGGAACTCCCAGGTATGACATTTTATAGTTCAAATTATCCTGTGGACAAAGATATAGGTGATGATTAAGAGTGACTTCAAGTCAGTGCTGGAATGCAGGGCACCTGGACTAGAATGCCACATAACCCTACTGACCTGATCCCTAAATTCTGTGAGAAAAAAATTAGGATAATAAAAAGTCTTCCTCCTGATTAAGTGATTCCTCAACTGAGGTGAAGATCAACCTCGGTAAAGGAATTGTAACTCTAAAGGGTTCTAACAGATTCTTAGCAAATAAAGGATAGCATCTTATATTAGATCTGTTCAAATAGAACATGGTTTATAATCTCAACTCTGGGAGCTCCCATCGTGGTGCAGGTGTTAATGAATCCGACTAGGAACCATGAGGTTGTAGGTTCGATCCCTGGCCTAGCACAGTGGGTTAATGATCTGGTGTTGCTGTGAGTTGTGGTGTAGGTCAGAGATGTGGCTCAGATCTGGTATTGCTGTGGCTGTGGCATAGGCCAGCAGCTGTAGCTCTGATGCAAGCCCTAGCCTGGGAACCTCCATATGCCGTGTGTGCAGCCCTAAAAAGCAAAAAAAAAAAAAAAAAAATATATATATATATATATATATATATGTAGTCTTAATTCTGTGCTCAGCAAAGAAATTTAGAAAAACTCATTTTCACTAGTCCATAAAAGTCACAGAACCAGATTCTTGATAAGCAAGTTATTAGTGCACAAAAAGATGTGGTGGACAAGTGAAATATCATGATGTTTTATTTTATTTTCACTTTTTTTCCACTTTTTTTAAATGGCCAAACCTGCAGCATATGGAAGTTCCTGGGTTAGGGGTCCAATCCGAGCTGCATCTGAGGCCTATGCCACAGCCACAGCAACACTGAATCAGAGCCACATCTGCAAGATACACAGCAGCTGGCAGCAATGCTGGATCCTTAACACACTGAGCGAGACAAGGGATCAAACCCACACCCTCATGGAGACTATGTTGGATTCTTAACCTGCTGAGCCACAATGGGAACTCTCATAAAGTTTTAAAATGTGAATTTTTTTGTGTGTGGGGGTGCACCCACAGCATATGGAAGTTCCACAGCCAGGGACTGAATTCAAGCCACAGCTGTGACGTATCAGCTGTGGTAACACCTGATCCTTAACCCACTATGCCACAGCAGGAACTCCCAAACTTTCTATTTTCAATCCCACTGATGCCAGAGTAATCTTTTAAAAATATCTTTGATTATATCATGTCTCTGATCAAAAGGTTCCAGAACGAAGTCCAAGCTCTGATCCCTTCTTAATCTCCTTTTTTAATCCCACCTTTTCAATCTCATTTGCAACCATGCCCCACAGTTGGAGCCAGAAAACTCACAGTTCTCTAAACTGGCCCATTTCTGGGCCTTTTCTCATATATTTCCCTTGTGGAATGTCTGCTCTCAAATTTAGCTATCTTTCCCCAGCAGCCTTCCTCTCAGCTGCAATCATTTCCTTCTTCCACTAGGCTCCATGCAGCGTTTTATCTATTTATCTGTCAACAATTTAGTTATTTTATGTAGTTGTCTTATTTCCCCTGCTAGACTATAAAGCAAAATTTCAAGTGGTGTTTTCATTTCTAGCCTTCCTCTCTCCACCAGGGTGTCTAGTAAAGTGCTGTGCTTATAAATGTTCTGAGGCGAACGAATTTTTAACGAATGAAAATCAAGAGCCAGCAGAGTGAAATATGGAAATATGAAATCAGGAATAGAGTCCACAGCTCCTGATTTTTACGTACTACTTTCATCCCTGGGCCCATACTTCAGCGTCGCTACCTTTCCACTCAGGAAAGCGCTCTCTTCCCTTTTATTTGATGACTTATTAATCAACCACAATGCTACTCAAAAACTAGAGATGGTGGGGAAGTACAAAAGGAAAAAAGTCAGGGTCTTCATCTCAAATAACTTGATTTTGGAGGGGTGTCAATACAAATTTCATTTGTGCCGTTAAGTCTGAATTGCAAGGCGTTAATCAGAGTTTCTGATCAGTAGTGCGAAGACAGTTTTTAAAAGATGAGAATAAATTAAAAGCTATGTAGGTCCTCCTAGGTTCTCCAGTAAAACAGGTCTGTTATGGAGCAGTAAAATTAAGAGCACCGCGAAACGAGACATAAGGGATTAATGTGCTCTTGTAAATCAGCAATGCCTTCCTCAACACTGGTCCTTCATTAATGATTTAATGAATGACTGCACCAACTCTTTAAAAAAGAAAGGCATAAAAGCCACACTCCTTCAAAAAAAAAAAAAAAATCCTATGGCACCACACTGCAACAAGCGAGCACCGGGGACATTTCCACGCGGTCATGAACCGCTGCAACAACCTGAACACTGGGCAAAACCATCCTAGCCATTAGGAACTCGGTTCCAAAAAGGAGCGCCGCATCCCGCGGGGGCTGAAGCTTCACCCCCTGGAAACGCAGTCCTCAGGCATAGCCTACTAAGCCCCCACAACGCGGATCGCTCTCAAAGAGGGAGGCTCAGGGGATGGCTCACACAGGCCTCCCTTTCACCTTCTCCAGGCAGTGCACACGGCGCACTCCCCGACCCCCAGAATGCGCTCGGCGCCGAGGCCGCTGGACCCAGCTCCCAGAGCGCCCGGGCCCAACTCGGGCGTGAACGTAGGCTCCCAAGGGGTGGGGGCGCGGGTGATGCAGCACTCAGGGACAGCCACTTCCCTTCTCCCCCGCCCGCCCACGTCCGCGCCGCAGACCTTCCTCGGGATGGGAAGCTGCGGAGGACAAGAAGTGCTCGGAGGTCCGCACCTGCACCGCGGAGTCGCGGTCGCACCGCCCCGCCCCCTTTTGCTCCCTCCGCGCCTTCCCCCACTCTCTTCCGCCCCCTCCCCTCTCTCGCGGCCGCTTCTCTGCTCCGCCCCGCTCGCGCGGCTGCCCGGCCGGCTGTGACATCACTAGACCCCACCCCCTTACCATAAATACTGGCGTCGCCGGCACCACCTTCCCACACTCTCTGGCTCTTCGCTTGGCTGTGGTGTTCCTTTTTTCTCTCCTTTTCTGCCTCTTCTCATTCTTTCTCGCCCTTCTGCTTTGCGGTGTGACGAGGCCGAATCCTCTCCGCACCCAGCCGTCGTTTTCCTTCTTCTGCCCGCGCTGTTGTATTTCTCTCCTTCGGCCGCCGCCGCCACTGCTACACAGCTGGTGTCGGTGCCGCGCTTTTCACCCGACGTCGTCCCCGCAGCCTATGGCCCAGGCCGCCTTGGGTATTTCTGCTCAAGGTAACCACATCCCTCTTTAAAAATTCCGCCGAAAAAGAGAAGACGCTTTACCCGACTCTTTGGGCCGTTATCTCACGTGAGTACCGATTGGAGGGGCGCGGGCGGGACCGGGGCGCCGGGCTGGCCTCGGGGAGCTGCCGGGCCCTTTGGGCTGGGCCCCGCCGCCCGGCTAGCGGCCCCGCAGCGCTCCGCGGCCGGCCGCCTCGAACATGGCGGACGGCGGCGTGTGTGGCGGCTGCCGGTGCCTCCGCGGCGGCACGGCGCGGCGGGCTGGGGCGGCGGGCACGCCTCGAGGCCTTTGGGCGGGCGTCGAACCGGGGCTGAACCCGAGCCGCCGCACTTGGGGAAAGGGGGCGTGTGCCTGTGGGGGCGCGCGCGGGGGTCCAGCCGCCGGGGGTCGGCGTCGCCTCCCAGCGGCCCCCACCCCGCTCCCGTGGTGCATTGCTGTTTCCGGGGAGGGGGCCGGGCGCAGCCCTGAGGGGCCTGGGTCCCGCCACCGGTCCCTGAATGTTGCGGCGCCTTCGCCTTCGGTAGCCCGGCGGTCGGCGCGACCGGCTGCAGCCGCCGCGGCCTTAGGTTATGAATGGAGCGGGGCGGGCCCAGCGCCGGCCTCCTATGACAGCTGCCCGAGGAGGACGGGTTCTCGAGGGTGCGGGGAGTGCGGCCCCCCTCTGCTGGAGGAAAGTTGACGCCGCAAGGGGCCAGGCGGCGGGGAAGCCCCGGTGTCAGGTAGCGAGCGAGAGAGGCCTTTGGCCCCTTCTGGAAGCCTCCGGGCTGCCGCTCCGCCCCTTGCGGCGCTCTTGATTGGGCTGAGTTGCCTTCACTCACCCCAGCCACCTCCTGGAGCCCCTAGGATTAGTCACCATGGCTTCGTTTTCTCGTCCGCGCCACGATTCCTGGGCAGTGAGAGGGAGAGCGGTAGGCTTGGGTGCCTAATCAAGTACTATTTTAGTAGTTAGTGGTGGTGTCGTGTTTTAACTCAACACAATGTATATCCTGAACCTTTGTTTCTTAGGCTAAGCTGCTAGTTACGGAAGCCCGAAACGGTCGGGGACGTAGTTTTCAACCCCTAATGTTTCAGGAGATTTAGCTGGATTTTGGGGTTGCGTCGTGGTTACATTAAGGTGTGTCCCGTTGTGTTTTCACGGTTGAGCCCCCAGCTTGGATGGGAACCTGAGGAGCCTTAAGGGAGAAATCGATGAAAGGTTAATGGGGACAAGCATGGCAGAAATGCTAACGATTGTAGGGCAAGGCCCTGACGATCTTTTAATTTCTTTTGCAAATGCAGGCGAGTGCTGGTTCTGAAGACAAGTAAGCCCTCGGGAGTTTACATTAGGTAGAAGAGATAGGCAACTGGTGATTTTAGGTGATAGTAGAAGCCATAATCATGTAATCAGCGCCATTACTCTTGCCGCCCAGGTTTAACGTACAATTTTTCAAACAAACTAAAGAGGCAAAAGATTGTACTCGCACGTAGTGTCAGTTAGCATTTTGCTTTACTTGTCACTGAACTGTATAGCCATCAGTCCATCTGACTTTGCTCTGTATTTCAAAGTAAGTTGGAGACACCAGAACCGTTCACCCTTGCAGCTTGAGTATGCTCATATCGTTAAATAGAATTTCAATACTAAGTATTCTTTTTAAGTAATTGTTTCAGTAAAATTCATATAACATCAAAATGCACAAATCTTAAATGTACCATTTGTTTTTTGACAAATACAGCTGTGTAATCCAAACCCCTATCAAGATGTAGAACATTTCCATCCAACCCAGAAAGTTCTTTTGCCCCATCAAACTCCATCCCTCACTACCCACAGAGAGAGGCAAGCATGATTTCATTATATGACATTTTATTAACCATGGATTATTATAGAAGCTTATTCTAGGATTTCCATATAAATGCATTGTTTGGCGTGAAAGGCTTTAACTAATTCAGCATGTTTTTGATAGTTACCCATGGTGCACTCATCAGTATGATGTTCCTTTTAACTGAGTAGTCCATTGTATAAAGACCTCGCCTGATTTTTTTTTTTTGCTCTTTTTTTTAAAGAACTTTATTTTGGAATAATTTTATATTTATGGAAAAGTTGGAAAGGTAATAGTTACTTCATATTTGTTACCTATCTTATAAGAGGTGTCATATATCAGAATTAAAACTAACTTCGATATATTACTGTTACCCAAAGTCCAAAACTTTCTTTGGATTTCACCAGCTTTTAGTGTTCTCTTTCTGTCACAGCACAAATGCAGGGTACCACATTGCATTTAGTTGTCACATCTTCCCAAGTTGCCTCTGATCTGTGGCTATTTCTTGGTCTGCTTTTCATGTCTGTGATAGTCTATAGAAGTACTGACCAGATATCCAGTAAAGCTGTTCCCCAGTTTACGTTTGTCTTATATTTTTCTCATGATTAGACTGGGTTTTGGAAAGGATATCTAGAGCATTGGTAAAGGCAATGTGAATTGTTCAGAGAAATACTGATAATTTGAGGATACTAAATTTCTGGGTAGTTAAACTTGTCAAAGTGATGGGAGGTTTTTTGATGATTTATTGGTCAACTATTGCTGACTGGGTCAACTCTAGTTCTCCCTGTGCTGTTTGACAAGATGTAGCAAGAGACATTTTCTTCAATTAAGGAATTTGGTTGTAGTATTGTACCTGATCCAGTGATATAAACACCAGTCTAAATGAGAATACTTTACCTCCTTTTTTCCAAATTTTCATTTATCCTCTCATGGTGTATCTTTTTCTTTTTCTGTCTTTTTAGGGCTGCACCTGAGGCATATGGAAGTTTTTAGGCTAGGGGTCAAATTGGAGTTGCAGCTTTCAGCCTACACCACAGTCACAGTAACAGGGAGATCCGACCTGCTTCTTGGACCTACACCGCACCTCGCAGCAACGCTGGATCCTTTAACTGATTGAGCAAGGCCAGGGATTGAACCTGCGTCCTCATGGATACTAGTCAGGTTCTTAACCTGGTGAACCATGACAGGAACTCCTCTCATGGTTTATCTTAACTGTACGAATGGACATTCTGTTTTTCTGTATGTAAAAGGCTTTGTTAACTCCCCTCTCCATTTTTTTTTTTTGTTTTAATAGTGGCATTTGTAAGTTTCTGGGCCGGGGATTAAATCCCAGTTGCAGCTGTGACCTAGCCAGATTCTTCTAACCCACTGCGTCGGACTGGGAGATTGAACCTGCGCCTCTGCAGTCAGATTCTTAACCCACTGTGCCACAGCAGGAATTCCTCATACCACTTTTATTTACATTGAAATATGCCTTCTAGGGGTCCCCATTGTGGCTCAGTAGATTAAGAATCCATGAGGATGGGGGTTTAATGCCTGGCCTTGCTCAGTGGGTTAAGTATTGGGCATTGCTGAAAGCTGTGGTGTAGGTCACAGATGTGGCTTGGATCTGCTGTGGCTTTGGCCTAGGCCTCAGCTGTAGCTCAGAGTTGACACCTAGCCCAGGAACTTCCATATGCCGCAGGTAAGGCCCTTAAAAAAAGAAAGATTCCTTTCCAAGTTTAGAGCCTTGATTTCGTTCTATTGTCTTTTTTGTTCGGTGGAAGTTTTTGAGAGATCCTGAAGAACGTACTTGAATGTCCAAAGTTGAATGGCTTTAACATTTCATAGCACTGCTCTTGGCTGGTATTAAACAGGAAAAGAGCTATGGATACGTGGGGTTTATGTGTGTGAGAATGTCTCAGCCAGGATAATTATCCTGTTTCTTGGGGTCATTGAGAATAAACTGTCTCCAGCATGAGTCGGATTTTGTTTTATTTTATTTTTTTGGTCTTTCTGTCTTTTTAGGGCCACACCTGGGTCCAATCAGGGCCTTGTCTGCCACAGCTCATGGCAATGCCGGATACTTAACCCAGTGAGCAAGGCTAGGGATTGAACCTGTGTCCTTACGGATACCAGTCAGTTCGTTAACCGCTGAGCCACAACGGGAACTCCGAGTCGGCTTTTAATTTATTTTTAAAACTACCTGGGTGTGGAAAGAATTGAAACCTTTGTTTTAGAGTACTTAGCTGGGATCTAATGTAGTGTTGCATGTTGGTATGGGTTGTTCCCTCCTTTTCCTAAGGTGTCATTGAGCATGTGAGCAGATACCCCAAAGAGATAGAACATTTTCCCTCCCTCAACAGTGCTCCTTCCTAGTGGAGATGAGAGAGATGCTTAAGATGTGCCTAGAGTGCTTTGAAATCTCAGATTCTTAAAAGTACTAAGTTTCATCATTTTTTTCTGGTTTCCATACCACCCCTCTTCTAGCAAATACTGTTAGATTGTATTACTTTAAAAGTAACAATCATTGAATTACAAATAGAAGTAAAGATGTAATGATTTTAGGTTAGAGGTGACAAGTCTGTCCAGTAATATGTAAAAACCATTTCTAAAACTTATTTAGCGTTTTGTGTTGTGCCAAGCATGTTCACATTCATATGTTCCTAGTTACAGTAGAGTGACTTAGATCTGATAGGTATGAGGAGGAGGTAAGAGGTTGTCCAGTATGTAAAGCAGGTAACAAAAGTTATTGCACATATAACAATGTATTAGCCAAGTTACAAAATGTTTTTCTTTTTTAACTTTTTAGGGCCGCACCTGGGGCCTATGGGAGTTACCAGGCTAGGGGTCAATCAGAGCTGCAGCTGCTGGCCTACACCACAGCCACACTGGATCCTTAATCCACTGAGCCACAGTAGGAACTCCAAAATGTTTTGCCTTTTTAAAATGTAGGATTTTTGGAGTTTCCGTCGTGGCTCAGTGGTTAACGAATCGGACTAGGAACCATGAGGTTGTGGGTTCGATCCCTGGCCTCACTCAGTGGGTTAAGGATCTGGCGTTGCCGTGAGCTGTGGTATAGGTTGCAGACGTGGCTCAGGTCCCACATTGCTGTGGCTGTGGCGAAGGCCGGCAGCTTCAGCTCCTGTTAGACCCCTAGCCTGGGAACTTCCACATGCTGCAGGTGCGGCCCTAGGTAAGGCAAAAAGATAAAAAAAAAGTGTAGGATTTTGTAATTGAGCAAACAAGAATTTGAAATTGGGAGAGTAAAAGAAGCATTCTGGATAATTTCAGACTATTGGATCATGATAGAGTATTTTATATTTTGAGGACTTGCATACACACCAAGTTGGTGAGGGTACTTGGACATTTTTAAATTTTAGGCCACTTAGAAATTTGGGTTTTAGAGGGCAAAGTAAAAACGAAATTAGGCGAAGGCTAGAAACTGAGTAGGAAGATAGAGAGCAACTTGGTAAAATGGCCATGACCTAAAATTATGTGAATTTCGTATTCTTAGCAGCTTGGAAGTGCTTACTACCGCATAAGGTACTTAGCAAGTACTTCTTGGTATTTTTTTTTTTTTTTTTTTTTTC
>PVHT020000230.1:2635767-2661946 GCA_004024745.2 Catagonus wagneri | reverse complement strand
GCCACGACGGGAACTCCACTTCTTGGTATTTTGATAAACCCTTTGAAAATATCATTTTGTGTAATATGACCTTTTTTTTGGCCACACCCACAGCATATGTAAATTCTCAGGCCAGGGATAATCTGTGCCAGGAATTCCTGTGTAATGTGATTTTAACACTCTTAAAACTGAAACTTCTTCTCATAGTTAATTTTTGTGAATTTAACCTTGAAACACAACCTAACATTTTTTAACATAGTACTTAATGTCACTACTTTTATTTTCTTCTTTAGGGCGAACTTTCTGACCGAGTATACAACTACCCAGAGGGCCTAGGAGAAGTGCTGTATAGAGAGCAGTTCGACTTCAACGCTGAGCCACCTTGGGAACCTAGCTGATGATAGGGGGGTTCCATCTCCTAACTTGTCCATGTAAGTATTTTCATATCTGTATAGAAAGTGGGAGAGGGTCTTGTGAAATAAAAGTAAAGGAGAGTTCTTGTTGCTCAGTCTTTTTCAAAACTTATGTTTACTGAAAAGTGCAGTGACCCTTAAAGTTGATTCAGTTGTGTGCATTGTTTATTAGTGACTAGATCACTGTTTTGCTGTGGTTAAGTACATGCTGCAGGCTAAGTTTTAGGAAATCTTATTAGTCCAGATTTAAATATAAGTTGGGGAGGATTTTTTTTTTTTATTAGATGTGGACAGTAGTTTATCACATCACTGAATCACATTTAATTTGGTGGATCCGAGTGTTTGGACTTAAGTAGAAAAAAAAAGGCATTTTTATTTTTTTGTCTTTTTAGGGCCACACCCACAGCATATGGAGGTTCCCTTGCTAGGGGTCAAATCGGAGCTGTAGCTGCTGGCCTGTGGCACAGCCACAGTGATGCAAGATCCGAGCCACCTCTGCGACCTATACCACAGCGCATGACAACGCCAGATCCTTAACCTACTGAGCGAGGCCAGGGATTAAACCTGCATCCTCATGGATGCTAGTGAGATTGATTTCCACTGAGCCACCAAAAAAGACTTTTTTTTTCATATTTTGGCTTGCTTTTTATTTACCAATAAGACTAGATATAGTATATACATGTATTTTTTTTAAGTACTACACATATGCTATGGAACTTTATTCAAGTTTTTGTTTGGCTGTTTACTTTTTTTTAATTTATAAGGTTTTTTCTATTAATGAATTTTATTACAATTATAGGTGTACAAAAATAATCACAACTCAATTTAAAGAGAGCAAAAGGTTCTGTTCTCCATTCCACTTACTGAAGCTCTACCCCAGAGCTTGGGATATAAGAGGTGAATTTTGGTTCTCATTTTTCTAGTTATGAGTATCTTGGCAGATACAGTGTTATTTCGAGTTATATATTCTTTTTTACAAAATGACGTTGTCTAATACTTAGCTGGTGAAAAAACTGGTTGTTTTTAGAGGACTTACTGAGAGATGATAGATGTTGTCTCCTAACATCCTGCCTTTCCCAAGAGATTTTCATGGATAGTTTCTTACTGTACTCGATTTTTTAATTAATTTATTTATTTTTGCTTTTTAGGGTCGCACCTCCTGCATATGGAAGTTCCCAGGCTAGGGGTCTAATCAAAGCTACAGCTGCCAACCTACGCCACAGCAACGCAACGCCAGATCGAAGCCATGTCTGCAACCTACACCACAGCTCACAGCAATGCAGAATCTTTAACCCACTGAACAAGGTCAGGTATTGAACCCACAACATCATAGTTCCTAGTCAGATTCATTTCCGCTAAGCCACGCTGGGAACTCTTTGATTTTTTATGTATGGATTTGACTTTGAATGCAAAATGCAATTCATAGTAAACTGTTTGAATTTGTGCTGCTACATTTGTGTGGTTGATTTAATTTTATTTGTAAATTTCTTGCTATTGAAATTTGGGTTTTGGTGTTGAGCTGGTTGTTTTGAAGTAGGCTAGAGAGACTTGGAGGAAGTAACAAAATTTCAGGAAAGAGGTCTAATCATAACCTCAAATTACATACAATCTTAAGACATTTAAGTCTAAAGAGAAAGGGGGAAAAAGGAGTTTAAAAGGATTTCTTGTAAGTTCTGCTGACTTAGAATGCTGACAGGAGGATTTCCCATACTGGCTTTCTTTTAGCTGTGTCAATTTGCGCAAATTGCTTATTTTTTAAATCATAACTATAAAGTTGAAGTAGAACAGTTTCTTTAACTCTAAATGGATACAGTGGTTTCTCTTTTGAGTGTTTTAATTGCCCTTAGTTAATGCACTGTGGTCTTTGGAACAGTAGCATTAGCATCACCTAGATAGAATTGACTTTCAGCCCCACCCAAACCTGAATCAGAAATCTACATTTTAGCCAAACATATTCAAGAAAAGTACAGTTGCCACCAGTTCAGTGCCAAGCCAGTTTCTTTTAATTTTTGCTAGTCATCTATTGTGTTTCTAGCATATCTGATGTTTTTCTTCCAAGTTGGCTTGGAGACTTAAAGCTTTTCTGGGTGAGGTGTAGAGTCCATGGTGGGGAGTAAATTCTGTGATGAAAATTTAAGAGTAAACTTCATGTTTTAAAGCAAGACATTATTAAAGAAAAAGCTCTTTTATTTCAAGTCTCCTTAATGGCAACAACTTTGCATTATGCTTATTTCTATTAGTGTTTCCTCTTAGACTTGAGAAATAAGCTGGTACATTGATAAACGATTCACCCAAATCAGGGAGTCTTTTTTTCTTTTTTCTTTTTTCTTTTTAGGGCTGCACCCACAGCACATGTAAGTTTCCAGACTAGGGGTCAAAATCAGAGCTGCAGCTGCTGGCCTTTGTCACAGCAATGCTGGATCCAACCTGGGTCTGCGAACTACACTGCAGCTCACAGCAAGTGCCAGGGATCTAACCCCATCCCTCGTGGATACTAGTGAATTACTGCTGAGCCACAATGGAAACAGTCTTTAATTAGGATAATGAATATACTTTAGAACTCAGAAAGTCTGTAGTTTCCCTCTCTGTTTTTGTGTGTGGAGGTGTAGTATGGATGGGCACAGATAGAAAATGCAGGTTCTGGCAGTCAGAGTGACTGACTTATTATACCCAGGTACAATGTGTATTATGTTAAATGAAACTATTTCTCGGTGCTTTGCTATAAAGCTATAGCTGCAATCCCTTATTCGTAAATTTCCAAAATCTGAAAGTTAAAAAAAAAAAATTTATAGCTTCCTTGATGTGACTTAACCTGATTTGGGAACAAAACCTTGACCTGAATCTGAGTTGATTTGAGGCTATTTTTATTTTGACCTATCCCATTTAGTGTTAATATTCCTAAATTTTGCTGCAGAAATATTCTGAACATGTTGACTCATGCCTCCTGGAAAGTATTATGTAATATGTTTAAAGTATGTGTACTAAATTGCCATTCTAAAATCTTGAGATATTTTGAATTCAGAAAGATATCTGGCCCCCAGCTTTTCTGGATTAGAATTAGTAAAGGTGACAAGAGAGTCTGCATTTCAGAAATGTATATTTCAGATATCAATAGGAGTTTGTGGTACTAGACATTTTAAATCCTATTTAGAAAATTGAAAATCATTCAAGAACTTGAACACGCTAGTCTTTTTTTGTCTTTTTGCCTTTTTCTAGGGCCGCACCCACGGCATGTGGAGGTTCCCAGGCTAGGGGTCTAATCGGAGCTGTAGCCACCAGCCAACACCACAGCCACAGCAACGCCAGATCCGAGCCGTGTCTGCAGCCTACACCATAGCTCACGGCAACGCCGGATGGTTAACCCACTGAGCAAGGCCAGGGATCGAACCCACAAACTCATGGTTCCTAGTCGGATTCGTTAACCACTGCACCACAACGGGAACTCCAAACACACTAGTCTTCATGGAAAATACTTGGCACATAGTGTTGCAATATGTGTGGTTACATGAACTCTCTTTGAACTGTGTTATACTCCCATTACTCCAATGGGATTTCTATGTAGGTAGTCTAAACTCTAGGATTTGGCTTCAGACTTAAATCACGAAAACAGCTGATTTTTTTTTTTTGCTTTTTAGGGCCGTACCTCCGGCATATGGAGGTTCCCAGGCTAGTGGTCAAATTGGAGCTATAGCTGCTGGCCTACACCACAGCAATACAGGATCTGAGTTGGGTCTGCAGCCTATGTCACAGCTCATGGCAATGCTGGATCCTTAAACCACTGAGCAAGGCAAGGGGTCGAATCTGCATCCTCATGGATTCTAGTCAGATTTGTTAGCCATTGAGCCACAAAGGGAACTCTCAACCATCTGAATTTTAAGATAGTTCATTTCATTACCTGGAAACTTTGTAAGTTTCTTACATAGTAAGGTTTTTTTTTTTTTTTCCGTTATGAATGTGTTGTGGTATAATGTGTGAACACTGTAAAAATATCTTAAATGCTGGAGTTCCCATCGTGGTGCAGTGCAAACGAGTCTGACTAGGAACCATGAGGTTGTGGGTTAATTCCTGCTCTTACTCAGTGGGTTGAGGATCCGGTGTTGCCATGAGCTGCGATGTAGGTCGCAGACATGGCTTGGATATGATGTTGCTGTGGTGCAGGCCAGCGGCTACAGCTCCAATTAGACCCCTAGCCTGAGAACCTCCTTATGCCACAGGCGCAGCCCTAAAAAGACGAAAAAATAAAATTTTTAATATTCTTGCTAATATTTACACGTGCCTTAGAAGGTCCCGCTTTACCTAGATTCGGATTGCTTTAAGGAAATAAAATCTTTTATGAATTTACATGGTGCTATTCCTTCATGTTTCATTGTTAATTGTCAATAGAAAAGGTAGGTTTTTGGCTCATTTTGGAGAAATGTCTAAGTTTTGGTAAAGTTTCTGTGATACAAGCAAATTTGGTAGAACTTTTTTCACTTTTTATGGTCGCATCCGCAGCATATGGAGGTTCCCAGGCTAGGGATTGAATTGGAGCTACAGCTGCCGGCCTACGCCAGAGCCACAGCAATGCCAGATCTGAGCCACGTCTGCAACCTACACTACACACAGCTCACAGCAACGCCGGATTGTTAACCCACTGAGCAAGGCCAGGGATCGAACCCACAACCTCATGTTCCTAGTCTGCTTTGTTAACTGCTGTGCCACGATGGGAATTCCCAGCAGAACTTGTATTAATGGTTGTTGTACTCTTTGACCATGAAGATCCGGATAAAACTGTCGTTGAAATACACAGATTTAGAGACTAGTTTTTCAAGTATGTATATGCCCTTGGTATGCATACAGTGATGGTGGTGCTTCATCACTTGTGTAAAGTAGCAAAAATCATTCCATGTAAACCCAGTGGGAATAATAGCATGTTAATGGATAAAAGGGGACCTAGGGAATTCTTTTCTTCAGGTGAAATTAGACTCTTTCCTGGGAGGGCCAAATAGATGGGAAAGCAGTGTAGATTTTTTTTTTCTTTTGTCTTTTTTAGGGCCACACCCAAGTCGTATGGAGGTTCCCAGGCTAGGGGTCCAATCAGAGCTGCAGCTGCCAGTCTGTGACCTACACCACAGCTCAAGGCAACGCCAGATCCTTAACCCACTGAGTGAGGCCAGGGATCGGACCCCATCCTCATGGATACTAGTCTGGTTAATTAACCACTGAGCCATGACAGGAACTCTAGTGTAGATGATTTTTAAATTGGGATAAAATGGTTCTTCCATCGATTACAGAAGATCGTAGAGCTGAGAAAATTAATAATCACTAGCAATCTGTGTTCCATTACACTCCCCTTCTTTGGTCTTCAGAGTTTTTGAGTTTAGGTTCTTCATTGCCTTCAAAAAAGCATTTTGGGACACATCTTATATAAACTAAAATCTAGGTAAATGGTAGGATACTGTTTTAGGCTGGTAAGCCTAAAGAGGCTGTTAAAATGCTCTCATACTGATAGGGCCTAGAAAACAAATACTCCTGTCCTTTGTTTCCACTCCAGCGTCATCCATGCACTCTTAAGCAATTTTCACAAGTTGACAGATTTGGTCCTTTAATCCAGTGAATAATGTGAAGAACATTATGTCCTGAATAGAAAATACTTGTTCAACATACTGAATTGCAAAGATTATTAGGCTGTTGAAGTTCAGCCTGTCCAAACCATACCCAGCCACCATGAGGTATTAAATGCTTGGAACTGAGTGACTTGGAGCAGGAGCCAAGATGATAAACCTTTTGGAATGCTTTGCTCTAAGCTTTTTGCATTTTCTCTATTATCTTAAGTATACATTTTCATTTCTCTAGGATTTTCTTCGTGTGGAATTTTGTTACCTTTTGTTCCTTTCCCCTCAAACAGAGTTACTTTGTGTTTTTTGTGTTTTTAATCTGTGTCGTGTGTGGACTTGATCTTTAGAAGTTTAAAATTTTCTTTCAAAAACAGCATCCTGTAGAGCTATTCAGTTCAGTCCAGTATCTACCAGCCATGTAGCTATATACATTTGAAGCATTAAAACTAAATAAAAGAAAAAAATTTAGTTCCTTAGTTGGCTTGAGACACATTTGGAGTACTTGGAAACTATATGCTGCTAATGGCTATTGTTTTGGACAAAAAGATTTAAGTCATCATAGAAGTCCTGTTGGGCAGCATCACTCACTCTAGGGTAATTGTTAACTGTGAATGTGAGTAGTATTAGCCATGTTAATCTTAAAATATCAATTAATAAGAATCTTAAGAATTACATTCTCTTCCTTTAGGTTTGTGTAACAAACTTACTTAACTGTAAGAGTTTTTCAGTTTTATGTTCTAGTTGAATTCTTTAGTTGCCCAGCATGTTTTTAGGATCCAGCTGCCAGCTATGACTTTATGTGCTCTACAGGCTGAAATTAATTTAGGTTTATGTTGAATATATGACTTCAGATTATTTTTGATCTAATCGGTGTTTTTACTACAAAGATCCTCTGCCTAGGTTAGGAAGAGCAGCTAAATAAGTATGGTATCTTCTTAGCTCATCCTCTGGGTAAAACAGGATTGGCGTGTTACAGTTAGCATGACCCAAAGTAGGATAGGTTAACCTATACTAGTATGTTCAACATGGACACTGTAACAGAATAAATAAAGAATACTCAAGGAGAGATTTGTTAATTCTGAATTCACGAAGAGCTCCAGCAAGTACATTTAAGAAGAAAAAAAAAGGTGAAAAAACATAGTAGGAAAATGAGCAAGATACTTGTAAGCAGCTTTTCACGAACAGCCCAGCAGGTTCCATGTCCCAGGTATGTGGCCCTAGACTACCGGTACTACCTAAATTGCCAGTCCGAAAGACAGACTCTGAGGCAACAATGTCAGGTAGCACACTGCTTATTAGTTCTTAAGGTGTAGATCAGCTCGTTTGTAGACCACAGTTTGCGTAATGCTCTCTTTGTGTACGTAAATGACAGCAAGAAATTATGGTGTTTATAGTATTATAGCAAAAAAATGGGAAATAACCATACTGTCCTGTTTGGGTAAATATATGTGACACATCTACAAAGAAACTACACATCAATGCAGACTGACTCCAGTCACATCTATCTGCATGAAGCACTTGAAAATAAAGTTGAACAAAAGAAGTTAGGAAGTAGGAAAACTGATTCTATGCATAGTTCAAAACCAGTAAAAGCCAATGTTCTAGGGGCATATAAAGGAATGTTGACTAGAAAAGTCTGAGCATGCTTTTATTCTAGAGGAAATGCAACAGCTGCTACTGGGTAAAGATGTGTAGGGGCTTCTAAGGTATTCATTTGTCCTTAACACAGTATTTACCACAATAATTATAATGCATACTTGCGTTATACGATAAGTTTTACCCTTGGTGAAGTGTTGGTGAGATTTGCACTAAGGTAATCAAAATTGTAACGTGCATTTGTTTAAAGGCTTATTCCCTTTGCTGCACCAGGACAACTAGAAAACTTGAAATTAATATGGTTATTTATTTGCTACTATTCATGTTACATTACAGTAGTTATCGGTAATGTTAGTACATTCTAATTACCATAGGGATTTAGATATTTTACTTCTGTATGGGTACATGCTTACTCCAGAAAAACTTAAGTTTTTTTTTTTTAAACAAAGATCTTTTTATTTTAATTTGAAGAATGGAAATTTTTAGTGTCATGTCTCAGGCTGTGTTGTAAAAAAAATTTCTAGTTTTCACATCAAATAGTCAAGACTTTTTTTTTTTAAGGGAGCCCAGTCTTGTCAATTTCATATGCAAAGTACATTGTTGTGAAAAGGCTGTATTTCCATTTTCTCATTAAGATGTGTAATAGAATCGTCAGGCATTTTATTGGAAAGCCTTTATACAAGCATTTCAGATTTTGTCTGTTAGGCTCATTTATTTCCTTTGGGATTCTCCCCCCCACTTGGCGTATGTTTCTTATACATTCTTACCTGTTTTTTAAAAAATAATTCTCCAGCAGTCAGTCACCTTTGTGTTCTTCCACTAAAGTTGTTTTTTTCAACTTTATCACCTAAAAATTTTCAGCTATTTATTGCCGTTACTGGCTTCTCTCTTAGCGTCAATTGAAGCGACCCCTGTCCTGATTATCCTAAGTACATCACTTATTTTTGGTCTAATACAGCAAAAGTTTATATGGTTTTATGATCACAAAATTTATTGGAACGTCTGCCTACCAGTTCTAGTATGTAGCTTCTTGAAACTACCCTCCTGGAGGCCTGCTCCAGACCTTAGGTTAGTAGTACCAAAGTCATCCTTCTCCCGTGTCCAGTTATTTCTAAAGGTGTTCTGTGTGGTAAGTAACATTTTTCTGTCAGATGTAGAATGCCAAGATGACTTCGACAGCATTGTGTCTATTTTAAGCTGTGGCTGAGTGCTAAGTCATCAAATGCCTATGTAAAAATAATAATAAAGGTAGAAGTACCCTTAGTCTTCTTTAGAATAATAGTAGTGGTATAAACTTCAAAATATCTTAAGTTCTCATTTTTAGTGAGTAAAATTTCTTTTAGAAATTTGGTGATGTGTTAAGGTTGGGTTTCCTGCTTAAATGTCTATGAAACAGTACTCTCAACCTTTCAGCTCTCCCTGTTCTACTTCTAGGGAGGTCTTCACTTCAGAAATCCAAGACATATTCAACCAGCTTGGTGTCAAGTGGGCTGTTGCTGCCAGAATTATCTTGTGATTATTTGAGAGATGTATCAGTTTCTTCTGAAGTACAATCAACTGTAGAAGCCCTTGTAGCAGGTGTGTAACAAGGCAAGTGCCCAGCTGCTGCAACCACTCCTATTGGAGCTGCCCTCTCGGTGGCATGAGGACTCAGGACCTCGTGAAAGGCTCCAAGGAGCAGTGTGCGGTTCTTGGGAGCCTTTTCTTTCCTTGGCAGCTCTTTATGAAAAATGTATTGTCCCAAAACACCAATATGAAGGTGTAAATAAGGAATGTTAAACATTTTTTCTTCCTAGCTGTGATGTCCAAGAGGAAGTCACCTATTATAAACATAGTGTTGTGATTGCAGCAATTGTTTTAGTGTAAAACTGAGATTTCTTTCACCATATTTTAAGGTGTTTGGTTTTGAAAATAGCCTAAAGGCTCTTATGAGTAGAGAGCATTTCCATGTCTGTTGATTAAAAGTGAATTTTGGAGCCTTTTTAAAAAATAGGTTTGTTCTTAAGTTACAAAGCATTTTCAAGAGAGCCCAAGATTTACATAGAAAAGTTTGGCATTACCTGGGTTTGAGCCTGCATTCCTTTTTTTTTGTCTTTTTAGGCCCACACCTGTGGCAGATGGAGGTTCCCAGGCTAGGGGTCAAAATTGGAGCTGTAGCTGCCCATCTATACCACAGCCACAGCAATGCTGGATCCTTAACCCATTGAGTGAGGCATCCTCATGGATACTAGTTGGGTTTGTTAATCACTTAGCCATGACGGGAACTCCTGAGTCTGCATTCTTAATAGAAAGATTCCTAGAAATTCCCTGTGGCATGGATTACGTTGGTGGATCTGGCATACAGTATAAATTAAACTCTGCTCACCCTCAATATATGCAAAATTATTTTCATTCTGACTCTAGAACATGTGTGTCATGCGTTTTTGGTTTAGCATTATCACCAAGTAACTCTAAATGTCTCTTTAAATTTTAGTGAATTTTGGGGGGTCCTTTTTAGGGGCTGCACCCACAGCATGGAAGTTCCCAGGCTAGGGGTCAAACTAGAGCTGTATCCGAAGCCTATGCCACAGCCACAGCAACACCAAATAGGAGTTGCATCTGCGATGTCCAGATCCTTAACCCACTGAGCGAGGCCAGGGATGGAACTCGAATCTTCATGGATACTAGTTGGGTTCGTTACTGCTGAGCCATGACGGGAACTACAGTCAGATATTTTCTTAGTGGCTTGTAAAGCAGAAATGTAGATCATAAGCCTTTTTGCAGCAGTGGAGCTTTAAACTATTTTTGCTTACATGTTAAGAAAATTTCAGAAAGACTTCTTGGGGTATGATTATGAACTGCTTTTTTCGGACTCTTTCAGTGAGATTAGGGATAGGAAGTATGTACTCAAGATCAGCCTGTACTTAGCCACGTACTTCAGCCTTTTCAGCTGTTCGAAATACAGGGTTCTAAGTGACATTTCATTTGAGTAAAGGGTATGTTGACTCAAAATGTGTTAGAAACCCTCTTTCCTAGAAGGTCTTTGTGTTTTTGTGGATTCTTTTGAAGAAATATTTTTTCCTGGGCATAGCTGTTAATGTTTAACTGATAGTTGAGCTTACATTTACAGTGGTCACTTGCCTATCAAGGCTTTGGGCTCCTTTTGAGGATGTGAAAGATGAATCATCTTTTTCAACACATTTCAGAAAGTTCTTTGCTGTCATCACCATGACCCTTAAGTTTAGGAATTTCTCATTCATAGAATCCTTCTTTGTCCATCAGCACCTACTCTGGGTTAGGAAATTAGCCTTCTTCCTAGGGAGCATCTGAGAAAATAAAGATAAAACTCACTTATCTCCACATTTACCATCTTTTATGTATATACATTATTAGTATTGGTTATTTTTATTATTTAGGGCCACTCCTGCGACATACGGAAGTTCCCAGACTAGGAATCTAATGGGAGCTACAGCTGCTGGTGCATACCGCAGCCATGTAAATGCCACATACGAGCCATGTCTGCAACATAACACTGCAGCTCACAGCCTGGATTCCCAACCCACTGACCAAGGCCAGGGATGGAACCCACATCCTCATGGATACTAGTGTGGGTTAGTCTGAGCCACAAAGGGAACTGCTTTTTTTGTTTTTTAAGTGACAGCACTCACATCATTTAGAAGTCCCCAGGCCAGGGATTGGATCTGAGCTGCAGCTGCCACAACACTGGATTCTTAGCCCACTAAGAATCCACCTGGGTTGAGAATAGAACCCATGCCTCCACAGCTACCTGAACCATTCCAGTTGGATTTTTTTTCATTTTTTTTTACGGGCCGCGCCCATAGCATTTAGAAGTTCCCAGGCTAGGGGTCGAATCATAGCTGTAGCTACCGGCCTACACCAGGGCCACAACAAAGCAGGATCCCAGCTTCGTCTGCAACCTACACCACAGCTCATGGCAACGCCAGATCCTTAATCCACTGAGCAAAGCCAGAGATTGAACCTGTGACCTCATGGTTCCTAGTTGGATTCATTTCTGCAGCGCTATGACGGTAACTCCAGTTGGATTCATAACCCACTGCACCACAGTGGGAATTAGTATGAGTTTTAATCAACTATTATTATAGTGCTCAGTATAATTAAGTAAAAAAAAAAGTACTGCATTTACATCTGTTTCTAGTGGTTTCAGGTGTGTTGGTATCAACCCTTTTTGTCAGGTACTGCCAACATAGCAAATATTATTTTACTGTTTTATCATAGTCCTTTTGTGAGTCAGCTGGAGATTGGTGTAAACTAAACCAAATATTGCTTCAGAAGTGAGAGTTATATTTCAATGATGGTAATATAGCCGCTCTACATGTACTCTAAATCTTTCTCCTTTAGAGCAGGGCGTGCTTTCCCTTGATTTTATTCATGTTGGTAGTACATTTATTTGTCAGCTGTTTTAGTTTGGCCCTCATTTATTGTTTAAAATTATTTCACTTCTACAAGTCTGTAGCGACAGTAAGCTGGTAAATGGTTACCTGAGGTGGAGTTCAGGATTCACTGCAAAAGGACATAAATTTATCTTTATGGTGTTTGTGATTACACTGTTGTATTTACATTTGTCACAATGTAAGTGCATGTTATTGCATGTAAACTATTAATAAGATGAAAAGAAAAAATTTTCAAATAAGGGTTTACCTGAGAATTTGGAGAAAAGATATAGAAGGAACAAGGTTGAAATGTGGAAAACGTAAGAAGAAAGTTTTAAAAGGCTGTGAGTAGGCATGACAGGATGTTTTTGTACCACATGTGAATAAACCTACTACATAGTTAACAATATCGGAATTTATGCCTGAGAAATGGTTATTTGATTATAGGGTTGTAATTTAAGTTCTATTGAAGAGAGAGTTGTGTTGGATTTCCCAAAAAAGGGAATTTTGTGTTTTCTAAGAATGAGAATGCTTGGGGAGACAGGTTTTTCCTTTTAACATATAGGCAAACTTCATTTTATTACACTTGATAGTAATGTGTTGTTTTTCTTACTTTTTTTTTTTTTTGTCTTTTTTGGCCCTCACCCACAACATATGGAGGTTCCTGGGCTCTAGAGGTCGAATTGGAGCTTCAGCTGCCGGTCTACACCACAGCCACAGCAACGCCAGATCTGAGCCACAGCTCATGGCAATGCCAGATCTTTAACCCACTAAGTGAAGCCAGGGATCAAACTGGAATCCTCATGTGTACTAGTCGAGGTTTGTTACTGCAGAGGCATGACAGGAACTCCGATAATTCATTTTTTAACAGGTTAAAGTTTGTGGCAGCCTTGTGTTGAGCAAGTCTATCTGTGCCATTTTTCCAACAGCATTGTTTTTTAGTTGAGGTATATGCATTGTTTTTATTTTCCACAATATAGTGTAAACATAACTTCTGTATGAACTGGGAAACGAAAAATTTTGTATAACTTGCCTTAGTTAGATAATTCATTACAGTGATCTGGAACTGAACCTGCAGTATGCCTGTAATTTGATCATCAGTATCTCTAGAGCTAGCCTAATTAGTTATGTGCCTTGGTGTCTTCATCCATAAAAAGGAGTGATACCATCATTGGTTTTAAGGGTTAAGAAAATATTGTATAAAATATTTGGCACACTGCTACTAAAAATGTTTGCTAGCTTAACAGGCAGAGAGAGTTGAACCTATAAATTATGAGTTTCAAAGTAGTTGGAAAAAATATCCTTATCCCTATGACCATAACCATACTACTCTAGTAAAAGCTATCAAGAGTGTTCAGGTTAGATTGGGGTGAATGGGCCTGATGTTTTTGTGACTATTTAGGATCCTGATGTTAGAGGAAAATTTCCTGTAGCTACAGGAAATTTGAGGTTCATCTTGTTCTGGCTTTAAAAGTTACACATGCAAGAATTCCTGGTGTTGCATTGGGTTTAGAGTCTGTCACTGCTGTGGCATGGGTTTGATCTGTGGGCCAGGAACTTCCACATGCCTATGGGCGAAAACCAACAACAAAAAAACCTAGACTTTGCATTTGGTAGCAGTTGCCTATGATGGTCCATAACTGAGAACCCAAGGTTCCTGAGTAAATACCGAATATAGAGTAGAATATACTTAGGAATCTAACGCACTGAAATACTAGGCTAAGGATCTTGATTATCCCCCCCACATACACTGTTTTTTTCTTTTTTATGGCCACACCTGCGGCATATGGAAGTTCCCAGGCTAGGGGTTGAATTGGAGCTGCAGCTGCTGGCCTGTGCCATGGCCAGGTCCAAGGTGCATCTGTGACCTACGTTGCAACTTGTGGCGATGCTAGGTCCTTAACCCACTAAGCAAGGCCAGGGATCGAACCTGGACCCTAAGGGACACTGTGTCAGGTTCTTAAGCCCCATCCCCCAGCCACATAGGAACTGATTATTTTTCATCATAAATAGAATAAATGAGTAGCCTTTATCTGTTCTGTTTGCTTTAGTGCGTAGTTGAATATCCCCCTAAAATTCATGTTCCAAATGGTCTTACATTGCTAAAGTAAAAATGTAGCCTCAAGACTAAAATGTCTACTTTCTGGGCACAGATTTGTCGTTTCTGGCGTAACAATTTTTAGGGAATGTCCAGGTTTTGATTTGATTTTACTTGTATAAGTATTAGGTCTTAATGCCGATGTACTTAGTTAACTCCTTGGATGAAAGTGTCTTCACTTTGTCAGTTTCTACCATTGCCTGAAAGAGCTAAACTGAATGTTGTTGACTACTTGGAAATAAAGCTGTTATTGTTTTTAAGATATTATTTTACATGAAATTTTACTAGAGCTATGGCTTATTGATTAGTTTGTTTTGGCGATTTCTAAAAGCTGATACTTCAGAAACATTGAAATGGAGTATATTTTTAGGACAAGGGCCATCACCCAAGGAGAATTCTAGCATAGAGCAGAGGGAGAGGGGAAAGGAAAAAGGGGGTAATCGCGGACACAGGAAAAGCTGTGCGGGTTTTAAAATAGTTGGCAAGAGTTAGCTGGCAACTGTTAACCGTGGCAGCCAGAAGTCAGTGCCAGGCAGTAAGCAGCATCCTGTCTATAGAACTTGTTTTGTTTATAGACTTTATGTTGTTTAATCTTTGCCTAAAGTAACCTAAGGACCAGTGAATTCAGCAAAGAAGATCAACTTACGTCAGTGTTTGCTGTTCCGAGAGGACACTGAGTGATCTGGAGAATGGGGGAAAGTTTATTTGACTGTGGAAGGGTTGGATTTAGTCTGATGCCCCCTTAGGAATTAGAGTTCTCAGTAAATAAATGGTTTAGGATGTATAGGTCCCTGGCTTATACCTAGTTACAAATTATAGTGCCATTTTTGCCTGTCTGACAGTTGGCAGTTTAATTTTTAGCTCTTCTCAGTCAACAGTTTTTTTGTTTTGTTTTTGGTCTTTTTGTCTTTTTAGGGCTGGACCTGCGGCATATTGGAGGTTCCCCAGGCTAGGGGTTGAATTGGAACTGTAGCCTCCGGCCTACAAGAGCCACAGCAACGCTGGATCCGAGCTGCATCTGTGACCCACACCACAGCTCATGGCAACGCCGGATCCTTAACCCACTGAGTGAGGCCAGGGATTGAACCCGCGTCCTCATGGATGTTAGTCCGGTTTGCCAACCTATGAGACACAACGTGAACTCCTCAGTCAACACTTTTAACAAGTTTTTTTATTCATATACTGTAAGAATTACTACTTTTTTTTTTCTTTTTTGGCATATGGCATAAGCAGTTCCGAGGGGTCAAATCTGAGCCATAGTTGTGACCAGCAACTGCTGCAACCCTGCACAGTGGAGCCGTGGATCAAACTTCTGTCCCAGCACTCCAGAGACCCCACTGAACCACAGTGGGAACTCTTAAGATTTATTTTTATTTTTTTTAACTGCAGTCTTTTGAAAAAGTAGCTGAGATAGATAACTGAAGTTTGACCTCAGGGTTGCACTGTGTGGGATTGGGTGGGGGGGCGCAGCATAACCCCGCCCACACACACACACACATGTGGCAGTTCCCAGCCTAGGGATTGAACCTGCTACCACAGCAGTGACAATGCCAGATCCTTAGTCACTAGAGCGCCAGAGAAGTCCTGCACAGCTGTTAAATAACATAGCCAGGACCAAGTCTTTGGACTTCTAGTGTAGAAACCAAATCAATGCACATCATAACTTGTTTTAGCTAGTTCCATTTTAGCTTTTGGTGGAGTCTAGGCAAGTCGGTCAAAGCTACAGATTGTTTGCAAGTCAACCTCTAGGAGCTCCTGTTGTGGCACAGTGGGATAGATAGCGTCTTGAGTGCTGGGACGCAAGTTCAATCCCCGGTCTGGCATTGCCACAGCTGTGGCTTAGGCTGAGGCTGTGGCTGGGATGTCATCACTGGCCCGGGAGCTCCATATGCCACAGGGCAGCCAAAAATGGTGAGGGGAATGTCATCCTCTACTTTGTCCCGTTCCTAATACTTAGATATCACCTACTTTGGAATTTTATTAGAAGAAACTTATTTGCAGTTACCCAGTAGCACACTGATATAAGGCAGGCAGTGTGTAAAATATAGACTTGATTTCTTAGCTGCAGATATTTATTTCACTAGCTTTCTGTACTTAAAGTGAATAAACTTGTATGTTATGGAAGAACCACAAAACAAGATGAATAAAACGGACTACGTCTGCAACTCTGTAAATAAGATGACAATTTTAACTTGTAATGAATTGTGCATATGTGCTGATTCTCAAGAAATTGTTCTTTAGATCCTTAAGTACCCATTTACTTGTCTTAAAATGGGCATTAAAGGGAAGGATATTAGTGATACAGTGTTTCTGAAAGTGTTAAATGTTCACAACAGATTCCACAAAATTCGGTACTTACTAGCATTCTTTCATCAACAACGCATACATTTTTAACTAATGAAATAATAAGGCTTTGAAATAACTTCTCTTTTGACAGTTTGTTGCATATTCTAAGGACCCAGACGTAAGGCTTAGTGGCCCGTCTCTTGTTTTTCCTGGTTTATGACTTTCGGCTTTGTGGAATACGGCTGAGATGAAAGGATTTATTGACGATGCAAACTACTCCGTTGGCCTGTTGGATGAAGGAACAAACCTTGGAAATGTTATTGATAACTATGTTTATGAACATACCCTGGTAAGTATGTCCTTTCTCAAAACATTAGTGCTTTGTTTACAAGTTTTTTTTTTTTAATCTTTTTGCCTTATTTGGGCTACACCCGCAGCATATGGAGGTTCCTAGGCTAGGGGTCTAACAGGAGCTGTAGCTGCCGGCTTTCGCCACAGCCATAGCAACGCGGGATCTGAGCCGCGTCTGCATCCTGCACCACAGCTCATGGTAACACCGGATCTTTAATCCACTGAGCAAGGCCAGGGATCGAACCCGCAACCTCATGGTTCCTAGTCATTCGTTAACCAGAGTCACGACGGGAACTCCTGTTTACAAGATCTTAATCTGATTAAAGTACTTTGTTCAGATGTTAACTTTTCCAGGTTATCTTGACAACCCCTGCTCCCTTTGAGTAGTGAGGCTTTCTTTATAGCTCGTATTTAAAACAAAAACAAAAAAAACTTCCTACAGCCCTTTCTATTTATTTGCTTTTTAGGGCCGGACCTGCGGCATATGGAGATTCGGCAAGGGGTCCAATCAGAGCTACAGCTGCCGGCCTACACCACAGCCACCTTAACATGGGATACAAGCCGGTCTGCAGTCTACACCACAGCTCACAGCAATGCTAGGTCCCCAACCCACTGAGTGAGTCCAGAGAACAAACCCACGTCCTCATGGATACCTGTTGGATTCATTTATATTTCAGATAATCTTGGTTGTATATATGGTAACAGAGAATTTACACTGAATGTTTATTCTCTACTGCCCTAAGTATCAACTTGTATGAAATCATATTTATTGCTGCTTAAGATCATTTTTGTTCTGTACCAGCTGATAGAATTGTTTTTTTATTGCCTTATAGAATTTGTTTTTTTTGGAGCTAATTTCTCATATTCTTCAAATTTGAAGAATTGTTTTGATGTTACTGGTGTTCAGTAATAGGATACCAAAAAACTACTTCTCTTGACCTTTACAGATGTGCTCTAGTCTCTTTACATACTAGCAAAATCCTGTTTTTTTCTCCCTCTGCCAGCAGAATTCTTTTTTAGGGGGGATGAGGAAGAGTGAAATGATACTTATCCTGTTAAATCTTTTCTACAGCCAAGTCAGTCTGCAGTTAATTCTTTGTCTCTGAGACCCTCCTATGAAAGTATGGTGACCTTCTATAAACACTGTAGGTCAGAACATGAGGGATGGCAGCATGTGTTTTAAGGATGGGATAACTTTGATACAACTGTCACACATGATAGAGTAGAAAACAGCAATTTGTCTTCATGGCTTTTCAAGCAGTATTTGGATGCTGTATGTTCTAAACAAAATAATTTTGTCTCACATTTGACATTGGGTAATTTTATGTTTGGGCTGACATGCATAGTCATCTCTCTACCCTTAGAGTAGCCCCAGTGTTGAAATAATTACAAATTTCTACAGTTTTTTTTTTTTTTTCTTTCAAGGGAAGAAATAGCCTTAGTATACTTCTGTATTTAAAATTTTAATTTTGCCTGCTCATAGACTACCAACTTTATCTCCTTAAAAATGGACTTCTTGGGAGTTTTCGTTGTGGCTCAGTGGTTACAAACCTAACAAGTATTCATTAGTATGTGGGTTCGATTCCTGGTCTCACTCAGTGGGTTAAGGATCTGGCATTGTCATAAGCTGTTGTGTAGATCTCAGATGCGCCTTGGATCTGGAGTTGCTGTGGCTGCGGTATAGGCTAGCAGCTGCGGCTCTGATTCAGCCCCTAGCCTGGGAACCTTCATGTGCTGTGGGTGCGCCCTAAAAAGCAAAAAGTGGAGGAAAGGGGCTTATTGTTCCCTTGTTTTACTGTCTCTTGGGTTCAGTTCATAGTGGAGATAGAGCCTTTTGTTTATCAGTCCTGGTTTACTCACTGTATTAGGAAATTAGATCCTGAACTGTTGAAGTAGGTTTATTATTTTATAAATAGGAAAGCATGGAAGGAAGTAGGTAGTCTCTTTCCTATCCACTCAAAAGTAAAATTGAGGCAGTTTTCTGAATATTGAAAATTTTTCTGAAACAGTAACTATAATTGATAGTGATGTTTTTTAAAAATAGAGAATGGGGGGAGGGGACGCATGTGGAAATTTCGTGACCAAGGATCAAACTCACGCCCAGGGAGTGATCCAAGCCACTAAGGTGACAATGCTGGATCCTTAACCTGCTGTGCCGCAGAACTCCAAAGTAGAGAATATTTTATAGGCCAGCATAACACAAATCAAGTTGAAAAGAGAATGTCTAAGAGTAACAGTAATGCCATTATGGAGCTCCTGTTGTGGCTCAGCAGGTTAAGAACCTGACATAGTGTCTGTGAGGATGCACATTCGATCCTTGGCCTTGATCTAGCGTTGCCATGGCTGTGACATAGGCCGTCAGCTGCAGCTCCAATTCAGCCTCTAGCCCGGAAACTTCCACATGTCCCAAGCGCAGCCGTAAAAAGAGTTAAAAAATAAAAAAGAATATGTATTCTCCTTTGGTTGATCTGTTTTACTTTTTTTTAACAAGCCTTACTTACAATGCTCTATTTCAGTAGTTCCTTATGTTTCTCTTTTTTCATATCTATAATAGACAGGGAAAAATGCATTTTTTGTGGGAGATCTTGGAAAGATTGTGAAGAAACACAGTCAGTGGCAGAACATAGTGGCTCAGATAAAGCCATTCTACACGGTAAAGTGCAACTCCACTCCAGCTGTGCTTGAGATTTTGGCAGCTCTTGGAACTGGATTTGCTTGTTCTAGTAAAGTAAGTCATTTTTATTATTTTGTTATTAAACTGCAACATGACTAACTTTTGTTGACTTCCAGCGGTAGGAGAACAATTGCAAGGAATTTTCCTTTTGGGATAGGTTTTTTAACTCTTATTTAAATTTTCAGCTTAATGTTGGAAGTGTACCAATGAAAGTTTCAGTTAGATGAGATTGTAAGCTTTATTTTCCTTTAATCAAAACTTTGGTCCTCATTATTAGCCTAGAGCTAGCTCCACCAAGTTAAACTTCTGATGACAGCATACCTTAAACTATTATATTTCTCTGATAATTACAGACATGCATTCCTCAGAGATACTGTGGGGTGGGTTCCAGACTACTGCAGTGAAAAAGCAAGTCACATGGCTTTAAATCTAAAAGTTATGTTTACCCTATACTGTAGTCAAGTGTGCAGTTGCATTATGTCTAATGTATATACCTAAATCAGAAAATAATGCTGTTGAAAAAGGTGCTGATAGACTTGTTAACACAGGGTTGTCACAAATATTCAATTAGTTAAAAAAAATTGTGAAATGGAATAAAATGAGCATGCCTATGTACTTTTTAAAAGGTTTTTAACAAGAGTATGTAGTGTAATAAGCATTACCAGAATATGAACTATGATGTTAAATCTAATTTAACCTTATATAATTTGAATTTAACCAGAAAATAAAAGTATAAAATACTAATTGAAAAGTAATAGAGGAGTTCCCGTTGTGGCTCAGCAGAAACTATTTGGATTAGTATCCATGAGAATATGGGTTCGATCCCTGGCCTTTCTGAGTGGCTCAGAGATCTGGCGTTAGTGTGAGCTGAGGTGTAGGTCACAGAGGCGGCTTGGATCCCATATTGCTGTGGCTGTGGCATAGGCCAGCAGCTGTAGCTTTGATTTGACTCCTAGCCTGGGAACTTCATATGCTGTGGGTGGGAGGGTGCAGCTCTAAAAAGCAAAAAAAAAGAAAAAAGAAAAAAACTAGAGTAATAGAAAGTTTGCCTTTTCGATGACACTGTTGAAAATCTGTTTTTAGACTGAAATGGCTTTAGTGCAAGAATTGGGCGTATCGCCAGAAAACATCATTTACATAAGTCCTTGCAAGCAAGTGTCTCAGATAAAGTATGCGGCAAAAGTTGGAGTAAATATCTTGACATGTGACAATGAAGTCGAATTAAAGAAAATTGCACGTAATCACCCAAATGCCAAGTAAGTGTAAAACTAAGTACACGGGAATAGTACTGCTTGGGGTTTGAGTTTTTCTTTAGCCTGAGCAAAGGGGCCATTTACATAGAGCAGTGGCATAAGTTGTAATTATTATAACTTATTTAAAGTTCCTATATGGAAAAAGCTCCTAGCATTTTATTGACTGACTACTTACAATACTTTATGTGGAGTTGGGATGAGGGCATTTTGGGATATGAATTCATCATCTTTTAACTCGTGGAAGAAAATTTGGTGTGATAATCAAACTAGGGCCACAGCTATATTTTCATAATTATATTAACTATTCTGATTATTTGTCCTGTTAGTAATGGGATGTTTCAGTAAGCTTTTTTTCCTGATTAGTTGAGGGTTTAACCTGCCCTTAGATTTCTTGAATGGTTGTCCTTGGTGTCAGTGTATTAGGACCTAGTCCACAGATTGCAGGGATTTCTTGAGACCCACACTTCTCTTCAGACAGGAAATATATGTAATGTTTTGACTTCTACCCTGCAATCACCCCAAGATTTTTTTAACTAACTGTGTCCATGCCATATGGAAGTTCCTGGACCAGGAATCAAACCTGCACCACAGCTGTGGCAACTCTGTCTGGATCATTAACCCTCTGCCCAGAAGGGCACTTACCCAAGATTGATTGTTTTTGTCTGTTTAGGGCCACACCACTGGCATATAGAGGTTCCCAGGGAGCTGCAGCTGCTGGCCTACGCCGCAGCCACACAGGACCCGAGCCCAAGCTGTGTCTGCAACCTACACCGCAGCTCACAGCAGATCCTTAACCTACTGAGCAAGGCTGGGGATCCAACTTAGGTCCTCATGGATTCTAGTCAGTTTCGTTAACCACTGTCCCAAGATTTTTTTTTTTTTTTTTGTCTTTTTGTCATTTTAGGGCCACACCCACGGCATGTGGAGGTTCCTAGGCTAGGGGTCTAATCAGAGCCACAGCTGCTGGCCTACGCCACAGCCACAGCAACGCAGGATCCGAGCCCCGTCTGCAATCTATACCATAGCTCACGGCAACGCCGGATCCTTAACCTGCTGAGCAAAGCCAGGGATCGAACCCGCAACCTCATGGTTCCTGGTCGGATTTGTTTCCGCTGCACCACAACAGGAACTCCCAAGATTTATTCATTTATTTATTTGTTTTTGTCTTTTTGCCTTTTATGTAGAGCCGCACCCGCGGCATATGGAGGTTCCCAGGCTAGGGGTCTAACAGAAGCTGTAGCTGCCGGCCTTCGCCACAGCCACAGCAACGCGGGATCCGAGCTGCGTCTGCAACGTTCACCACAGCTCACGGCAACGCCGGATCTTTAACCCACTGAGCAAGGCCAGGGATCGAACCCGCAACCTCATGGTTCTTAGTTGGATTCGTTAACCACAGAGCCACGAAGGGAACTCCCCAAGATTTATTTTTAATAGAAAACTTTACCCTTTTTTTGGCTGTGCTCATGGCATGCGGCAGGGGCATTAAACAAAATCTGAAGACATTTTCTTTTTTTGGCCGCCTATGGCATAGGGAGTTCCCAGGCCAGGGATCAGATCAGAGCCACACTTGCCCCTCTCCTGCAGCTATGGCAATGCCAGATCCTTAACACAAACCTGAATCCTGCCACAGATCTTGTTACGCCACAGCCGAAACTCCAAGGCGTTTGTTTTGATAAAGGCCTTTTTGGAGAAATTCTAGGGACCCTCTTGTCTCTCTCTCTCAAAAAACTTCCTGAGACTTCCCATTGTGGTGCATTGAGGTAAGAATCCGGCATTGACCTTTAGGCGGCATGGGTTCGGCCTCTAGCTTGGGAACTTCACATACCGCCTGTACTGCCATTTAAAAAAACAAAACCAAAAACATTGAAAACTTCCTGTGGGAAAAGATCCTATGCCAAAACCTGTTGGAGGAAAAAATGTGTGGGGCCAGACACAGCCCCAAATCTCATGAAGTTTACAGTCTCTCTGTGTGTGCATATAATACATAGTCTTATATGTACCTTTAGTTCATAAGTATTTTGTAATACACATACAGAAGGGTATATAACAGGAGAGTAAATTTTTTACATTTTAATTATTTTTTAGCTCACAAAAATAGTATGTGAAAAAAAATTTTCACACTTTTAAAATATTACCTGTACATTCTGGATATTTTGGCCTGGGAACTTCCATATGCTGTATATGTAGCCAAAAATAATCTTCCTGTTCTGTGTGACCTTTTGGTGACAAGCCCTGATTTGGGGTGTTTACTGCGGTAAATCATAAATAGAATGGTATAATATTGATGAAAAGCCAGTTCTAGCCATAGGTGGAATAATTTTGCTTTTACAAATAGCATTTTCATATAATTACAGTTTTAATGGTCTGTAGTTACTTGGAGATTCCTTGACGGTCTTAATCATGGTCGTCACGGTTTGGAATGAAATACCAAATAGATTTGAATCAGCAGTCTAAAAAAAAGCTGCTGTTGAAACATAAAAACTTGAAACTTCCCAATCTTTGTTCGATGCGTGAGATTGATGGGAGGAAGGTTACGAATAAGTTAGCGCTATAGCTAGAACAATTTAGGAAACCTGGAGCATTTAAAGCCCTGATACTTTTTATTGAAAAACAGTGATGGCATTGCTGTTGAATTTAGTCTTTCTAGGTGGATTTATGGACTGATGGACTTAATTTGAAAGTAATGTCTTTCATTGCAGAGCCCAACCCACTCTTGCTGCTACAACAGAGTCTTTAACTTCCTGCATTTTCCAAATTCCCATCCTTGTAAGCTTCATGCTTTAGGCCCTAATTGCTAGTTTTTTCTCTATACAGGATTGTTTTTCATTAGGTTCACTTGATTCATCCGTCGCTGGATTTTGGAGCGCTGACAACATAATCAACATACTTCCTACAATCTTCAGGCTTCACATGTGCTGATGATGATGTAAACCAACTCTGCCCCAATCATCTTCCCCTTCTCTTAGGGTCTTACTACATATTGCAACAGAAGATAATATTGGAGGTGAAGAGGGTAACATGAAGTTTGGTACTACCCTGAAGAACTGTAGGCATCTTTTGGAATGTGCTAAGGAACTTGATGTCCAAATTATTGGGGTTAAGTGAGTATTTGTATTAAACTTAATTTTATGGTGATAATCTTTGTCTTTCTGCTTATTGATTTAGGATTTCATTTGCGTGAACTCCAGTAGATTCGATTTTCCATATGCTGCAGGTGCAGCCACAAACTGTTTATAAAACGTAATTTTTAATTTTATTATCCAGTCATTGCCTTTAGTCTAATTACCAGCCTTTCTGAAAGGCTGGTGTTAGAACCTGGTGGCTCAGCAGGATCTGGTGTCGTCATTGCTGTGGCTCTGGTTACAGCTGTGGTACAGGTTTGATCGCTGACCTGGGAATTTCCACAGGCATGGCCAAAAAAATTTTCTTTAAAGGCTGGTATTGTAACTTGGATGACTTAGAGACTCATGCCTCTAATGCTTTTAAATATTTGGTAAGATTAATACGAATACTTTCTTTGAATGAGAATTGAAAGGAATTATAGGAAGGGCCTCAAACTTGCTGCAGCTCGAATTTATTACTCTTATTTCTTTCAGATTTCATGTTTCAAGTGCTTGCAAGGAATCTCAAGTATATGTACATGCTCTATCTGATGCTCGATGTGTGTTTGATATGGCTGTAAGTTTTTCTCATATCATTTTGCTATTTTAGGCCAGGATGAATTTTAAGCCAGGATATTATTCAGTGGTTTTGTATCTTTGGAGTACTCGCATGCTTATTTTTGACAGGTACTTTTAAAAAATGGGTATGAAGGGATGATGTAGTAATTGTCTTACATATGTCTAAGGATAGTACAGATAACATCAGGAAGTAGTGTACTCAACATTGAATTAATCTGCTTCTGTTAGTAGAAAGCAGAAAGCTTACTGTATTAGTTACCTCCTGGGAGGGTTTTTTGTACTTTGGGAAAGCATTTAAAGATTTTTTTTCCCTTCTTCTCCCCACTCCCATCTTTAGGGAGAATTTGGCTTCACAATGAACATGTTGGACATTGGTGGAGGCTTCACAGGAACTCAATTTCAGTTGGAAGAGGTAAACTTTGTTCAGTGAATGGACATACTGGAATAATCTCTTTACTGATATTGTAGATTTGTAGGCTAGAGTTTTTACAGCAGGAACTAAAGTTATAACATTTGATTTTAAGAAAATGAAAAGGCAAAGAAAAGACCTCACTAACTTTGAAACTCTATAACTTTATTAGAAAAAGTTTCTAAATCAGTACTTGATGGCATAAATGAATTCATAACTTTAAGAGCTTGACCTGTTTTATCCATATACACATCATTCCTCACTCTAGGATATAGAAACTGATTTGAAATCTTTCTCCCTTTTTTTTTTTTTGGTTTTTAGAGCCCCACCCACAGCATATGGAGGTTCCCAGGCTAGGGGTCCGAGCCTCGTCTGTGACCTGCACCACAGCTCATGGCAACGCCAGATCGTTAACCCACTGAGCAAGGCCAGGGATCGAACCTGCAACCTCATGGTTCCTGGTCAGATTTGTTAACCGCTGTGCCACGACGGGAACTCCCTCCTTTCTTAATTGACTATAGAAACATAACTTGACACAATCACAATCACTAGTACCTATGTAGCTATTTGCCATTGGCATTAATTAATTTATGTTTTTTAAATTCATGCCATCACGGAGTTCCTGTTGTGGCTAAGCTGTGGCTCAACAGGCTAAGAACCTGACATAATCTCCATGAAGGTGCAGGTTCGGTCCTTGGCCTTGTCCAGTGGGTTAAGGATCTGGTGTTGCTGCAAGCTGTAGCACAGGTTTCAGATGCGGCTAGGATCTAGTGTTGCTGTGACTGGGGCAGCTGTGATTTGACCTCTAGCCTGGGAACTTGGATATGTCGAGGGTGTGGGTGTAAAAAGAAAAAAAATTAATGCCATTCTGAGAGAAAATAAACTTTGATGACTAAAATGCCTGCTTTATTGCTAAGCTTCATGGTCTATAATTCAACTAAATTTTCCTAGAAAATTTAATAGTTACCAATCTCTTAATATTTGTGAATTATCTAATCCAGTATTGAAATTATATTACGGGGTTTAAAATCCATAGGTTAATCATGTTATCAGCCCTTTGTTGGATGTCTACTTTCCTGAAGGATCTGGCATTAAGATAATTTCTGAACCCGGAAGCTACTATGTGTCTTCTGCATTTACACTTGCAGTCAATATCATTGCAAAGAAAGTTGTTGAAAATAAGTTTTCCTCTGGAGGTGAGTTACAAGTTTATAGTTTTGCTTCTGTTAATAGATAGTTTGAATTAGTTTTGAAGATGAATTTATCAGATACTGCTCAGGTATAAATATACTGTAGGACATATCATGGATTATAAAGTTGTGGATGGTCTTCATCTGTAGGCAGCAGTTGGGAAGCTTTTCAAAGCGCCCTAGCCAAGGCCCCACTCTGTAAGACTTTTGGAGTCCAGCTTTTGATGCTGATGTTTAGATAGGCTTATTTTAAATAAACTTC
>PVHT020000230.1:2609263-2635667 GCA_004024745.2 Catagonus wagneri | reverse complement strand
ACTAGGAACCATGAGGTTGCGGGTTCGATCCCTGCCCTTGCTCAGTGGGTTAACGATCCGGCGTTGCCGTGAGCTGTGGTGTAGGTTGCAGACGCGGCTCGGATCCTGCATTGCTGTGGCTGCGGCGCAGGCCAGTGGCCACAGCTCCGATTAGACCCCTAGCCTGGGAACCTCCACATGCCGCGGGTGTGGCCATAAACCCGCGGCCATAAAAAAAATGACAAAAGGCAAAAAAAAAAAAATAAATAAATAAACTTCTCGTTAATCATTACAACCTTAGGTGTATAATTTGACAAATTAATGGATGAAGGCTTGTACTGTCATCCATATCAAAATATACGTAGTTTTTGTATCTTAAAATTGTTTCTCAGTTTTGTTCTCTTCTTAGATAATCAGTTGGCTGCCCTTGAACTTTGTGTAAATGGGATCATAAAACATACACTTCTCTCTTTTTTTATTTTCTTATTTTTATTTATTTATTTTTGTCTTTTTGTCTTTAGGACCGCACCCACGGCATATGGAGGTTCCCAGTCTAGGGGCTGAATCAGAGCTGTAGCCGCCGGCCTATGCCAGAGCCACAGCAATATGGGATCCGAGCCACGTCTGCGACCAACATCACAGCTCACGGCAATGCCAGATCCGTAACCCACTGAGTGCGGCCAAGGGTCGAACCCACAACCTCATGGATGTCAGATGGGTTCATTAACCACTGAGTCACGATGGGAAGTCCCATACTCTTTTATTTTATTTTATTTTTTTTGTCTTTTGTCTTTTTAGGGCCTCAACCTCGGCATGTGGAGGTTCCCAGGCTAGGGGTCTAATCAGAGCTAAAGCTGCTGGCCTATGTCACAGACACAGCAACACCAGATCCGAGCTGTGTCAGCAACCTACACCACAGCTCATGGCAACGCCGAATCCTTAACCCACCGAGCGAGGCCAGGGATCAAACCTGCAACCTCATGGTTCCTAGTCAGATTCGTTTCCACTGCACCATGACGGGAACTCCAGAAGTCCCATACCCTTTAAGTTAGCTCAGCGTAATGTCTAGTTGAACCATTTTGTTTTTATGTTTATTATCAATTAATATTCAACTGTGTCATGAATGTACAGTTTTCCATTCTTTTTACTGATGAATATTCAGTTTGTGGCTATTAAGAATAAAACTGCTATTCTTACACTGCAAGTATTGTGGACACTTTTCATTTCTCTTAGGTAAATAATTAAAAATAGAATTGCTGGGTCATAGAGTAGGTGTTCAAGATTTTAAAATGGTATTCCCATTTTACCTTTGCACTGTCGGTGTATATTTGCAAGTTCTGGTTATTCTTACCTTTACTGAGAGACTGATTGCTTTTAATTTGCATTTACCTGGTGACTAATTGTGTAGAGCATTTTTCACGTGTTTGTTGGTTATCCTCCTTTGTGAAGTACGTTCTGTATTTTTAGGCTGTTTTAAGGTATGTCAGTATTTATGTTTTGGTGAATGTGAAGCTTAAGGCAATTACATAAATACTAATTTAAACTTTGATCACACCTTTTAGATGATTTACTATACATTCCTTTTTACTCGCCCTGTTTTATTTTAGTAGGAAAAACCGGAAGTGATGAACCAGCCTTCATGTATTATTTGAATGATGGTGTTTATGGTTCTTTTGCAAGTAAACTGTCTGAGGACTTAAATACCATTCCAGAGGTTCATAAGGCAAGCTTTTTTTTTTTTTTTTTAACAAGTAATGTAAAAACTGCTGATTTGACAGTTTATGAATGGAGCTTTTATTTTGGAGAAATATTTTAGGATGGGAGCATGTTCCTCCTTTTGACGATTTCCATTTCTCTGGAAATGGATTTCCCTTATAGTCTGCCCTTAGATGGAGTTTAAGGCGGGGGCGGGGAGGGCACTGCCCATGGCTCCAGGCCTTTTGTTCCAGGGGCACATTGGATCTGAGATAGTGAAAAGATGCTCTTAGCCACCCTCAAATTCAGTGCCTGCCTGAGTAAAAAACAAAGAGTTCTCTTATGGCTCAGCTGGTTAAGGAATCAGCATTGTCACTGCTGCAGTTTGGGTCACTCCTAGGGCATGGGTTTGACCCCTGGAGTGGAAACTTACACCTGCTGCAGCCATGGCCAAAAAGCTAAACAAAACAAAACTTTTTTTCCCTACAGAAATACAAGGAAGATGAGCCTCTGTTTACAAGCAGCCTTTGGGGTCCATCCTGTGATGAGCTTGATCAAATTGTGGAAAACTGTCTTCTTCCTGAGCTGAATGTGGGAGATTGGCTTATCTTTGATAACATGGGAGCAGATTCTTTGCATGAACCATCTGCTTTTAATGATTTTCAGAAGCCAGCTATATATTACATGATGTCATACAGTGATTGGTAAGATGGTGTTGTTATTTTAGAGTAGATTGGATATTTGAGGTGACATAATGTTTGCTCATTTTAAATCTGTAATGAATGCACTTTTTTTTTCTTTTTTTGCTTTTTAGGGCCGCACCCAAGGCCTATGGAGGTTCCCAGGGTAGGGGTTGAATCAGAGCTACAACTGCCAGCCTACACCACAGCCACAACAACCCACAGAGCGAGGCCAGGGATCCAGCCCACATCCCATGGTTACTATTAGTTGGATTCGTTTCCATTGAACCACCACAGGAACTCCTGAATGCACATCATTAAAGTAATAGCAAAATGATTTCTTTTTTTATGGCCTCACCCATGGCATATGGAGGTTCTGAGGCTAGGGGTTGAATAAGAGCTGTAGCTGCTGGCCTACGCCTCAGCCACAGGAACGCCAGATCCAAGCTGTGTCTGTGACCTTCATCACAGCTCATGACAACGCTGGATCTTTAACCCACTGAGCAAGTCCAGGGATCGTACCTGTGCTCCTGGTTCCTAGTCGGGTTTGTTACCACTGAGCTGTGACAGGAACTCCATAAAATCATCTTTTAAGAGTTTTAAGTGTTTGGAAGACCAGTTATTTTATAGTCCTATTTCAGAAATAGTGTCCATTTGTTATATGGTTTGTGGCCTTCGCACTTAAATCCAAAATTCTTAACTTTTTTTTCTTATGTAGGTATGAGATGCAAGATGCTGGAATTACTTCAGACACGATGATTAAGAACTTCTTCATGCCTTCTTGCATTCACCTGAGCCAAGAAGACAGCTTTTCCACTGAAGCTTAAGCAGGCATTGATACTTCTTTAGATCTGAAGTTGCAGGTTAAGCTTGTCTGGTCTACATTCCAGTCTGGAAAAAAAACGAACAATCTTACTCTGTTAATTCTCTTGGAAACGAAAATACTAGTAATAGCTATTTGGGACCAGACAAAATCAGCTCTCATCTATAATTCACTGGGGGTGATTGGGAGATTAAGATAATGTATCCAGATTTAAACTTACCAGTTTGCCCTACCCCTTAAGCGTTTAAAATAAAATATGCAACAAAATGGATGACTTAGTGGAGATGGAAGCCCATTAATTGGGTTCCCCATTAAACCGTTTACATACAAGTACACAGTTTTTATACTAAGGATTCGTGTTAAAAAGTCTTGTAAAGTTAATGTCTTTCACCCAGAGATATCAGCTGTCAGTGGAAGACTAGTGTGACTTCGTTAGATACGTTTAGTGTATTTAGAATGTGTAAATTTGTGCTTTGAACTGTAGTTTATTAAATGTAAAATTGCATCATAGTATTTGTTGTATTTGACCTAATGTAACCCTTGTATGATTGCAATAAAATTTTGTGTAGATTTTACTGTTTTTTCAGGCTAAAACTTTGGGAAAGGGGCTAGCTAGCGTAGGTAGTTTTGAAATAGATGTGTATATGGACTGTTTTGAACGTTATTTTCCTTTGTAGCCCATTTTGAGTTTATTTGGCTCAGTACATTTTTCATTTATTTAATTAGTAATTTAAGCAAAATGTTTGGTAAATCATTGTGAAGTTCAGATTCATTATGGAGAGTTGATGTGCAGTAAGCATGATGTTTAACAATTTTAACACCAAAAATGTTAATTCTGCATAAACCAATTGTAATTAATAGGTGTTTCTGTATAGATAGAATGCATAGAGTACCTTAGTAAATCTTTGAATCACAAATCTTTTGGCTGAAATGGAAGATTCTATTAAATACTTTGAATGAACTTTGGGGGAGGGAAATAAAATTACAGAAAATTGCAGCATACTAAATCTTAAAGAAGGGCTACATCTATATCCAGAAACCTGATGCTCTTTGCACGGAATATTATTTAAATTCAGAGTTGTGAAAGGGTTGGGGTGTAGCGCCCATTTTCAATTTCTCAATTGCAATGAATTCAAACTTAGGATTTGTTTTTTAGCCATTCACTTAATTTCTTGTTACTTCTCATTTGTTCAGCTTAGTGTAATTAGTTTTAATTCTTTTCATACTAAAATTTTATGGTGATTAGGGGAAGGGAGTTAAGCGTCACTAACCTGACAGTTGTTGCCAGGAATTTTCAATGTTCACTGCTAGTGTATTAGTAATCCTAGATCTCAGAATCACAATAGTAATAAAATAACAACAGGGGTCATTTTTCCTAACTTACTCTATGTTCAGATGTGGAATTTCTGTCTTCCAAGAGGAAATGTGACTTCACTTTGGTGCCAATGGACAGAAAATTCTACCTGTGCTACATAGGAGAAGTTTGGAATGCACTTAATAGCTGGTTTTTCACCTTGGTTTCAAGGTAGAAAGAAATTGATCATGAATCTAATAAATTTCAATCTCTTAAACCAGTAGGTGCTTAATAATTTTTGATTTGATTAATTCCCATTTGAATTTTACGGGTTCTATTAAAGAAAATCAGGACCCCAATCCATTGTCATCTAATTACCCTTGGAGTTTTCCAGGGTATAATGTGGGATTTTATGCAAAATTCCAAGCTACCATGCCACTTTGTTTTGTAGCTGTAATGAGGAATTTATTCCCAACCTTGTTTACATGTTGTGCTTTTTTGGTCCAGAAATGCCAAATCTTTTACCAGATGGTACAACTTTGAGTCTTGGCTTGACTAGACATCTTTGAGCTTTAATGGCATGTAAGTTTTGCCATATTTATAGGAGAAGTATTCTCTGTGTAACAGCTCAGAGTTGCAAGTATGACATGTGAATGATATGATAACTTTAAGAAATGTCTGTGTTATATATTAAGACTGTTTGCCATAAACCTGAAGTTTGAACTTACGTATTTCAATTTGGTATGCTAAAAAAGTACTGAATTAATGTATCCTTTTTAAAAACAATATTGTAATCTCAGTTCAGAATTTAACTGAAAATATAAAACCTAAATGATTTCTGTATAGTAAGTTGAACTGTAAAGGTAACTTGTGTGATTCTGAATACACAGATAAAATGTTTTTATTCCTCCTTATGTTTTAGTTTTACTTTGGCTTCTGTCCTAAGAGTTCTAATTTTTACTTATCAGTTTTCTGTATATTAACTTGCAAGCATTCTTTCAGAATTTTACTTGCTTTATTACCTAGTGACTAATTGAATGTGATAAAATGATTCTGGATATGGAACAGTGAAGGCTTTGATAAAGTCCAACATATGTGTGAGCACAAAGATTTATATGTGGGCACTGATACTGAATGCAAATCGGAGTGAAGAAAGTCACACTTTTTTGTCCATTGTTGGGGGATTTCCTCTCAATTTACTCTTGGTAGTTTTAAGCAACTTGGCCAGTAATATAGTAAAGAATGCTTGCTTAACTGGTTTGAAAGTATGAATCAAAAAAATTTTCTAGTCTTCCATATTCAGGTTGTGAATAAATCCTACAATTACTTTAGTCCCTGCCTCATCCATCCTGAAGTATAAGGATAGAAGCCTGTAGCTGCAGGTTTTCATGGGAATAAACCTGGCCCAGGGTAAGAAACAAAAACTAGCTGTAGTCTTTACTGGCACCTTTGGAGCCATCTCTACCTCTTTAAAGGAACAAGCTACCAGCTTGAGGATGGATGGCTATATTTTGATAGCAAAAATAAGTTATAGCTGTGATTTCTGGAGCATTTCCCAAACACTGGCAGTTGAACAAATAGAAGCAAAAATAGAGGACACACAGTAGAATTTAAAACCTAACTTTGGAGTTTACTGGTGGCTCCGTGGGTTAAGGGTCCAGGTTGTTACTGCTGTGGCCCTGATTACAACTGTAGTGCAGGTTCAGTTCCTAGCCCAGGAATTTCCACATGCTGCATGTGTGGCCAAAGATCCTAAGCCATTTAGTTAAGGACTCTGCTTCTTCATGTTACTTCTGTATGACACACAGTCATATAAGGAGCTCAGTGTCCTAGAAATAGTTTCTTTTTTTTTTGCTTTTTAGGGCCTCACCTATGGTATATGGAGGTTCCCAGGCTAGTGGTCGAATCGGAGCCACAGCTGCCGGCGTACGCCAGAGCCATAGCAACACCAGATCCAAGCCGCATCTGCGACCTACACCACAGCTCATGGCAACACTGGATCATTAACCCGCTGAGCAAGGTCAGGGATCGAACCTGCAACCTCATGGTTTCTAGTCGGATTTGTTAACCGCTGCGCCATGAAGGGAACTCCTCCCTAGAAATACTCGTAAATTTCTTTTTTTGCATTTGAAGAAATGACTTGGATGGATGTGTGTGTGTGTGTGTGTGTGTGTGTGTGTGTATTTTTTTTTTGGTTTTTAGGGCTGAACCTGCAGCATATGAAAAGTTCCAGAGCTTGGGTCAAATCAGAGCTGTAGCTGCCGGCCAGCAACACAACCACAGCAACTCCGGATCCGAGCTGTGTCTGACCTACACCACAGCTCACGGCAACCCCAGATGCTTAACCCACTGAGTGAGGCCCGGGGACCTGCATTATCATAGGTACTAGTCAGATTTGTTACCTCTGAGCCATGATGGAAACTCCAGATCAAGGAAATTGCCCCCAGATTTTACAGCTAGGATGTGTCAGATCAGAGCAGAGGATTGAACGTAAGATTTGGTAGACCTGTGTCATTTGATGGGGTTTCCTGGACACAGATGTAGGAGATGGGAGGCAGGACTGGGTAGAGGTAGAAGCTGATCCATGATGTAATTTGACAGGGCCTTAGCTGACCCTACGGGGGGGTGGCCCTTCAGAGCTGGACCAAATTGAGAAGGGTGGGTGGGACTTTGGAGAATTAGCCAGGCATTGGCTACAAGCTGCACTTGGTGAAGAAACATAATTCTCTATGGCAGAGGGTAATTCTCAGCCATGAACAAAGCTGTGAACTAAAAGTCCACTAGCAGTGGTAGCTGGGGGTGGGGGGGGGTCTGGCTCTACAGAGCATCTTGGCAGAGCACTACTGAACTCAGTCATTAGAAGAAAAAAAAGACTACTATGTTCACTAATAGAGCCACAACTTACGCTAAGCTTTGTATTAGTTTTCTAGGGCTGCTGAAAAAGTACCACATAATAAAAGGCTAGAAGTCCTAAATCAAGGTATTGTGAAGGTCAGTTCCTTCTGAGAGCTATGAGGGAAAGATCCCTCCTAAGTGTCTGTGGCACGTAGACAGCTCTTTATGTTGACATGGTATTCTCCTTGTACCTATAGATCTGTTTCCAGACACCCCTGCAGCCACCCCCCCTTTTATATTTTTGCATTTTAGGACCACACCTGTGGCATATGGAACTTCACCGGCTAGGTGTTGAATTCGGAGCCTACACCACAGCTACAGCAACACAGGATCTGAGCTGGTTTGCGACCTACAGCAACGCTGGATCCTCAACCAGTTGAGAGAGGCCAGGGATTAAACCCAAATCCTAGTTGGGTTTGTTACCCTGAATCACAGCAGGAATTCCCCAAATTCCCCCTTTTTATAGGGATACCAGTCTTTTGGATTAGGGTTACTCCCTAATGGCTTCAAGTTAACTTTAATCACATCTACACAGACCCTGTTTCCAAATAAGTTCACATCTTTGGTACTAGGCAAGTTAGGACTTAACAGTAACATATTTTTTAGCTATTTTGAACAGGGCACTATACTGACCCTTGACCCTTGGCTTGACTGCTCTGGTGGGCCCCCTCAAAAAAAAAAAAAAACCTTGAAAGCTCTCCAACAGACGACTGCTTTTTATGTTTTGGCCACCCTTGTAGCGCATGAACCAGGCAGAGATGGAACACACACCACAGTAGTGACCCTAGCCACAGGAGTGACAACGCCCCCAGGGAATTCCTAGTTAACCTGTTTTCATCCCAAGATCGCAACTGCTTTTCTCCTGGAAAAAGCCTGACTTCGTGAGCACCACCCAGTGTTTTACCTCTGCCACTCACTTCCAATCATTTTTAAACTTTTTATCTCAGTTCCTGCAGGTGCTGTGTGATTCTACGGGGGAATGTTTGGGGAGACCATCCGAATTCAGTTCAGGTACACCTGCAATGCCTGCAAATAGATTCAAAGGGATGTAGCAACTTTGCCACCTTCCAGATGGTTCTCTAGGGGAAGGTGAGCCCCAGACTTTAGGCCTCAAATGGAGGGGAGAGAGCATGTCTGAAACTAGTTAATTCAACCTGAGTGGTGCATTTTTATTTATAACTCAGTCTCCAGACCGGCAGCTCAGAAAGCTATCACCCACTTGTACCTTACCTCTCTGGCTTCAGCCTGCTGACTGGTGCAGCCGCATGGCTTGACCTAGAAGATCTGCAACACCATGCTGCTCCAGCACGGCAGCAGCACCCAGAGGCAGGCCAGAGAGCTCACCTCTCTCTTTTTAGGGCTGGTGCTCCATATGGAAGTTCCCAGGTTAGGGGTTCCCAGGTTACGGTTGCTCCATATGGAAGTTCCCAGGTTAGCAGCTGCCAGCCTGCTCCACACCCACAGCAACTTGGGATCAGAGCCACACATCTGTGACCTACACCACAGCTCACGGCAACATGGGCTCCTTAATCCACTGAGCAGGGGCCAAGGATCGAACCCCCATCCTCATGGATACTAGTCGGGTTTGTTACCATTGAGCTACAATGGGAATTACCCTCTCATCTAGACGGTTTCAATGGTTTCTTTTCTTTTTTTTTTTTTTTTGTATTTTTGCCTTATCTAGGGCCGCACCCGTGGCATACGGAGGTTCCCAGGCTAGGGGTCTAACAGGAGCTGTAGCTGCCGGCCTTCGCCACCACAGCAACGCGGGGTCTGAGCTGTGTCTGCAACCTACACCACAGCTCACGGCAATGTCGGATCCTTAACCCGCGGCCAGGGATCGAACACGCAAGCTCATTGTTCCTAGTTGGATTCGTTAACCACTGAGCCACAACAGGAACTCCGGTTTCAATGGTTTCTAACCAGTCTCTGCTACCAGGGTCTCCTCTCAGGCCACCATCCTTATGGCTGCATCCTTAGTGAGCTTCTGATCACTAATCTGCTCAGTCTCCCTTCACAGTCTTCTTGGCCTGGTCAGCCTTCAAACCAAAGGTGCCACCTCGCTATTCATCCCATGAGATCCTGCAGCACCACACAGCGTGGCTCCTTCACAGCAATGCCCCAGGGAGAGTGCAGCTTTATAGTTCATTCCTTCATTCATCTCATTGTTCGTTTATTCTCCAACAAATATATTTGGATATTTTGAGGCCAGGCACTATTCTAGCCCTGGGACAGCAGTAAACAAAACAGTGCCAAATCTCAGCTCACGTGGCACTTGCATTCCAGGAGGCCACCTAGAGCCTTTCAACTGGATTCTGAGAGTCAGGCCAGCCCCCACTTGATCTCTAGGCCTGCTACAGTTAGTGGGCTGCTCCTGTAGTTCCCCCATATCCCTCATTTGGGATGTTGGGCTGGGAAGGAGTCAGCAAATGTGTAATAGTCAAACAACCCCAATTACACACATTAAGCAACCGCAGCCGGTTCTATGCCGCACAGCTCCCCAGCTCTCTGCAGGTGAGTTCCTCTTCCAGTCAGACAACTTGGAAACAACGCCAGATCCTTAACCCACTGCCTCACGGCGGAAACTCAAGATTCTTTTTCTTGGAGTTCCCGCAGAATCAGCGGCGTCTCTGGAGCACTGGGATCCAGGCTCAATCCCCAGTCCTGCACAGTGGGTTAAGGATCCAGCATTTCGTTGCTGCAGCTGTGAGGTAGGTTGCAACTGCAGCTCGGATATGATCCTTAGCCTGGGAACTCCATATGCCCCACCTACCCCAAGCGGGGGTTGGGGGCAAAAAAAAGCAAAACTTTTTTCTGGCGAGGGCCCAGATACAGGTGGCTGGCCTCACCTGTGTGTGCCAAAGATGCAGACTTCTCACAGGGGGGCTCAGGAAGGGCTCGAGGCTTGCACGGTAGTCGCAGATCTGCCCACTAGGTGGCGCTCGTGGCTTACCTTTGCTCATAGTGCCTGGCAGTTGCACGTTTTTCAGTGTATGTAGCTGATTTCAGAGTGCTGAATTCTGTGTTTCTGAATGGCACACAAACCTCCGTCTCTGTCTCTGCATTGAAAGAAGTGGATTTGGAGCTAGAGCAGAGCCAGGAAGAAGAGGAGATTCTGCCTCACTTTTCCCTCCCTCCATGTACCACTCTCATTAGTTACAACTTTTGCCACAAATCCCAAAGTACAGGTTTCCAGTTGCCATGACAACTGCTGAGGCTGAGCCCACTGACAAGTTACCATGACAACTCTGAGCCCGAGGGGGACACGCATTCCTGGGTGTGAAACAGTATAAAGGCTAGAAGACCTGGATGATCAAGGAATGTGGTCATTAAACTTTGAATGTGGCTTTTTCCAGGTGCATTTTGAACTTCTTCAAGCTGGGATGTCAGGTCCACCAATGACATGCCTGTGACTACACAAAGCCAAGTTTACTTAGCTTGATGCATCCAAGAAACCACACACCAGACAGTCCTTTGGAGTCTCTTGGTCTTTGAGGGTCAGGATGGGCTTTTTGTGGGATAAGGAGCCCAGCTCAAAAATCAAGGTACGATTAGGGCTGGTTGGTTGGGAGAAAGGGGACTTTTGCTTTTGGGTTCTGGTTCAAAGAAGGGATCTTTTTATCCGTGGGGAACGTTCCTTGTGTGGTTGTAGCTTTGCTAGAGACATGTGATTTAGAGATTAAGGTTTGTTTTTTTTTAGGGCCGCACCACAGCGTATGGAAGTTCCCAGGCTAGGGGTCAAGTAGGAGCTGTAGCCACCAGCTGAATCTGAGCCTCATCTGTAACCTACACCACAGCTCTTGGCAATGCCGGATCCTTAACCCACTGAGTGAGACCTGGCATCAAACCGGAATCCTCATGGATACTAGTCGGGTTGGTTACCATTGAGCCACAACAGGGACTCCTAGAAGTTAGTATCTTGAAGGCAGTCAACTGGTTTCTCTTCTGCCAACTTTTTCACATCCCCAGAGCCTGACACATACAGATGCACTTTGGCGGGAGGGGGGGGCTTGGTAAGTGAACTCACACACACCCTCTCCTTTCTGCGCTTCTGGTTCTCCTGAGCTTGTCCGAGGATGAGTGAGCAGACAAGGTGGTGGATTCATGGAACACATATTCATGAAGCACTAACTTCACCCTGGGCACTGGACCCGGTGGTGCGAATACCATGATGGGCAAACCAGGCACAGCAGTGTCCTGAGGGAAGCAGGCATGGATTAAATCAACAAATAAACATATGACTCCAAAAGGGAGCAGCTTTGAGGGAGTAGCATTGGCGCTAAGGGGCCATTTCCTTGGTCAGGAAGACTTCCTGGGGAAATGATGTGAGTTAAGAGTGGGAGTTAAATAGGTGAAGAGATGGAGGGAGAATACTCTAGGCAAGGGGTACAGCAAGCGCAAAGGCCAGGGCATGGAGAAGGTCAGTGCCCTGGCAGGGCAGAGGCTCAGAGCACAAGCATTGTGCTATGCTGTGCATAGGACAGGGCACGCTCCAGCAGGCAGGGCTCTGCAGGCTTTTTTACAGATTTGTATTTTTATCCCAGGAAAGATGGGGAGGGGGTGTATTTCAAAGCTGTCAAGTGATTTTGCAGAAATCCTAGAAGTCACTGGCAGCTGCTCCTGGTGGTTCTGGACTGTGATGAAGTAACTGAGTCTATGTTTCAAAAGGGTTTGTGTGGACTCATCATGCAGAAAGGAACTGAGTAGAACAAGAATTGGATGAGGCGGCCTGGTTAGGCTCTGGCATCGGGACTGGATGGTGGTGCAGTGGAGGGCTGTTTCAGAGGTAAATGGGCCAGCCATGTTGAGTTGGGTAAGGATGAAGGAGGTGGAGATGGAAGATGCCTGAACTTCTAGCTTGTTTAAGTGGATGGATGATGGGCATCAGTCTTTTACTACTCAGGGGAGCATACAAAAGAATTTAAGCATGCTAAAAATGATGATCCTGAAAGTGTGAAAGCCATGATCCCATGTTGGTAGAGACAAAAATTGATTTTTGAGTACCCAGAACACTGCTAAAGAGTGTTCTAGACACTGAGGGTGGAGCAGTGAACAACACAAGGCCTATGAGTTCTCGGAGCTGACAATGTGACATTTTAAAAATTCCAGGAGAGGGAGTTCCCTTCGTGGCTCAGTGGTTAACGAATCCGACTAAGAACCATGAGGTTGCAGGTTCGATCCCTGGCCTTGCTCAGTGGGTTAAGGATCCGGCGTTGCCGTGAGCTGTGGTGAAGTTTGCAGATGCAGCTCGGATCCCGCATTGCTGTGGCTGTGGCTAAGGCTGGCAGCTACAGCTCCTGTTAGACCCCTAGCCTGGGAACCTCCATATGCCGCGGGTGCGGCTCTAGATAAGACAAAAAAAAATAAAAAAATAAAAATTCCAGGAGAGGAGTCCCCTTCCTGTCTCAGAAATAAATGAACCCAACCAGTATCCATGAAGACTTGGGTTCGATCCCTGGCTTTGCTCAGTGGGTTAAGGATCCAGCCTTGCCGTGAGCTGTGGTGTAGGTCACAGGCCTGGCTCAGATTCTGAGTTGCTGTGGCTGCAGTGTAGGCAGCTCCAATTCGACCACTAGCCTGGGAACTTCCATATGCCACAGGTGCAGCCCTAAAAAAGCAAAAGCAAAAAAAAAAAAAAAAAAAAAAAAAAAGGGGAGTTCCCGTCGTGGCTCAGCAGAAACGAATCCGACTAGGAACCATGAGGTTGAGGGTTCGATCCCTGGCTTCACTCTGTGGGTTAAGGATCCGGCGTTTGCAGTGAGCTGTGGTGTAGTTCGCAGACCCGGCTCGGATCTGGCGTTGCTGTGGCTGTGGTGTAGGCCGGCAGCTGTAGCTCCGATTGGACCCCTAGTCTGGGAACCTCCACATGCCCCAGGTGCAGCCCTAAAATGGCAAAAGACAAAAAAAAAAAAAAAAAGGGAGAGAGAAAAATAAGTAATTAAAAATTCTGTAAAGGATGCACACGCACGGAGATTTGCAGATACGAAGCACTGGAAGGCAGACACTAAAATTCCAGTAGTGTTCATTTCTCATTTCTAGATACAGGGGTTAAGAGTAATTTTTTTTTCTTTTTCTCTCCACATTTCCAAATTTTCCTGCAATACTCAGGACTTATTTTTTGAATTTGTTTCTTTTTCTTCTAAAGGTCGTGATCATTTATGGACCAGTAATTTTTACCAGCCCTACCTGCCCTCCCGCTGGGCAGTCGGGTCATCACAGCAGGTGCGGGTGGAGTCTCCGTGTGGTTCTGAGGCCCCACCAGCAGAGAGCGCTGCGGTCGCGGGGCTCGGGGCGGGGCCGCCGCTGCGCTTTTCTCCCCGGCAACACCGGCCGGCGCGCGGCTCCGGAGGCGCGGCCTCCCGGCTTCCCCCGCCGGGCCTCCCCCTCGCCCCGCCTTCCGCCCGCCTCCTGCCCGGCAGGGGCGGTGGCCGCCGCGCGGCGACCTCGCCCGCGCCTCGCCCCTTGGGCCTGGGCCGACCCGGGCGCGGCGGGCGGTGCCCCGGCTCCTCGCAGACCTACGCGCGTAGCGCAGGAGGGAGGAGGGAGCCCAGCGCCCGGCCCCGCCCGCCTGGGCCGCCTGCCCCCCGCCCGCCCCCGGCGCCGCCCTCCCTCTGCCTCCGCCCTGTCGCGGGGTCGGCAGGGCAGCGGCTGACTCGTACTTTGGAGCCGGATGGGGAGACGTGACCGCCGAGACGCGGGCTGAGCCGGGAACAGGCGCGGGGGCGGGAGGGGGAGGCCGAGTTTCTGGGCACCTGGCGGCCGGGGCGGATGGGGAGGGCAGCGGCCGCCCCCTCACCCCGCGCTGAGTTCCCAGGGGGAGGGGAAGGGAAATGGGCTCCTCCCCGCCGCGGGGCCCCTGCCCTGGGCCTTGTGTGCGCACGCCGGCTCTTTCCTCCGCTCCCTTGCCCCGCCGCGCCCCGGGGAGAGTCTGGCCTAGGAGAGCGGCCACGTTAGCAGTCCTGTCCGCTCTAGGTGGTCAGCCTCCCGGGACGGAGAAATTTATGCAGTAAGATGTAGCCACAATTGAGTCTCGGCCTCTGTCCAGTCTCCGTTTCCTAATAAATCTGTAAAATGGGAAAAAGAATTCCTACCTCCCAGTAGGCTCTCAGGTTTTCACACCGGGAAACTTATGATGCTCCAAGGAAATGTGCCGGGGAGAATTCCAAAGGAGAGCAGAATTATCCCATTCCTAAAGCCAAAAAAAGGCCATCTCGGCATCTCTACTGCATTTCTTAAACTGTTCTCCAATCTCTTGCCCTCATTTTGGCCTGGAAAGACCACTAAACACTGGTTTTCATAGAGCTTCTTCCTCTGTAATGGGGATTAAAAGGGAGAAGAATGCACAAGCATTTCAGTGACAGACTTTCTCCTTGGGTTAAATGCCCCAACCCTAGGATTAAGTGTGGCTTTTCTAGAGCTCTGATTGCAAGCAAAGCTTAAGAAAAAATAGGAAAAGCCCCAGGTCCAAAGGCCAGGAGGGTTCACCCTCTACATTAAGATTCAAAGTCTAGTCGTTGCTCTGCTACTTGCTACTGTGGCTACTTCACCAAGTATTTAATGTCGCTTGGCCTGTTTTCTTAGCGGTCAAATGGAAACACAGCACTGCTTAGTGGTGACAGGGTCAGATACCCAGGTGAATCTTTGACTTTCACAGACTCTCATGAATCCGGGAGGCAGCGTTGTCATTAGTCAGGAAATTATCCCTATAGCTCTAGATCCGCCCCAGGCTTAACACCTTATTTCCAATGCTCAGTCTTGGGAGAGAATCGCTGGTCAGCCCCTTGTTAATTGATGTCATCTCCAAAGCAGACGCAACTGCCACGCTCCTCAGTCCGCCTTACCTCAGCCGTGGCCTCAGATACGGTTTCGGGGTCCTCCCCAGGAAGAGAGGGAGGACAAGTGCTGAGAGAACTGTGAGGCCCAGACATGGAGATTTCCCCTAAAATTGCAAAAGGAGTTACTAGCAAAACAGGAAGAAGAAAATGTTACGGAGAACTGCCCCCGTGCTGGGGTGATTTATTTCAGGGCCCTCAGAAGAACCTTCTGGGAAGGAATCATCACTTCCTTTTTGCCTGCAAGAAAGCACAGGATCTGCTGCCCAGGTACCCAGTCTGTCCTTAGCTGGGTCCTCCTCCACCCCAGAGGGCCAGTGAATGTCGCAGGAGAGGGTGCTACCTCCACCTCGGCCCCTTCCACGTGTGTGTTGGGAAATGGCCGCAACTGCTACTGACGCCGGGTTCTTCTGCCAGTGAGGTTCCCGGTGGTTATCCTTGGGCTTGAGAGGCCAGGTGGCTGTTGGGAAATAAACAGAAGCCTCCCCCTCCCTTCCTGTTGGAAACTTGGGCCTCAGCTATGGAGTGGATGCCTGGGAAACACATTTCAGCTCCACCCTCAGGGAGTCCAACTGCTCCTGGTTCTCTGCCAAGGCCGCTCTCAGGGGTTGTGGGAGCTGGGAAGTCTGAAGGCCAGAGGCCCGCCTCCGAGTGTGGGCCTCATCTGGCCACGCTCGCTGGTGACCATATGCATGAGTGGTTCTCACCCCTAGCTGCCCTTGGAAAGAAGGCGGATGCCTGGGCTCCACTGCAGGCCAGTGAAATCCCATTTCCGGGAGGGGGCCCAATGCTCCAACACTCGGGTTTTCTAAAGTATCCCCACCTAATTCCCATGTGCTGTCGGGGATGAGAGACGCCAACGGAGATCAAAACTAACAAAGAATAGCAAAGTGTTTAAAATCTGAACAAAAGATTTAGACAGCAACCCATAGAAGCCACCCAAGAAGACATGAAGACTCCCGCGGCGTGGCTGGGCAGGACTGTGGAATTCTTGGAAAGAATCTACCCATCTGGGAACTGGCATGACTTGGTGCCAGGACCAGAGGGCAGAACCCTGTGGCTCCGGGTCCCTGTGGGTCACTATTCCTGCTGTGAGATCCACGTCTGTGCTGCCTGACCAGGCCCTTGATGCTCCTGTGAGCCTCAGTTCCTCTAATGCAACTGGATTGCCTTGCTATTCCCGGAACTCACCCTGCTCTTTCCTCACTCTTGGGTTTTGGTTCCAGGCATTTGTTTCCCTCTGAAACATCCTTTCCCCATCTGTTAAATCACTGCTCTTCAAGGTCCCTGCCCTAATGCCAGCGCCACCAGGAAGCCTCTACCCGGTTCTGTAAGTGCCTGTACCCCACCTGCTATTCACTGCTCAAGGTGTGCCCAGGCTGTCTCCCTGGCCAGGCTGTAGATGCAGGGAGGGCGAGGACAGTCAGACCCCTCTGTGCCTCCACCGCCATCGCCCGGGTCACAGGGGGTGGGGGACACCTTGCATGGAGGAGCCCCACACATTTCCTGAATGCTACAGAATTTGTCCCTGTTTCAGGACAGGGTGGAGAGTCACAAAGATAAATCCTCTCTGCCCATGCCCCTTCCTGATAGCGCCCTGGCCGGTCTGCTCCATTTCCTGAGTGCTACGGGGCCTTGCGGTTAGCCGGCAGCGACAGGAAAGAGCTGGGGCCAGGCCTTGACCCGGCACGCGGTGTCCATGGCACCGGAGTAGCTTTCCCTGGGGAGGGAGGGTAGAAAGAGGGAGGCGGGGGATGAGAACCTCGATGTTGGTGTAGTGTCTTCCCACCGAGACCCGGAGTCTTTAGAGGGCGAGGTAGAACCCCGCGACCTCTGGCGCCGCCGAGGCCAGTGATGGTGCCACGGAACCGCCTTCTCGCGACACGGGGAGGCGGAGCCCCCGGGGAGGGCCGGGAAGGGGAGTGGGACCCGGTCGCGGCTCGCCCGCTGGCGGCTGTGGGGGACTTGTTCCCTCCTTTTGTCGCCCGCCGCCAGCCCGCGCCGCCGGTGACCCTGGCAGCTGCCAGCTGTCTCCGTGCCGACCCAGCGCCCCCGCCACAGCCTCCTTCTTGGGCTTTTCCCGCTCCGAGCGCCTCAAACGACCTCGGCGGCTGCCGGCCCGGGCCGCTCCCCGCCCCGCCCCCCGGGCCGCGCGGCAGGGCTTTCTGATGAGTCAGCGGGAGCCCGGGAGCCTCCAGCCGCCCCGGGCATCTGCTCCGGTGACGCACCGTGACTCACGGGCGCCCGGGCAGCCGCAGCCGCCGAGCGCGCAGCGCCGAGCTGGGAGGCCGAGCGCAGCTCCCCGCCGCGGCCAGGCGTCCCCCGGGCGGGCCCCGCTCGGCACCCCGGGCCCCGGGCCCCGCGCGCCGGGCTCCTCCCGCGCTCCCAGCGCCTCCCTCCCCCAGCCCTCCCGCTCCCGCCCGCCTCCGGCCCCTTCCTCCCCGCCCTCGCCTCCCGGCTCCCCTGGCCCAGCTCCAAGCTGACATCAGACGCTGGCCGCCCGGCCGCCCTCTGAGTCAACAGTTTCCGAAGCCGAGCCTGCTGCCAGGGGCGGGGAGAAAGCGCTGCCTCCGGGGGAGGCGGCGGGGAGGGGAGGCGGCTCGGTCTGGCAGCCGCGGCAGGGCGGAGGTGGGTGGGGACGAGCAGACCTTTTACAAGAAGTCACGGGGTAGGGGGCTGGATGTGGGGGGAACGGGGAGGGTGAAAACCGCCCAGCCTAGCTGCCGGGGCGGGGAGGAAACCTGCGCCAGGAGCCACGTGCTGGAGCCGGCGCTGGGTGGGTGGCTCGCCGAGGGAGTGGGCCTTGCTGGGAAAGGCCCCAGGCCACGTTTCCGGGGGAGGCGAAGAACCGCGGGCCACCCGGGAACATTCACGTCCGGCTAATGCGGCCCAGATCCCTTTGATGGGAGCAGCTCTGGCCAAGCCCTACCTGCTTGGGGTTGGACCTGAAAAAATGCACTGCCCTAACCCAGTTAGTTGCCTTTGCTGACCTCCATGGGACGAGGCTGGGGCTGGGGCTGGAGCTGGAGGCTCTCCCTCCTCACACCCCTCAAAGGGGATATATGTCCAAGGGTCAAAGAATTTGAGAGCCTAAGTAAACCCAGGGTGGGTGGCCGTCCAGTGAAGGTGGGGGGAGCGGTAGGAAGAAGGAAGGAAGCACGCAAAGAAGGAAGAGGAATTTAAGCACATGATAAGGAGATAAGTGCAGTCCTTGGAAAGGTGAATTTCCTTCTGCCTGAGAATTTAAGCCAAAATCCCTTCAGGAAAGAAAATGGATTAGCTGCAGGAAGGAATGAGAGGCGCTGAGAAGGAGTCTGGGCTTCTTCCGCTGGGTAAGAGGCCAGAGGCGCTGGGTGCTGTGGTCTGCCACTGGCTATGTTAAGCAACCGCCTTGAGAGGCTGCCTCCTGTGGTTCCAGGATGCTCAAGAAGGGCCAGAGAACCCTTTAAAAAGCACCCACCTGCAGTGGCCTAAGCGGCAGCAGCTAGAAGCTTCTTTAACCCTCACAGTTTTTCCTACCCAGTCCATCAGGAAGAAAGGGAGAGGAGCCGGGAAGTCAAGGCAGCAAACCTCCACGGGTGCCTGGGTTTCCTCCCCTGCCGTCTGTGCACCCCCCGCCTCCCATGACCCCAGGGAGAAGCAAGACACAGCTGCCATTGGTGGGCCTCCTGCCGGAATTTATTCTTAGTCTCGTCCCCAGATTTGACATGCTGTTCTTTCCAAAGCCACGGCTCAACAGTGATGCCAGCCCAGGGAGGGGGCGTTGTCTGTGTCTCATCTTGCAGGCAGAAGTAGCACCTCAGCCAGGTGAGCAAAACCCGTTTGGATCTGTCCAGAGCTGTTCATCAGTACCGCCTCCCAGGACCGCGTGAGCTGCCTCTTGCCCCACATGACCCTCATTCAAACTCAGGGAGAGCAAGAGTTCCCCAGCCCCTTCTCCTCGGTCAGCCTTATCTCTCGTGTGCGGATGGGTGGCTCATTTCTGCCAGCTCAAAATAACTCTGAGCCAGACTTCTGGGAAGCCCTGTGGGCCAGGCCTCTGTAGAAGAGTTAAAAATGACAGCTCCAGGGAACCAAGGGGTCTGATTTGCTGAGGTGGGGGACAGTGCAGAACTGTGTGACATCAAAGGGCAGAAATACTGGCTAGGGGTGGGTATGGAAAGTGTTAGTAGCGGAAGTTGCTGGGCCCCTTGTGGACGCCCTTTGCGGAAGCCGGTGGACTGGGCCAGTGGGGTTATCCTGGGAGCCAAGGCCAGGTGCGGGAGGGGAGCTGTGGCCGGATACGTAAGCCGCAAACACTGCAACCCCCAACTTCCACTTTTTTTTTCTTTTTTTCTTCGTGCGTACTGAGAACTCTCTTGGTAAGGACCGCCTCCTCCTCTGTTTCAAATTCTGATTTCTCGCGTCTCTGTCAGAGAGACGGTTGCCACGGTGTCCGTGAAGCTCCCTCGCGTCCCGTGGCGTGTGGGCCTAGGCACGTGCACTCTAACCCTCCCGTGCTTTGCTCGACCTGAGAGGTTTTGCTGTTTTCAACTTCCCTCTCTACCCAGACGCCTACTGGGAGGCCCAGAGTTGCATCTTTGCAGCTCTCTCTTGGCAGAACCCACGGGGAAGTGAAGGAGCTGTCAGCTCCGCTCTGTGTCCCGCGCTGCCTGGCCCGGTAGCGTCCTTTGTGTCTAATGGCGCTTCCTGTTTGCTGGGTCTGCTTCCACGAGTGCCTCCTCCTGGGTTTTGACCCAGCCTGCTCTTTGCCTGACGGTTTGGCCCAGCCTTTGGGACCCTGGCTCTTTTCCCTAATTGACTCCTGGCAGCTCTTTATCAGGAAGAGCTTACACGCCTTCCCTTAGCAGTTGAAACGAGGGCAGAGGGTTAGTGGACCCTGAAGTGTGCCTCGCTGAAGCCGGCCGGCCCGCCTTGTGTGTGTGTGTGTGTGTGTGTGTGTGTACGTCCAGAACACAGTGGGCCTCGCTAATGCTCATGTGTCGTGTGCAAATCCATGTTTATACAAAAAGGAAATGAGGAGCTACATCCCTTCACAAAACCTTTTTCAAAGTATAGCCTTAAGAGTTCCTGTCGTGGCTGACTGGTTAACGAATCTGACTAGGAACCATGAGGTTGCAGATTCGATTCCTGGCCTTGCTCAGTGGGTTAAGGATCCGGCATTGCCGTGAGCTGTGGTGTAGGTCACAGAGGCGACTCGGATCTGGCTTTGCTGTGGCTGTGGCGCAGGTCAGCAGCTACAGCTCCGATTAGACCCCTAGCCTGGGAACCTCCATATGCTGCGGGTGCAGCCCTGAAAAGACAAAAAGACAAAAAAAAAAATGTATATATATATATCCTTAGATGTGAGATTCCTCCTATGCCTTTAGAGGGCTCATTTTCCTTGCAACTTTTGGGAAACCATTATATTGAAAGTGAGGTAACAAGAGTTCCCTGTTGGCCTAGCCGTTAAAAGATCTGGCTTTCTCACATCGCTGCTGGGGCTCGGGTTCGATCCCTGGCCTGAGAACTTCTGCTTGCTGTGGGCATGGTCCTCGCCCCCTCCCCCAAAAAAAGTGAGATGCAGGATTAGGAGATGAATTAGCGGAGATTCTGTATTGCTGTAGATGCCAGAAAAGTTGGACATGAAACTGAGCCGGACTAGGAACACCTGCCTCAAAAAATGTGTCGTGTAACTCCTCAAAACATCTGGCACCCCTCACTAAGAAGTCAGCCTTCTCCAGCTGAACGTGACCTCATAGTGGAGCAGAGAGCGGTGGACTCTGTAGAAAATCTTGGCGCCGTCTCTGGCTGTGTCTGAGCTCTGCTACCTTGGGCTACCTGCTGATCTGTCTGTGCCTTGATTTCTTTTCCTGTGAAACTGAGATCTTTATACCTACCTTTTGAGCTCCTATGAGGCCCAGAGGAAGTAAGTGACACCCAGTGGGCACTCAGTAAGGATAGCTGAAAATGTTTAGACTTTCTGGGAGTTCCAGTTGTGGCTGAGCAGGTTGAGAACCCGACTAGTATCCATGAGGATGTGAGTTCAATCCCTGGCCTCGTGCAGTGGGTTCAGGATCTGTTGTTGCCGTGAGCTGTGGTGTAGGTCACAGATGTGGCTCTGATCTGGCGTTGCTGTGGCTGTGGTGTAGGCCAGCAGCTGTAGCTCTGATTCAACCCCTAACCTGGGAACCTCCATATGCCTCGGATGTGGCCCTTAAAAAAAAGAAATAAGAGCGGCACAGTCTGCCAACCCACTGTGGGTTTGGGGCCTAAGAGGAACCTGATAATGAATCAGTCTGAGGCCTAATCAGTGACAAAGATGACCTTTGCACAGACGCTAGGTGTGTTTGAGCTGCTGAATGAGCTTTTAATGCAGGAGCTGTTGAAAGAGCCTAATAAATACTTATTCAGTGAGTCAATCCCAAGTGTTTAAAGAAAAATGCAAAGTTTATTTTTTGTGCCCCTCTACCATGTGAAATGTGACCCTGAGGGGAAACACTCAATCAGACCCTGCTGTAACGGATCATGGGACCCAGAGTCCTGTGCTGGGCCGGGGACTCTTGCTTCTGTGCGTGGGAGCAGGTAATGTTCCCAGGAAGTGGGTTAACCAGTTGCATCGGACACCCTTTGGAAAAGGAGTGAGAACTGTACTTTTACTTCGCCTCAGCTGTTTCTGGCCCAGTTGACACCAGTCCGGGGAACATATGCTATATTAGCCTCCGAGGACTGCTAACCAAGCACCACAAACTGAGGATCTTCTCTTTTTTTTTCTTTTCTTTTTAGGGCCGCACCCACAGCATATGGAGGTTCACAGGCTAGGGACCTAATCAGAGCTACAGCTGCCGACCTACACCACAGCCACAGCAACGCTGGATCTGAGCCATGTCTGCCATCTATGCTGCAGCTTGTGGCAACACGGGATCCTTAGCCCCCCGAGCGAGGCTCGGGATCGAACCTACATCCCCATGGATATTAGTCGGGTTCTTAACCTGATGAGCCACAACAGGAACTCCCAAACTGGGTGTCTCCAAACAACAGAAATGTATTTGCTGAGTTCAGAGGCTGGAGGTTTGAAATCAAGGTATCGGCAGGACCCTTTCCCCTCTGAGACTGGATGGAAGCCCTCCTTGTCTCTTCCTCAATTCCTAGCTTCTGAGACAGCTGGCCTTGGCATTCCTCTGCCTGCAGCTACATCCTTCCAGCCTCTACCTCCATTAGTGCCTGGCCTTCTCCATGTGCGTCTCTGTCTTCATACGGCGATCTCCTCTTTATAAGAACCCGGTCGTGTTGGATAAGAGCCCATCCTAATCACCTCTTCTTAATTTGATTACACCTGCAAGGACCCTGTTTCCTAATGAGGTCACATCTACAGGTAGTGGGGGGAGGGCGGGTAGGAGCTCACAGTATCTTTTTTAGGGAAAACAGTTCCACCTGTAACATATAGTAAGAGTGACACCTTTGATGAACAAGCTGCCAGGTAGCACGGGGCGTTCCCTCCATGCAGGTGAGGGGGCGTATCAGGACAGTAAGTTGACATCTATGAGGAGCCTCAAGAACATTCACGTCCTTTAATCCAGTGATTCCCTGCTAGGCGTCCAGCTGTAGGAAGTCCTCAAAAATGGTGATAAAACTATGCACGGAGCTATTCATCTCAATATTGTTTATAATAACTAATTATTAGAGGAGTTCCCCTTGTGCCTCAGTGGAAACAAACCTGACTAGCATCCATGAGGATGCAGGTTTGATCCCTGGCCCCGCTCAGTGGTTTAACAATCTGTCGTGGCCTTGAGCTGTAGTGTAGGTCACAGATGTGACTCGGATCACACGTAGCTCTAGCTGTGGTGTAGGCTGGCAGCTGCAGCTCTGATTTGACCCCTAGCCTGGGAACATATGCCTCACTTGTGGCCCTAAAGAAAAAAAAATATGAGAAACAACTTCACCATTCAACAGTTAGGGGTGGTTATTAAAATAAGCCACATCTACATGGGGGGGGTTGTTAGGTAGCCTTTAGAAATGATATTTCCAGAAAAACATTAGTAACGTGTGGAAAAATGAAATAAAATGACATATTCAGTATATTGCCAACTTTATAAAAAATGCACAAGGAAGGGAAAAAATCAACATAATGCTAATAGTCTCCCTCCTTCTTGTGGAAAGATTGTGAGTGATTTTTAAAAATTATTATTATGGCATTATATATGTTCTCTGCGTTAGCTTTATAACCAAGGAGGACAAAAAAACCCTGATGTTATTTTAAAAATAGATATATAAATAGTTTCCTGGAATATACATTCCAGGAGCGTTCTGGCTGGGAGTAGAGTATCAGCTGCTGGGTGTCCAGCTGATTTCTGTGTTTCTGAGCCACAACCGTAACCCTCTAGGGTTTCTCAACATGTATTTGGATGGCTACTTGCCTTGGAATTACCCATGATGCTTATTTAAAAATGCAGAATTCTAGGCCCCACCCCAGGCCTACTAAATCAGGCCCTCTGGGCTCAGGGCCCAGGAATTCGCATTCTCACAGGCTCTGCACCTTCAGTTTGAATTCCCCTGGCCTTGGAAGTGGTGGACAACCCACTCATCAGAAATCCACTGTGGTTTGTCTTACCCGTCGTTTTTGCTTTGAAGAATAAAACCAAATAAACAGAAGTTATAAAGTCCACTCTTCGTTGTGCCTGAGACAGGAAGCTGCAGAACACAGTTTTCAAAAGAATAGAAGATTCATAACTGTATTTTACTTTGGAATTCAGGAACAACAGATTGTGTTTGTTAATTTACGTTAGGCTAATAGTTAAAAGGGTTAACATTCCCAGACTCTACCCTAGGTTGGAATGCAGAAAAGCAGTTGCAGGAGTTCCAGTCGTGGCTCAGTGGTTATCGAATCCAACTAGGAACCATGAGGTTGTAGGTTCAATCCCTGGCCTCCCTCAGTGGGTTAAGGATCTGGTGTTACTCTGTGGTGTAGGTCTCAGACACGGCTTGGATCCCTTGTTGCTGTGGCTGTGGTGTTGGCCGGCAGCTACAGATCCAATTAGACCCCTAGCCTGGGAACCTCCATATGCCGTGGGTGCGGCCCTAAAAAGACAAAAAAAAAAAGCAAACCCAGAAAAGTAGTTGCAGGGAGTTTCCACTGTGGCTCAGCAGGTTAAGAACCTGACTAGTATCCATGAGGATACGGGTTCGATCCCTGGCCTCCTTCAGTGGGTTAAGGATCTGGTGTTGCCGTGAGCTGTGGTGTAGGTCACAGACAGGCTCAGATCCCATGTTGCTGTGGCTGTGGTGTAGGCTGACCACTGCAGCTCTGAGTCAGCCCCTAGCCTGGAAACTTCCATGTGTTGTAGGTACGGCCCTAAAAAGCAAAAAAAAAAAAAAAAAAAAATTTTTTTAATTTAAAAAATAAAAAAAGTTTTTGCAGGAGGACATCGGCCCATAGGAAAAGCTTTGCCCCATTAACAAGTGGGTAATCCATGTGCCGTTAATTGAGAATCATAATTACAGACATGATTACTCTTAATTCACAGCTGGAGGTTTCCTTTATTGACTGGCTTGGGGCAGTGCTATCAGAGGACAGTAGAAAGTTCTCCAATTTGAGGTTGTGCTGGCTTAGGGCAGGGCCCTGCCGGGAAAGCCCTTCCAGCCCTGTGGTACCACGACTTGTCAAGACCGAAGGGAGCTGTTTCTTGTGTCTAGGGGGCCCGGCAGCTGTACCAGCAGCCATCTCGCCACTACTTGAAACTCAACACTTCAAAGAGGCAACGATGCGGGGCGTTGGGTCACACTTGTTGCTTCTGGAGTAGGTCACAGCCTCCTGAAGAAGAGAGGAGCTGTATCCTGAGAGCGAAATATCCCAAGAATGAAGACAGCTACGTGTGGGAGCCATCAGAAAAAAAGAACCAAGAACAGCAGCAGCTGTGAAACCCTGTGTCTAGCCTCCTGGCAGGGCCGCCTTCCCTCTCTGCGCCCTCACACACGTGGCACATGACCCCCGCTGTTTGGGAGCCCAGGAAGGCGACAGGAGGTGGGTGAAGTGCGTGGCACCTTTTAATAACACCTTCCATTGGTGCTTTGTCATAATCCCCAGCGCTCTGGCAGGAGCCGCTTGCCCTGCGGTGGGAAATGAGACCTGGTTGGGTAGGGCTGTCGCCAGCCAGAGGCTGGGAGCCCGGGGCCCTGGGGAGCGCAGGGCGGGAGGTCAGGCCAGCTCCTCCTCCCAGCTCCCTTCTTTCTGGAGGCACAGGGAGGGGGCAGGCGAAGGCGGCCAGAAAGGTTAGGACCCATTGAAGAGGAAAAAAATGTAAAAGGAAGCCCCGCATCTTTCGTACAACATGTAATTAACTCTCAGCAGAAGATGCCAGGGATTCATAATGGGAGCCGACAGCGGGGGAGGAAGGCTCTGACAAGCATGAGATTTCTCGTGGGTCTTTTTTTTTTTTTTTTAATTTCGTTTTTAAAGGAACACGAACAGTTGCAATTATGATCGTGGACCTTGAGTGATAGTGTCTCCCCAGCAACCAGCCGGATCGCGCCGTATCCCACCCACCCAGGCAGCGTGAGCCGCAAGGGCCTTTCTGCCTCAGCGCGCTCCCTCCTCCGGCCCCGGTGCCCCGGGTGGGCCTGTCGGCCTGCCTGGTGGGGACCCAGCCCCGAAGCCCTCTCCTCTCCACCACGGCCGTCCTTGGAGTCACCCTAGTCTCTAGCCAGGGTCATCCCTCTGGCAAAGCCCAGGTCTCCTCCCAACGCCCCGAGCTCAGTGCGGTGGCTGCATGCTGTGAGGACGGTGGCCGCATGCTGTGGGGACAGGAGGCTGGAGAGGGAAGCCAGGGAGCCCGGGTGGTGGCGGCGGGGTGGGGGTGGGGGTGGGGGCGCGGCTGCAGGTGGCAGTGCCTGGACTTCCGCCCGGACAAACGTGGCCAACCCTTTCCCAGGCACAAAGGGCTCTCTGTGAGGGACACGCCCAGCCCCGTGTGCAGTCTGGGAGGCTCTCATTCCCTAACGCGAAGGAGGCCCGTTCCCAGCCGGCCTGGGTGTGGCCCGAGCTCTGCTGGGCAGGGCCCCATGGACTCCTGGTGACCTGTCTGGGTGACTTCAGTCCTCATTATGCTCTGGTCTGCACGTGGCCCTGGAGGGGAGCCTGGGCAGGCCACTCAGCTCCGCAGGACACGGGCAGCTGCCCTTTCTTGTGGAAAAGAGCCTTCCTGGGAGTTCCCATTTGTGGCGCAGCGGT